>OY482670.1:118996879-119581879 GCA_960531455.1 Urophora cardui | reverse complement strand
GCCTACTTTTTAACAAAGATATTTCTGGAACACCCTTTTGGAATTTGTAACGTGAAGTCTTTGTAACTAAAAGTCATAGAGGGATGAAATTTTGCACTAACAATAATATTTGTATGCTTATTTGGATGATTGATATAAATTTTGAAAATGGGCGTGGCTGCGCCCTGTTTATGCAGCACTCGTTTCATATAAAATACACCCTATATCGAACAAACGCAAACAAACAATGAAAGCATACAGCTGAGTATCTAATGTTCGATTGCACTCGAACTTAGGCTTCCTTACTTGTTTTATTTGTTTTTGTTTTTTTTTCTGAGGAAAGCAAACCATTTATATGAAAAATTCAGCAGTCTTTATATGAAAGTATTCACTGATGCCTCCTCGTCATAGGTGAATTGCATCAGTGATTCATTAAGGATTCGTTGCGGACTTTTACTGCAGGGTTTAAACACATACATATACATATATGTAGATACACATTTCCTTTTCTCATAAGCCACTTAACATTCTATGCATATCTTCAAGCCGTTGCAACATTTACAATAACGCCGACAACAACGCTTGCAATGTCACCTAAAGCAATTGTGGTGATGTCTGCCGTTTGCACCGGAGTCAAACACACGTCGTTGTGACCCGCGTCAAGCGTGTCATTTCCATGCTACCGAAATTCTTTTTGAAAATTAACGATTTAAATGTTGTACGGAATTGCTTGGACATTAAACCATAGAGCACGAAACCAACAGCGGCATTTATGAGCGCCAGCAGGTCCATCGTTTCACCGAATGGTGGATAACAAACGAAGAAGAAACATTTTTCCAATACACCCGACAGCAGACCCAGTATGCCTTGCGGAAATTCGGTGACCAGAAAGAGTACAAGTACGGCTACTAAGAGCATTGTGGTACGATCTGTGCGACGATCACATTTTGGTGGACTGCAGAGGGATGAATGTAATAAAAATTGTAAGATAAAAATAAAAAAATTTACTACGATAGTTTTGTTTTCAATAGTGGTAAACATTTGCTTATCTATGTGCCTTGTAAAAACAAAATAAACAAATAACGAAAATATTACTCATACGCACCGTTGTGGCTTTTGCGGTTGCTCTGTAAATGCTGTCTCACCGCAAGAGCTACCACCAACACCATTACCACCGCTACTACCTTTGGCCGGTTGACTGTATCCTTTCAGTTTTTGTTTACGTTTTGATGCTTCACATAACACTCTTACCAATATGAAGCTTATTACGGTTAGTATACAACAGGGCAACAGCTTAATGATCACAGAATGAATCCAAAAGTTGATTCTTTTGTAGTTTTGCGAAATTGTTGCGGTATGTTTGAGAAATGAAAGTGTAAGTAGAGAGTTTGTATTAGATTTATTGTATTAATATTTTTAGGTAATCATTCAACCATTCACAAATGCACAACTTGGCAATTCGCTGCTCCAATAATTTTTCACTTAGCGAAAGTGCATACAAAATTAATTTGCACAATGTTACACGCATTTTTTGTCCATATACTACACACTTCATTCCATGCAATTATGAATTCATAGAACATTGTCCTCCTGTCCACGTGTTTATAATTATCTCTTCGTACTTTCAACTTAGTGTAAAGGTAATTATAAAGGCAGTATATTAACTCTGAAGAGCACATTAAGCGGCAGATTGCTTATTAACTAAAATAGGCTTAGGCAGATGAGACAGCAGTTATTAATTAGGATAACTTACTTCAGCTTTCATTTACATAAATACATATATTGAATGCGTGAACAGTGTTGATTAGCATGCACACTATACTTAGGCGTTGCGTTAGCTAACAGTTCTATTTAGATAGATAATATATAACACAGTAACTTGGAACACAGCTGCACAAAACTGCGCAAGTTCATTTTGTTTGTTTTGCATAAAGCCATTGAAATTTCTTTGAGTTCACAAATTACTTTCACGTGCTGGCATAACTTAATAATTTGTAGGTTTATTTGTAGAGGTATTGTGCCTCAATGAGAAAAGGGAGAGAGGGAGAGAAATACTTCCAGTTAACAGCGAGTTAATGCATTTAAGTCTTGCCTTAGTTTAAAATAAACAAATTCCATTTCTTTCCTTTTCTTTTCTTTTCTTTTCTTTTCTTTTCTTTTCTTTTCTTTTCTTTTCTTTTCTTTTCTTTTCTTTTCTTTTCTTTTCTTTTCTTTTCTTTTCTTTTCTTTTCTTTTCTTTTCTTTTCTTTTCTTTTCTTTCCTTTCCTTCCATTTCCTGCAATTTCCTTTCCTTTCCTTTCCTCCATTTCCTTTCCTTCCATTTCCTGTCATTTCCTTTCCTTTCCTTTCCTTTCCTTTCCTTTCCTTTCCTTTCCTTTCCTTTCCTTTCCTTTCCTTTCCTTTCTTTTCCTTTCCTTTCCTATCCTATCCTTTCCTTTCCTTTCCTTTCCTTTCCTTTCCTTTCCTTTCTTTTCCTTTCCTTTCCTTTAATCTCCTTTCCTTTCATCTTTCATTTCCTTCACTTTCTTTGTTATAGAGAAAAAGTTTCAAGTAAATTCCTTAAATAGGTGGCAACGCCATTTTGACGGCTGAGAATAAGATCGCTCTATTCCAAAAATTGTTCGAATAACGTCCTATTTCAGATTTTGCTTCAAAAACGCCCTGTTTCAGAATTTGTTTCAATAATGTCCTATTTCAGACAATTATTCAAAAACGCCCTATTTCAGAGAAAAATAGGGCGTTTTTGAAGCAAAATCTGAAATAGGACGTTATTGAAACAATTTTTCAAATAGGGCGTTTTTGAAATAATTTTTGAAATAGGGCGATCTTATTCTCAGCCGTCGATTTATAAAAATTAATTTTTTTATTATCCTACATCCTATTATCTACAGGGCAAGTCCTTCCATATGACACTTCAAATTTAAAATTCAAACACACTGTAGCGTAAAAATTAATTTCTGAACAGCTGGCAACCTTTTTGTAAAAATTAGAATAAATTACTCATTTTCATTCCAAGCCCATTCACATGGCACCTGAAATTTAACAATCAAAACAAATACAAATATACCGGAAAATAAAATTTGTAAAGAGGTGGCAAGCTTTTTTGTAAAAATTATAATAAATTAGTCATTTTCATGGCACCTGAAATTTAAAAACCAAACAAACTATGCTGAAAAATTAAAATTTCCTTTCATTTCATGTCTCATTTTCGAAAATCGGTATAACAGTGTAAATGTTATGGCTTGTAGAAAAAATCCCCTAGCGTATTATAACTACATATATATAAAGAAAAAGAAGACATGGATCGGATAATGACTTGAGAGCTAGCTCCTTTTTCGCAAACACTCTCTAACGTTGGAGGATAACTCGAAAATCACTGGGAAATCATTGCGTTCTCAGACAAAATCTCAAAACACGAAAATTATAATTTTCAAATCGAAATCTATTGTAGTTCTCTAACAAGATTCTAATGGAAATTTGCATTTATTTTATAGAGATTGAGATTTGGCTCTCTTTCGATTAGAGAACTACACTAAGTACACAGTCATCTAATTTTGTCTTGAAAAATTTCCATGATACTCTGTTCAAAGAGCATTATGCTCTTTGTTATGTTTGCTAGGCAGAGTTCCCATGTGTCGATAAAATGAAGTATCTACGAAAAGCGAATATTGCTTTGAATTGGGCGAATTTTACTTGACAAAGCTGCATTTTCCATAGGAGAATTGTGAGCTGTTGTCGTTTGGCCCATGCATTGAATGATTGTTTCTGATTAGAATGGGATAATAATAATGGAATATTGCTTAGTGGTTTTACCTTTTTACGCTTGGAACACTTTGTGCATGCATACATACATATTTATACACAAACATATTTATATAAAAATTATTGTTACCAACCTGTATAATCGTGTATCCTTGTCCGCATACACATGATACAATGGCACTGCGCTATCTGTAACATAACTCTCGCGCACCTTGAACACAAATAACGTTGGAAAGCAGACAATCGGTGATACGATGAAACAGAATACAATGGCCTCGTTGCAGTGCGATAAGAGGAAGGCAGCAAATCGTCCGTGTGGATGTCTGAAAAAGAAAGTTGGAAGAAAATTGCTAAAGAAAAAACCAAATAAACAAAATGAAAAGAAAAATAGCGAAATGAAGTTATGTTAAAAGGAGAAGGGTATATATGCATGTATTTATTAGAAGAATTAAGGGTCATTAAGAAAAGGCAAAAAAATAGTCAAACAAAAAGAGAAAAACAAGACAGGACAAGCGAAAACAAAAGAAATGAGTTGTAAATATTTGTTTTTTTTATTTGTCGATTAACATAAGTTGCGTGTAGGATTTCAATACGAGTACTTGTGTTTTAGAGGTTTAAGGAAATGATTTTTTTTTGATTTTGTTGATTTTCGGTTAAGAATAATTAAATAACTCAGAACGAAACAAGACACTGAAGATGGCACATATTAGCTGAAACCGGTTTGTTTCCAAACCAAACTTGACAAGGGATGAAAAAAAAAATCGTTTCACAATTTATGCCCGAATCGCAATTTGGCGTTAGGTCGGTCGCGCGTTGATCGTACCTCAAAGCCGCTTCACACTGACATTCGATATTAGATATTGGATTGCAAACATGTTCACTGCCACTAACATATTTTCTTGAATTTTTTCATAAATTTCTAATTTTTCATCGAAAGAAATCAATTCGAATTTATTTTATGTCAAACGCCCGACCTAGTACATGGTATAAGTATACCAGGTAAAACAAACGTCAAGTTTTCGCCGCCATATTAACCACCTGACAATTAAGCAGATTATGACATTTCGTGCTGCCATACTCAATGATAAAAATCCTCCATTAATGGTATTTTTCACTGCTTTGTTTTAAAAATAAATTGTAACCATGGTATTCATAGTAACGAATTTTTTCAATTTGAATTGAAAGAAATTTTTTCTATTTGAAAAAATTACACATCCTGCAGTAAATTTGTTTCACTGCTGAATGATCATTGATGTTTCTTCTGAGTACAATTTTTATTATTATTTTTTTTTTTTTTGAAAAAAAGCAAACCATTTATATGAAAAATTCAGCAGTCTTTATTTGAAAATACTCACTGATGTCTCCTCAGTCATAGATGAATTTCATCAGTGATTCATAAAAGATTCATTTCGCATTTTTACTTCGCGGAATATCAGTTTAGCCGTACTACAAAGTAGCCCCTTTCCGGTATTCTCGGTGAGTTTTTAATTTAGTTTAGTAGTTACGATCACTTAATTTAGGCTTTGTGATCACTCTGGTATATAGTTTGGGGAGGTTTTGGAGATTGATCTATTATAACTCCATATCGGCGCATAAAGTGTAATACCGCGTATCCGCTACCACCCAAATTTTACAGGAGACAGTAAAAACTATTTTAATTCAAAACGGTTCGGAATTTTGCAAACCCACATCCAAACCAAGGTAGATTTTTGGATTATATTCTTAATTCAAATATAATTTTGGCGAAAAACAGTTAAATGTGCAGTTATTGGCTTACTTATGTATTTATAAGCGGGTTTGCGTCTTTTATTTTGTTCAATAGTGACGTATAGGCGGGATTGCAGGTGTACTTAAAAACTTTTCTTCAATAAAGCAAAGTTATAATCCATTTCGTGTTTATGAAAGTATAATCAACTTTAGTACATTACAGTACAGTTATAAAGCAATGACACCTATTATTCGCGGTATTGGTTCGAAAAATTTCCTTAAAAAAGCGGTTTTGAAACTGTGTCATTATTTGGAATTGCGTTGTGTGAATC
The DNA here is from genome assembly GCA_960531455.1 of Urophora cardui. Lineage (NCBI taxonomy): Eukaryota > Metazoa > Arthropoda > Insecta > Diptera > Tephritidae > Urophora > Urophora cardui. The sequence goes on along the minus strand of OY482670.1, from coordinate 119,576,099 downwards.
TCAAAATTGTTGCATGAATGGATGGGGACGGACGCCAAGAATGCATTTTTGATGAAATCTCATTTTTGGCAAAAATGTCACGCGGTTTTGCACTTTAAACGACGATATGTATGTACACCACCATACCAAGTGAGCATTTCAGTCTATATATGTATGTATGTACATATGTCCAATCCAATTACAAAAAAATATGTACCCTAGATTTTAACAATATGAGTTGCTTATTTCCGCGGTGCAATAATACCAAATATGGCGACGATACCCTTTATTCGCGGAGAGTGGATGAAGATTTGTGGAGTGAGCGAAGAGGAGCTACCGGAAGTTCCATAAATCTGCTCACTAGTGCCCTTTCTATTTCTGTCCTTTGATTCCTGAAATACCCAAACTTTCACACAAAAAACTACGCATTCAAAAAATAAAAGTCTGGCATCGCTATACTCCAAAACTGACATAAGATCAAACTTCAAAAATCTGCTTTTTAATCAAAAAGACAGCGTCAAAATGACAATGCACATACCTGTATTTTTTATACCATGGACCTAGTAGAGAAATGTTCAACTCAGGCGTTATACAGGGTTGCAATAAACATACGATATTACAAAAATTTTACGATCAAACGCTTGAGGTCACAATGCGATTTGCTCCATATATTTCCATACATTTCTACTCACTTGTCAGAAGCGCGACCGACCGAACGCCAAATTGCGATTCCGGCATTAAATCCTAAACAATATGTAGTCTACCCAAAACCCAAACTTCATTACTTACAGTAATAAAATTTTATGGCTTCGTATTTTCAAAAGCTTTTCTTCAATTTATGCATGTAGGTTTATTTGCTAATTTAGCCGCAATAAATCTACAACTTATTGATGACTAAATCAAATAAATATTAAAAAAGGCAAAGTAATTTTGTGGGATATTTATGGCATTCTTTTGTGATGTTTCGTACAAAAAATGGGAGTTAATGCTCGTAAAAATATGATGAAGAAAATTTTTTGTATAATAAAAATGTATGTATGAACTTATGTGATTTAAAATACGTGCATAACATAAAGTAACCCTTAAGCTTAGAAATAAGTACACACCTTATCGCCACATAACGCCATATCGCCAGGGTAACCGTCAATCCAATGGAGATGGTATGTAAGACCTGCGTGAAATGCATATGGAAAAGCACAAAAACCGCCCAAGCATAGCTGAAGTCCTTTTCACCTGCGATTGATAAATGGAATATTTAGTAAAAATGTACATACATACATATATGTATGACATGCATATAAATTATTTGAGTAGGAGATTTAAATTATTTTTGATTTGAGTGTATGAGATTTATGTATATAAGTAATAGGGCCTATAAAAACGGTATTGATGATTGTAGTATCATTGGGCCTACTGGGAAGATAAAATTCAAAGCAAACATTATAGATATTTGTGTAGATGTGTATATATACATACATACATACATATGTACATATTTGACTCACCTGGCTTCATATAAATATATTGGTATGATGCAAATGGTATATATTCAATCATGACAAACATATCTGCTATCGCTAGCCATTTTAGAATTTTATTTATCGGCGCTTTAGCCATATCCTTTTTGGTTAAAACGATTATATTTAAAATGTTCGCGATTGTGCCGAATATGCAAATCTGCAATAAAAAGGACGAGAATGATAAAAAAATGGCTATTATGAATAAACAATTAAATATACAATTAGCAACAAATAGCATTTATTATAGCTAGACTGCGGATCTTTATGCAAAAAATTTAAAATGATTTATTAAGAGTTATATTGATTCAAAACTATATATTCACATTCCAAAGCGAACTTTCTTGCTCTGTTTTGGATATGCAAAATATATGCAACTTATATGCAGGTTATATGCAAGTTATATGCAAATTAAAACTACACCTTTTTTACATCAGATATGGAATTTTAAGTGATATACACAATAAGCAAAGTATAGTTGAATGCAAAAATCATATGTTCTATGCTGAATCTTTTGTTCTATGCAAATATAAAACCCATTAACACCCAAAAACAATCTGCAAATGGGAACTAATTTTTATTATAATAATTTTTAATGTAAAGAGGTAATTTTAGTTGTAGTTAAGACCACAATATACTACAAGTGTTTTCTCCACATTTTCAATGGAAACAATGTGACGCTTATCGGTTATGATCCGTTTATATGCTGAAAATGAACGCTCAACATCACAAGATGTAACCGGAGCATACTTAAATTCGCTCCAAAATTGACTGGGAATCTGTATTCCTGTTTCTAATATTTTGTTGTCACCTGAAAGTATTTTGGCTACTATTTTGGCTTTTGGAGTCAGCAGGTTCTTTTTTTAAATAGCTTCAATTTTGACCAAAACTATTTGCCCACATGATCCTGACGTAGCGTCAAGTCCTTCAAAAGCTTCTGTTATTAGGGCCATTGAAGCCATTAGGGGAACTCCGCGAGACTCTAACTTGCGGATTAAAACTGCTAAACCTCAATTATTATGCAAATATGCAAGTTATATGCAAATATGCAAGTTATATGCAATATGCAAAATATGCAGAAATAAATATGAAAATTTAGAATATTTTGTTAATAACTTTCATTTTTCTCTTTGGAACCATATCGCTATCTCTTTTCCTTAAAAATATGCAATTGCATAAAGATCCGCAGTCTAATTATAACAAATTAACTCATAGACGGTCGGTAATTGAACGTTATTTACTAAAATAAGAATATACTTATAGATATTTTGAAGTTAGTTCTAATAAAGTTCCGTCTTACAACAGCGGGAACACAGTGCCAAGTGCGAACATTGTGAACAAAAATAGTCGAAGGGTTGTTTTTTTTTTTTAATAAATTAATTATGCTGATGATGTTCAGATGTATCTCTCTAGTCGTGTCGGTCTTATTGAAGATTTGTGTGTCAAACTAAATAGTGATTTGTCTGCTATAGCCCAATGGGCAAGTGAGAATTGTCTACATATTAATTCCTCTAAGTCTCTTGTTTTACCTATATATAAGAGTGTAGTGCATGTTGAAAACATTCCTGATTTGTGTATTGGTGAGAGTGCCCTAATGTTCACGAACAAGACCAAAAACCTAGGCTTCGTTATTAATTCGAAGTTGACCTGTTCTGATCATATTAATAGTGTTGTCAGTAAAGTGTACTATGTTCTACGTAGCTTGAAAATGTCTGCTGCTTTTACTTCTTTGGAAATTAGACACAAGTTAGCTTTACAACTAATAATGCCTCATATAACCTATTTCGAAATTGTTTACAGCAGGGCCGTGTGCACGGGGGGGGGTTTGGGGGTTAAAACCCCCCCCATGACCAAATCTAAGTTGCAATGATTTTGCAGAAATTTTCAAAATACAGTTTATAAATTTTGCATTGAATTTTGACTCATAATTTTTGACAATATTAGTTACAATAATTTTACGGAAGAAGAATTGGTAAAAGTTGCAAAAATTAAGGTTGGCCAATACATAAGTTCGGCACTTTGAATTGCACTTGGAGCTTTCCGAAATTACAAAGTTGTGTAGCATATGTTCGTTTGGCGTTTTTATAAAAATTGTACTGATAACAAAAAATGTTCATTTTGTGAAAACAGTGAGCAGTTTCAATTAACAAGTACTGTAAACAGTACACGGAAAGAAATTTGTATAATTGAATCAAGAAAAATGCTTTCTTGAACTCAATTTATAAAATTTTTAGGAAAATAAGAAAAATTGACTTAATTATTACTGGAAATAAGAAATTGAGTTTTCCAAAAATGAGACAATTATTTTCTTATTCAAGAACACTAACAAAATCTATAGAAAAACAAGTAAGGAAGCCTAAGTTCGAGTGGAATCGAACATTAGATACTCAGCTGTATGCTTTCATTGTTTGTTTGCGTTTGTTCGATATAGGGTGTATTTTATATAAAGCGAGTGCCGCATAAAGTGGGCGTAGCCACGCCCATTTTCAACATTTTTATCAGTCATCCAACTAAGAATATGAATATTATTCTTTGTGCAAAATTTCATTCCTTTATGACTTCTAGTTACAAAGAAGTCTTGTTACAAATTCCCAAAGGGTGTTCCAGAAATATCTTTGTTAAAAAGTAGGCGTGGTCATAAACCGATTTCAATAAATTTTTGCGTGTCTATTAACACAAGTTATAAAAGTGGATAAACCAAGTTTCGTCACAATATCTCAATTATTTGTCGAGTTGTGGGCTCTGAAATCTCGTTTATTCCTTTGTCTGAAAAGAGGCGGTGCCACGCCCATTTTCCGAAATTTTTCTATTTTTTGTTTCCGATCTATTGTAGAACTCATGCCACAAAATTTCAATGAATTATCTTTATATTTGACAAAGATATCGCTTAAAATGTTTTTATTAGGCCACTTTATGATACCCATATATAAAAGTGGGCGTGGTCGTCAACCGATTTCGCTAAAATTTCGAACATGTATTACTACAAGTAGTGAAAGTGTATAGACCAAGTTTCGTCATAATATATCGATTATTTGTCGAGTTATGGGCTCAGAAATCTCGTATATTCCTGCTTCTAAAAGGAGGCGGTGCCACGCCCATTTTCCAAAATTTTTGTATTTTTTGTTTTATGTCCATAGTTGGACACCTTCCATAAAATTTCAATGATATATCTTTATATTTGACAGAGATATCGCTTAAAATGCTTTTATTAGGCCACTTTATAATACCCATATATAAAAGTGGGCGTGGTCGTCAACCGATTTTGGCAATTTTTCGTCCAAACATTTGCCTAAGTAAGTATATCACGCCTACCAAATTTCATCGATATATCTTCAACGGTTTCTGAGTTACGACTCATAAAACTTTCAATGTTTGCCCCTTAATAAGTGGGCGTGGCACCGCCCATTTTCCAAAATTTCACCATATTTCTTCATAAGGGCCTGAGCTCAATACGTGTGTGAAATTTTATCACTCTAGCTCTATTAGTGACCGAGATACAAAATTTCCGATTTTTACTATATAGGGGAGGTGGGCGTGGTCATGGTCCGATTTCGCCCATTTTCAATACCATCCGTTCCTGTCTTGATACCAACTTACATTTCAAATTTCATCAAAATATCTCAATTTTTGCGCGAGTTATCGTGCTCACAGACGGACAGACGGACAGACGGACAGACGGACAGACGGACAGACGGACAGACGGACAGACGGACGGACATGGCTCAATCGATTTCTCTTTTCACCCTGATCATTTTGATATATATAAGTCTATATCTATCTCGATTATTTTATTCTGTTACAATCCACCGTTAGGAAATCAAAACTATAATACTCTGTGTACTAGTACAGCTGAGTATAAAAATGTTGAAAAAAAATGTTTAAATAAATAAGAACATCTTTTCTTAAATTTACTTAAATGAAGAAAATCTTTTTGCTAATATCAAGAAGAATTTAAGAAAATTGTGTTTCGACGAATTGGAACAACAAAATACAGCGAAAAAAAAAATGTAAAATGAATAAGAAAACGTTTTCTTGAGCGAAGTAAAATTTTTCTTGCTGAATTTGCATTTCCAAAGTTACATGTATTTTTTTTCATTTGCCATCCGCTTTGCATATTTCTGAATATTTTTGCAATTCTCAGATTGTTACTGAAGCATTTGGTATAAGGAGTTCACTATTTGCATCTTCATTTATATTAAATAAAATGTTGTCATTTCAATAAACAAGTCCTAGGAAAATACTAGTTGACTAATTATGGTTTTCTAATCCCTCATGATTAGTTTTCATTTTCCTTATTTTTTACGTTTTTAATATTTTTAGAAAATATTTGCTTAATTTAATATATAATATTTTCTTATGCCTCAGACACACATGTGGTATGAATATTAGAATATCAATATTATGATTTGGCTATGCTATGAAAATTTTCAATTAAACTACAATATGAGGGTGACACATATGTGGTATAGATCGAAATATTATTACTATACTACGATGTGTGTATCCCGCATTACTTACTTAAGCTCGTATAAGAAAAGTTTTACTTGCAACAAAAAAATAATTTCTTAATTTATTTCAAAAAACAAGAAAAAAACACTTACCCTAAGTAAATTATTTCTTATTTATTAAAATCCAATTTTACTTGAAGCAAGAAAATGTTTTCTTATTTATTTAAAATCCAATTTCACTTGAAGCAAGAAAATTTTTACTTATTTATTTAAAATCCAATTTTCTTGGATTTTCTTGATATTAAGAAATTATTTTCTAAGTTCAAAATCAAGTCTAATTTTTCTTGTCTCGGCATTGATTCTAGTAAAAAATTCCTTCCGTGTACTATTCAGGACCTGGTTAACTAGGTTTTGATGAATCATAATGAGTTTCAGAAAAGTTAGAGAACATTTAAATTTATGGTGTATGGGTCTGGATATCTGTTTCAGCAAATATGTTTATCTTAGCGAAAAATGTATGCGAATGCAAACCAAAATTAAAAACCCCCCCCAAGGCTAATTCCTGCGCACGGCCCTGGTTTACAGTAAGCTCGATTCCATTTCATGTCACAAGGTTAATGTTTTGTTCAATAATGTTACACGTTATGTATATGGTCTCAAAAAGTTTGACCATGTATCCTTATGGAAAAATAAGTTATTGGGATGCAGTATTATGGACTACATTAGTGCAAGAAATTGCATTTTCATATATAAATTATTAGAAGGAAAACTTCCCACATACTTGTATGAAAAGCTAACCGTTACCAGATCTATTAGATGTCATAACCTCATAGTCCCAAGATATACTTACCTGGCATCGTCGAGATTGTTTTTCATCAATGCTGTGAGGCTTTGGAATAAATACCAGAGTCTGTTAAGAAGAAGTTGAATAGAGGTAACTACAAAAACATTATTCGAAATTACTTTAAGTCGTTGTAAACGTGATTGCTATTTATTTATTGTTCTTATTATTGTTTTTCTCATCAGATCCTCTCCCTATTTATCTTTGCTTTATTCTCTTTAATTTTAATATAAATATTTTCCTTTATTTTTCCTTTATGTTAATTAATTAATTCATTACCGTGTAACTTTTTATGTCATCATAATCCCATATCTAATTTAATTTAATGTAACTTATATTTGTCCCAATAATTATCTATTAGTTTTTAGCCTTAAAAATTATAGATATAATATTGTTAGTCAATTAATGTTTTATGTTGATGTACCATGTCTTACGTGTACAATTTTTCATGTTAAATAAATTGAATTAAATTGAAAAATAAATTGAAATAAAACTATATAAACGTCTGGAATGCTGTTCTCGCCAAAATCTGTACACATGGGTTTAAATTTTCATGGACTTGACCCGTCTCGAATATTACCCAATATCTTTATGCATTTTTTGTTAGAAACTTTTGTATTTCGCCACATACGATCGTAGGGTAGGGTACGCTGCTAATAAAATGGAAAAATATGCAGCAACTATTTACAGCGAAGGTTGTGTGTATAGCTACATATTTCACGAAAAACCATTTTCGATCATCAGCGCACTCTTCTCGGAAGATACATGCCATCTTCAGCCGCAATGTACGAACGCTTTTACACGCTCGACCACTGAGACTCTGTGAAAGCTGTTGAATTTTTCTCACGTGTTGAATTTTCGCTGTAATAGTTGTTGAATATTTTCCCATTTACCCCCAACAATAAGAAATGGAATTAAATAATTTTCGTGTTAAGCACTAAAAAGCTTTAAAGCATTCATAAATAGTAGTTTTTGCACTGTACGGTGGCGGTAAAAGCTACCAAAAAAGAGCATTACATTTAGACACACAGCGGGTTGCATGGCAGTGTATGTAAGGAACTCTCGAATTTTGATTACATTGCTTGTTAACCCATTTGATCCCATTTCGCCGTTTAAACTTCATAACCGCCTATCCTACGTTATGACATTATTGAAGTAAATGAAAATTAATATTACAAGAGAGCATAAAACTGCTTCATTTTAAACTTACTTCTGCGTATAAACTTAAATTTAAATAGTTATGTAGATCATTTTGTTGAATAAAGTATCAACTTCGTATAAAAGACGGAAAAAATTTTATTATTGGCAAATTTAATTTTTTAGCACAAGTGCCGCTTAGGCGGTTATGAAGTTTAAACGACGATTTGCCCTTTCCAACTTAACACTGATTCAAACTAAGCACATGCTATTTTTCATTTGCTTTTATACTTTCCACCTCCCTTGAAGTCATTAACTAAATCTTTATTTGCATTTTATATTTGTGTGTGTACCTATGTTGTTGTATAAATTAATAGCTGTTTACACACACATTTCTATTGCTACCACTCTTTCATAAATTATCCATCTTCGTCAGTCAGCGGGTGCATGAACCTATCAAAAAACATTTGCCGTCCTTTATGTACTCGTATGAGCTGACCTTTCATCCCGAACGGGTACAAATCTAGATTAATTAAATGTAGAAATTTTACAAACATTTCCAATGTATTTAAAAAATTTTATAACAATAGGTAAACAGTCTTTCATTTAATAACAATGATCAATAATAATTTTAACAAAATGTTACCAAAAATATCCTTTGAAAAATTGTTTATATTACACAAAACTGAAAATTAAAAAATAATAATAATTTATTGAAGCGATTTTTTTTACCAAAGTAAAACCCATTACATAATTATAATCTTTATTTAAATATGCATGAATATTTATAATTTTTAAAGATCGTTATAATAAAAATAATTTTTGTAGAAATTTACAAATTTTTCCGTTTAATTAATCTAGATTTGTACCCGTACGGGATGGAAACGATTAATCTAGACTTGTACCCGTTCGGGAACAATTGGTCTACTATTACTCCACATTTATACCCGTACGAGAAAAATCGGCGACTAATTGTGAACCGATTGTTCCCGAAAGAAATGAATCCGGGACAAATCACTTTCGGATTAATTGCACATTTTTTGCAGGGTAACCAGCTCTAAAGTCAAATAAACGAGTGAAGTCATATAAGACTAAACTAACTAAAAACACACTGGATGACGGGTATTTGAATACATATGTTCATTAGGGTGTCCCGAAATATTTTTTTTTGGATTTCCTTAACGCAAGATCCCTCAAAATTTGCGGCTTTGATCGCAAATTACGAAACAGGTTTTAACAACTAAATACAATTAGATCTTCAGGGCTCTACCGATCTTCAAAGTTTTGCGGTTTTGTCATTCATGCAGAACGCCCACTCACAATAACATATATTACATCCGCATATTGTTTGCATGCTTACTATGTAATTCTTTTCGTTCTTATAAGTTCTATTCACTTAATTTTTTATGCAACTTACTTTTAAGTGCAAAAATCTGAATTCCATGTAGTTACAATGAAAATACTCGTACATACACATATTTTCTACAATGGGTTTGATTCGGCTTCTGCATTTTATTTGCCTTTCAATCGTGGAGAATCAGTTCGATAAAAAAAAAAAACAATACGGTTCTTTAACTAAAGCATACAGTTCTTATTTGCCTAAAGTTTAATTTTATAACGTTGCGAATATTCTGGAATCAGAAAAGATTTAGAAGAGAATACAAGCCCTGGGCGAAGGTACTAGTATGCAGTGTTGTCACCGCAAAATGGGTTTTCATATGTTCATTGTTCCCGCGAGTTCAAGAAAATTTGGATCGTAAAAACAGAATAATATATGTATATTGTTTTTAAGTATCATCTCAGAGAAAAACTATCAAAACTTCATATAAAATAAAATGCTTTAACTTCATAACGATATGTTATTTTTTATTATTTCTAACATGCAAAAAAAAAATCCATCAAATTCAAATATACATACACATATTGACACTAAAATAGGTGTACAAATTTTTCTTTGGCAGCCTTATAGAATTCGCAATTAAAATTATATGAATAATGTACTTTACTAAAACGAATTATGTTAAAATTAATTTATTTAATTTATTTAAACGAAAGTCTTATCAGATAAACAAAAATCCCGTGAACACAGAAATAGAATTACGGCACTTTTTTTTTTCAATTTTAAAAATAATTCAGTTAAAAATTCTTTATTCAATTAATTTTTTTAGGTAGTACAGTCATATGAAAAATAATAGGGACACTTGCCTTGAAATATTTCAAAGATCGGTGCTGCTTCAATTTCTAAACAATGGTCAAAACTTATACATTAATTTCTTGCTCAGATGTCTCCGAAGTAAGGAAGAGTTATATAATCGGCCATTTGTTGCGTCGTTTCATAATGGCTGATGATTTTGTGGAGTGAGTTCGTTTCAGCTTGTGAAAAATAATAGGGACACCAAACTTCAATTAAAATTTTTTTCGAAAGGGTGGAGATTTTTGTAGATAATAAAAAACTAATTCACTGAATATCAAACAAAGTTTTATAATACACTAGGTTTTTAACCCTATAATGCCATCAGGGACTCAGAATGGATCGAGGAAACTCCTGCACTATTCAACTTATAGCAAAAAATCTCCAAAATAAGTGTTTTTCGTGCCGGAAAATTGACGAAATGTGAAATTGCTTTAAAACAATATTGGAAAATGCTGAAAAATATAATCCAAAAGTATAAACACGCGGATGGAAGCCAAAAATATCCCCACTGGTTCAAAGGAATATTATAGTCGCAATCTCAAGCAGAAATACGAAAATTTGGACACAAAAATATATTTGAATTCTAAGTTTTTAATTATTAATTAATTAAATGCAATAAATTTGTTTCTCTGTACTTATATGGTTAATCTCAATAATAAAATAACTTTTGAGTATGACATTTTTATTATTTTAGCTCTAAAGTTTAGGTTTCTAAAGATATGAAATTAACAAAATTTCAGATCTCGGTAGAGCCCTCAAGATCGAATTCAATTCCGGGTTTTTTACTTTTATTGTGATCTGTATTCAATTACGCAACTTTTGATACCTCTTGCGATAGCGTAGCTCGAAAAAAACTTTTTTTCATACATGAACGGGACACCCTAATGTTCATACGATTGTGTAGTACCTATGTATTTAACGTCTGCTACTAATGGTTGTTTTCTCGATAAGCATTGCATGTTGTTTTTGTGTTGCATACATTTCATTAATCGTAGATTGCTAGTTCGCACATTTCACTTCAATCAAAATGAAATGTCCAAACATTTTGTAGTTCATTTTGATTTTTTCTTTGTCTACTCAAATGTATATTTGAGTGATGTATAATTAGCTTAATCATGTCGCAGAAATTCGTGTAAAGGCAAATTAAGTTGGGAGATGGTGATTGCTTTAAATTAATTTTCTAGGAAAATGTGCTTAGTTAGTAGGTACTTTATGTACTATGTATGTATGTATGTATGTAGAAAAATTATTGAAGAAATATGACGAAAGGAAAATTAAAGCAAACAAATTTAGCATTTTGTTATGAAAAATTGCACAGTAGAGATTGATTCAACTAGAATATGCTAGGAACGCCTACGCGGATATGAAGATATAAAAATAAATTTTGATATTATTTTTACAGTTTCTCTGACATTTATCAAGATATCTGTGCCCGCAAATTAAAGTAGCCTAACTCGAGATAATGCGAAATTGAGTTATTGTTATAGTGTTAATCATTGGAGGAAAACCCATCGATCTGTCTTATCCCCATTTAAATTGGAGTAATATTTAAAAAGTTATTAAGATATAAAAATTATCCTAACTCAGATAGAAACATTTTGCACCAGTTAAAACAACTTATCTTCTAGCAAATCTCTTAAGTCTAGTATTGTATGAAAAATCATTTTATTAAAACATCCTAACTAGAGTTATGTGGGTACTTCATGGACGTATTTATTTGTGTTTTCAGTTTATTAAAAAAACCTAACTTGAGTTAGGAATTATAATTTTTTTTGTCAATTTTGTTTTCATAACCTAAGTGGAAATAGGTTATTTTAAGTGATTTTTTTTTATTTTTACACAATTTATCTCGAGTTAGGTTTTTTTTGTTAGAATACTTTTCTCATTTCATGCGTTATTATCTTCAGTTAGGTTTTTTTGTTGGAAGCAAGTGGATATGATAAAGTGAGATAAGAGATTTTTCAAGGATATATATTATAGAAATTCAATTAATTATTATATACTGTATACATAAAACACCTTTTTTCATCAATTAAACTTTAATGTGGCCGCTGAGGTGCAGTGCGTAGAGTGCTCGCCTGCTATGCCAGAGGTCTTGAGTTCTAACCCAGTCCGGACAAACACCACAAAAAATTTTTCTAATTGATTAAACCCCAATTATTGGGTTTTTATAAATAGCGGTCACCTCTCGGTAGTGGGCGGCATACCCTCCGAGTGTATTTCTGCCATGAAAAGGCCTCGCAAAAAAGCATTCGCCTTTCGGAGCTCGCATAAAACTGTTGGTCCACACAAATTGTAGGAAAAACAATAGTTAAGAAGCACACCTCGAATTGGGAGAGAAGCTCGGCAATAAAACTCGTTAGAGTTTTAATATCGCCAGTGTATTATTATTGTTATTGTTTTATTTATTTATTAATATTGATAGTTAAGCTTAAAAGCTAGAAACTAACAGATATTTTTTTATATAGCACTGGCACCTCAGGCCTTCGGCTAGTTATTATTGTTATTAAACCTTAATCGTGTAGCGTTTTACAAGGTATGGATCCTGGTAACATGGAGGAAGAAGACTTTCTAAATATGGATTATAGTAGCGACGACTCAATTAAGGACTCATTTTTTAACGATAGTCAGTCGGACACGGGGTCAGATAGTGCTGATTAGCCTATGCCTTCCTACACCTTTTTGCGATCTTCTGAATATTTTTATAAACGCTTTATACACTTTTTATTTAACTGTACATGACTGTGTTTCCGGACAACCCACGTGTTATATGTGGCATGAGACCCTTGCAAATTGTGGTGGCAATGGAATAGCATCGTGCTTATTCAAACACTTAAATAGTTTACCATTCAATATTAAACATGTCGTTTTTTATAGCGATTGCTGTCCTGGCCACACACAAATACCAGCTGTTTTCTATCAAACAGTAGTGCTACCGCGCCCCTTTTTTCGGCGGTTCCAGCTGTTATAGCTTTGAACCTCTCGCTTGGGAGTCTTCATTAATCATTTCCGGATAAACCAAGCTTCTTGTGGTGATTTCCCTAGTACCATGCCTTTTTCAGTATTCGGTAAAAATAAAATGCAAATTCAGTTCGGGTTGAAAACGATCCGCGGCGTAGGATTATGGATTATTTTTTTCAGGCCCAAACAACAATGATTAGCGAAACGATTTTTATTTTATTTCATTCATTTCAAACAAAAATTAAAAGTCAAAAACTCTAAGACTTCTAATTCCACTACTTAGTTAGTTATATCCACTTAAATGGTCGTTTCGGGTCGTTTTCGACCCGAACGTAGGTCTAAGCTTAAAAACACTTAACTCGAGTTAAATGGAAATAAAAACCTTATTGGGAAGAATTCGACACAATAAAAGAACTTAACTAGAGTTAATTCTGCTTTTCGTAAAAATTGCATCCAATAAAAGCACTTAAGTTATAAAAGACAATTTTTTGCAATTAACCTTGCTTTAAGATTTCTGGTTCACGACTATTCCTTCTCTAACACTACAAATTTCACCTTTTAAAAATCCGAATTGGTCCAATGGTTTGAATTTTGACAAAAAATTGAGTTTTCTCCGTTCACCATATTTTGAGTTAGGCTACTTTAATTTGCGGGCACAGATATATTCACAATTCTTATACTGTTCAAATTGCAGAAATATCATCTTTTCAACGACTTAAAAACAGAGAAGTTATGGTACAATATGTATGTATATTTATGACTTAACGTATGAAAAAGGTCTTCGCAAGCGTATTGTGCAAAATATTGAAGCCTATCCTCAACAAGCTGATTGGATCTCATCAGTGTGGCTTCATACCTGGTAAGAAAGGGCATAACTACTAGTTTTAAACTAAAAGATAGCGTTCCTGTCCAGAAAGAAATAAAGAAATAATAAAAAACGCATAGAACATAAAAATATACTGAAGTTGGCACATCGCCGTTAGTGGCTGGGGTAAGGTAAATGAAATTATAATTATAGCACATCTACACGTGTCGATAAATGGACATGAATTGGCGGCCAGACTACATGGCCCTTGTTTATTTTTGGCTATTTGTTAACAAAGTCTATTGTGTTATCATATCGTGCTGTTGGGTAAATAAATATGTATACATACACTGAGAGAAAAAAAATATATGGAGGGGTCAAAGAAATTGTTTACCTATTTTGAACACTACTTTCTTTGTTTTGAGTAAATTTTCCTTAAAACATGTTAAAAGGTTTATAAAATATTGTTGTTACATGCGTTACCATGGTTTCATATACTTGTTTTGAAAAAATTCATACATTAAAATAATGAAAAATTCTTTAAGCGCCATTCCATTCCCAACTTTCCTTGTTTTGAAGACTTGATTTCTTTAATTTTGAGAAATTAAATTCCCATACAAATCCCCATGGCAACGTATTTGTTTGAATGTTTTTTTATGTTTTTTCCACATTTTTGAGAAAATTTACACAAAACAAAGAAAATTTTGTATTGGGACGCGTGTTCAAAATAAGGAAAATTATGTCTTTGATCGAGAGAAATTTTTTTTTTTGAGTGTAGTATGTATGTATCAGACCTGGGTAATACTGAGTAGTAATTTGACTATTACGTACTTAAATACTTTATATTTTGATATTGAAGTAATTAGTCCGTAAGTGCAAGTACAAGTACAAGTACAAGTACAAGTACAAGGAATTGCAAAATAATTGATAATGTTCTTGAATCAATTTTTTAATTCTTTTCAAGTACTTTCAATTACTTACAAATTGTACTGATTTTGTGAAATAAATGAAATGAAATGAAATGAAAATCGATTCAAGTACATTTTTCAATTCTTTTCAAATACTTTGAAGTATTTGCTAAAACTTCAGTTATTTTGCAATTACTTGTACTTGTACTTGTACTTGAAAATTTTGGGAATGCCAGTACCAGTATTTATATATTAATAGGCTAACATTTTTTCCATACAAACAATTGCCAGGCTGTTTTGCACATTTAACATACTCATATCCACATAAAATTGATATGGATGTGTTCGTATGAGTCAGGAGCAGTGCATAGGCATATAATTTTTTCTATAAATTATTTAATTTCTTTATAATTAATAAATAAAATTTTTAGTTAAGATAAATAGATATCGTAAACGTCTTTACAAATATCGTAAACACAGTTGAACAGTCGCTTTAACTTAAAAGCGCTCACCACCGGGCCTACCTTCCTAGATCTGCCTTGATTTTGACCATGATTTCGCGTCGGACCGTGATCAAAAGGGCAAATCAGTGTTGCGGTACAACTGGAATTTGGAAAGTGTTGCTTATCTCCGCGAAAAGGAATAATTTTTGTACCAATACAAAGTTGAAAAAATAAATTGCATGGTCGAATTTCGACCACCGGCGATACTAGTCAGTATAATTTCTTTAAAATTTACTTGTCACAAGTCGTACTGGTACTTGATATTACCCAGGTCTGGTATGTATATATGTATTACATACAGCATATTCACCTCCAGGCTTACATAAATACATAGGAAATTTAAAATAAAATGGAAACTTACCAATAGCGCCACGTAGCCATGAACACCATTGTATGTGCGTAACATTTGATACAATTCGCCTGTGCAGTAGTCATGACATTTGTCCACGCTGCCCGGTTCGTTTGTATAATTATGCTTGGATGAATGTTTATACAATTCAACCATTTTCATGAAATCACGAAATTCATCTGCCGTCACCAATTTCTCCCAATTCGATAGATTCACATTGGGCGGCATGGTGTCCGCGGAGGCGGTGAGCATGGCGTGGGCGGCGGTGGCGCTCAATAAAGCCGTATTTGATCTCATGACGTTTGCTTTGTCGCTTTAAAACTATGTTATGTTGTGTATTTAAAAAAAATATATGTATATTTCAAAATGGTTTTAAATCAAGTGTTACTGGACAAGGCTTTGGGTTCTTAGCTGGTTTCGATAGTCATTTGTTGTAGAGAAGAGTTATTTAATGAACTGAAAAGATAAAGAAAAAAAAAACAAATTATTTAATTATTATTATTATATCATTATAAGCTATAATTGGAGTTCAATTAATAATAAAATTTAAAAATATCGAGTTTGATGATTGCTTGTACGCTCAGTTTTTTCTACACTGGGTTTAAAAACTACAATTTAATGCTTAAAGAGCACATGGGAAGAATAGCCCCGACACATAGCATACGTCAATCCGTCTACGTCGACGTATGCGACTGACAGCTCAGGTACTTGGCGGCGAGGTCGCCACATAGGAAACGTTGACGGATATACATAAATCAGCTGTTTGATTAACCTTTAACTACAGAAGTGGTGGCAAAAAATTAACTCTAGAATATTTTGTAATTTCTCTTTTCAGTTGCCCTCTTAAAATTCAGTTTTCAGCAATTTTACATCTCCTGATAATTATTGACCATTTGGGTTTCATGGAGGAATGTTTTACAAATGAGAAAAAACTCGAAAATCAAACTGCAAAAAAAGTGAAATTCAAAGCAATCAGCTGACATAGCGACGGATTGACGTATGCCAAAAGTTGAGTGTTGGGCAACTTTGGTACGTTACGGCGACGGATCCGTCGTACTTGTGACGATGCCCACAGTTTACTGAGCTGTCAGTCACATACGTCGACGTAGACGGATTGACGTATGCTATGTGACGGGTCTAGAAAGATGCCAATAGAACCCGGGAAGTCAGATATTAGAGAAATGTGGTCGAAACGCGCTCACAAGCGATCTCATTACATATGTAGATACTCTGAGGAGTGGGGACATCTCTCACTTCATGGGAGTATTCATTACGCACTACCTGAAACTTTCGTTATACGTAGTAGTTGTGGCGTTTAGATAATAGGTCCGTTCGGCGGCTGCAAATTGCAGCAATTTGCAAACAAAGAAAAATATGTCTTGCTCTCCGAAAGAGAGAAACTTATGCAAATTTACTGGCATTTCAACGAACAGAACTTTGTCAAAATTTGCAGCAAATCAGCTGTTTGTCTTTATTCACAAGTCCATAACAAAATTAAAATTTTAAGAAATGAAATCGAAGGGAAAGCGGGTCGGCGGGAAGCGAAGGCCGCCAACGCAGAAAAGTATTCTTTTGCGAAATTTTCGCTAAACTGCATGTGTGGTGAAATTTGTATGGGAACTTTAACAGCAAATATCTCGGGAACTATAGGCCTCCGGTAGGTGGGGTCTTTAGTTTTGTAATCTGGGGGCCCCCTCTACCCTCCTAAAAAAACCATTTTTTTCTAGCCGTGGGGGACTCGTCTAAAATTTTACCTATCTCGGAAACCATAAGCCTCCGGCAAGTTGGGTTTTCAGATTTGGGATCTGTGATAGCTCCTCTACACCGCTGTATAAGTCATTTTTCTCGGGGCGTGCTGGAATAATGGAAAAATTTCCCTTTCCGGCAGGTTTTTATTTCTGTTATAACATCTGTGAAAAAGTTCTTTTTTCGGGGCGTGCGACATTAATGGACAATTTTCCCATTTAAGTAGTATACTACCCCCTATTTGCGATTCAACAACGCAGAATTCCGAGAGTGCAGACGATGATCCCACTGCGCTGTCATTAACACGTTTCCTTTTAGCTGGTACCTTATTAAACAAATTAAATCATTTAAATAAACTTTATAAATTAAAATAATATAATTTTCTCACTTCATTTTCTATCGAATCACATATATTCCCGATTTTCATAGTTTTTTGACTTGAAATCACTTTCCATTTTTTTTTTAAATTGTAACCATATGATCGCAAATCATATGTTTTTTCAGTCTACTGAACTTTGCAACGACAAATTTCGTCAGTAAAACTTTGCAGCTTTCTTCTTCTTTGAACTGTCAAAATTGCGCTCTCTTCTGCAAATTTTGACTGAGTTTATGCCTCAAAAAACGCGAATTTGCAGTTTTTTCTGCAATTTGCAGCAATTTGCTGCCGCCGAACGGTCCTAATATGCCATCTTTTCTCTTGTTGCAATTTTAAGTGTATTTCTAATACATTATTATTTGTTGTAAATTGATGGCTTATAACTTCGTTTAAAACACACACCCTCAAAATAATTGAATTACGATTTTATATTTTATGTAAGCATAGCTTGGATTATCAGATTACCAAAAAAAAAAAGATAATTAAATCTGTGGTCACAAGCAATAACCGCTTAAGTCGACTTAGGAAGATTTCGAGTTATATGTACCGAGTTATTCTGCTTTTAAAACTATATTTCTGTAAAACCCCCATACTTATAACTCAATTCAATAAAAAGATATAAATAAAAACATTTAGGCTTAACTTACAATAGAGGTATATTAAACTTGCTATAACAGCCAAAGTAGATGTACATATGTATATACTTAATCAAATATTTTCATCACATTTTGTTTTATTTACAAAATATGCTCGTAACATTGTAGATGGCGCACTAATTTTGCGTCCATAGATTTTAATCGACTTTTATGATTTGTTAAGAAACGCCTTTGAATATAAAAATCTATTTATCTCGAAATCAGATTTTTCGACTTAAGCGATTATTGCAAATTGCCACAGAAATGTAAGTACAATTTAAATTTTAAAACAAAAATATAAACATATCATCGTGAAAATTTATACATATATCTCCAACGATTTATTGCTTGCCATTAAAATTTCAATTAATTTGTTGTCATGAAATAGCATAAGTTAATTGCGGCAATCAAAGTCACAGAGTTGATTATCTAGTGTACTAATCCAAGTGCGTAACTGCGGTAGGAGAGGGTGAACATAACCTGTCGGCCTAAAATGGTTAAAATGACAAGTGTTAATTAGGGCTTTAAGCATACATACATACATACATACATATGTTTATACTATGTAACATATTTGTTTTCAATATGATAATTAACTGATTTTATTAGTTTTACTGATCATTTAATTTTGTTTTGAGTACAATTTGTGTTAAAATATTTTATGTACTATTTCTTTTGCGAATTTGAAATAGATTACCAAGGGGATTGTGAGCGCAATGTAGCCATGGTACCGCGATTGTAGTATTTGCATTATCTTATGACCTTAAACGAGCTATTCTTGTGGGTATATTTCGTCGTTTAAAGTGCATTTTTGCGTAAGAGGTATTTTCATTTTCGCGTAGCGGACATTATTGGAGATATGTAGCAGACATGAACCAAAGCACATTCAAATGTAATATATTTAGTAATAATGTAATTTGGAATACATACTGTAACGTTTCACATATTCATTAGTTCCTATGTATATCATTTTTGACATGTAACTATTGAACTTCCTTATCGTTTCTCTTCCTATTTTGGCGTAAGTTCCATACACACAGGTTACTAAATTTCTTCTTCTAATATCCGAAATATATTATCACATTTAATCACAAACTTAAGTGTATTTTACTGCCCAAATTCCACTATTAATAACAGACATTGGTTGAACTTTACAGGAGAGCAAAAAAACTGTTTCATTTCAAAACCGTTACTTCTTTCTGCGTACAAACTTAAATTTAAATAGTTACGTAGATCAGTTTGTTAGCTAAAACATCAACTTAGTGTAAAAAAAGAAACAAATTGAATTATTAGGACTCTTTTTTTTCATGTGCGGTTGTGCAATTTTTATTTGGCACAAAAATCACGCACAAGCGGTTATGAAATGGCAAAATGTTCAATATAATTCTTTTTATTAGTATTTTATAAAGAAAAAAAGTAACAAAACTTATACTTATATTAAATTTAAAGCTAAAATTAATATTTCTAATTAAGAAAACGTAAAGATGTCTGATGATGAAGAAAGTGGTTTTTCTTCGAAATAGCTATCACATCTACCATCGCTGTATGAGCTAATTGGATTTTTCCGCTTATTCCAAAGTATGAAAACGTAATTTTGTTTACACATTGCTGGAGAAGTCGTAAGGTAAATGTGGTAAATTGTCATAAAAGCTGTGACAATCGTAGGGCATCATTCGTTTTAAGTGTTTTAAATCTTGATATTTGCTTTTTGTAACTTTGAGGTGACTTTTGTGGATAGGATTAGGAACATCCGTGTTCTATCTGGTTTATAACCTGACTTGAATGTCTTATAAATTTTCGCATAAGAATCATGGCCTACAAAAAACATGTTTTTATCGCAATGTAATACATTAATTTTTATACACAGCTGTAATAGTACACCGATTTAAATATTTTTATGAAATTTAGTATACAGGTTCCTATCCAGACTGGGACGGTTGAAAATGGGCGAAATCGGACCATGACCACGCCCACTTTTATATATGGGTATTACAAAGGAGCCCAATAAAAACATTTTGAGCGATATCTTCGTCAATTATAAAGATAATTCAATGAAATTTTGTGGCACAAGTACCACGATAGATAGAAAACCATAAACAGAAAAAATTTGGAAAATGGGCGTGGCATCGCCTCTTATTAGACAAAGGAATCTACGAGATTTCGGAGCCCATAACTCGACAAATAATTGAGATATTATGACGAAAATTGGTGGACTTATTTCTACCACCTGCGGTAGTATATGTGCAAAATTTTAGCGAAATCAGTTTATAACCACGCCTACTTTTTAGCAAAAATATTTCTCGAATGCCCTTCAGAAATTTGTAACGTGACATCTCTGTAACTAAAAGTCATAAAGGGATGAAATTTTATAATAACAAGAATATTTATACGTTTAGTCAAATTATTGACACGAATTTTCAAAATGGGCGTGGCTGCGGCCACTTTGTGCGGCACGGGCTTTATATAAATTACACCGTGTTTCCAGAAAACGTAAAAAAACTATGAAAGCTTATAATATTTGGCTCCACTCGAACTGAGGCTTCCTTTCTTGTTTTGTTTATTAATTTTTGATACCTTTAGTCATAATTTGGTTGGGAAAATTGTAAAGATTGTAGCAAAAAAACGTAGTATCAGATCTTACCAATTAGCAACTTCATTTAATTTGTTTAAAATAATACCTGCTTGATATTTACCTGACATTATTTGTTTAAAATATTTAACTTTTGCTCCCTTTCATATAAATTCGTCCTTTAATTTATTTATCTAATAACATATAACTTCGCTTGTATGAATGAACTGAAATCATACGCGGTAATGCTGCCAAATTTTAACAATACTCTTCATAAGCGATTATGAAATTTACTGTTATTATGCGTTTTTGTTGTTAGAATTGCAAAGTTTTGGTATGGATCGATAGAGCTGAGCGTCAGGAACTCAGGGTTGGAAAATCTCATTTTTGGCAAAAATGTCCCTTACTCGAAAATGAAAATACCTCTTACGCAAAAATGCACTTTAAACGACGATTTGTATGTATATATATTTTGATATATGTATATTAAGGTGGAGTGAAAATTTTTTTTTTGGAAATTCAATTTGTACCAAAGCCAGAACGGCACCTTTCTGGCCCAGAAATAAGCCTGTAAAATTTTATTGACCTACTCGCATGTTTAGAGGTGCCCCCAGCCCCACAAAGTTGAAAAAATAGCACGATCTGGTACAAATGTGAAATTACTAAAATTATAAAATCAAAAAACGAAGTATAAGGATTTATAAACATGGCTAAGCTGAGTATTAAAGTGAATTTTGTTTTTTTGGAAACAACAACAACAAAAGTTATTAAAGGTCAAAATTTATATTATGCATTTTTTAAATTGCAATTACTTAAAAACTACTGAACAGATTTCGAATATTTTTATACCACTCGATAGGCATTTTGATTTCCTTTAATTTAATATATGTACATACTCATACTCATAAAACTTTGAGAGCGAAATTATCGCAAGGGACAAAGTTAGGATATTTTCGCAAACTGCAAAATTTTATTTGAAAAAAAATATCATGTTCAGTATATTAATTAACAATCTAATTACGTGTTCAATTTCAATTCAATATACCAATAAAAAAGTACTAAAAAACTCCAAAAAAAAAGATCTCCTGTAAAATTTGCTTTTGGCACTTACGATCGCACAGTTGACTTAGTTAAAAAAAATTGTAAGGGGCCCAAGAAACTTGTGCAACTTACCAAAGTACTTACATAATTTATACCCGGTCTTGGAAAACAAAGCATAGTTGATTTATTACCCAAGCACTTTGGCTACTAAAAAAAGGGGTTGTTTTGACTAATTTAGCTTTGGTATTTTTTTTTATATGAACTTTGTAAACTATGTGAAAATCAACAAAGTGTTTGGGAAACTTACATACGATCGGCAGAAACAAAGCTTGGGAAATGTATCAAAGTTTTCTTGAGTAATACAGTGATGGTAGACACTTTTTTGGAAATTCCCTACAAAGCAAGAAAAAAATCCCTACTTTTCCCTACGCCTGTTTCAAGTTTTCCCTACGAAATTCCCTACACTTTTTTTTGTTATTTCCATGTTATAACAATGAACTAAATGCACGGCAGTAAATGAACGTTTTTTTCTTATATAAATAATGGAAATCAGCTGTTTTACTGCATATACATACCTTATATTTCTACAAGGGATATTTATTATTATATGATGAAATATTAAGGAGGATTTACGGAAGTTTCGGGATATAAAAACTCCATTTCATAAAATTTTTCCACTTTAACAGTTTTATAATATAATAAAAAAATCTTTTGCTCCGATACACGGATAAAAAGTCTAGTGTTATCGGATAGTTCAATAAAAGATCTTAAAGTTTGTCTTCACGATACGGCAGCTTGTCTCCAATTACGCCATTAAAGGATTCGCGATTTAACTCGTCTTCACAGCGTTTTCATTATTCAGAGCGACAGTCAGTTTTGCCAAAAAATCCTTACATTTAGCTATTTTATAAAAATCTGTCCTTTTTTCCGCATGGTCACTTTTTTCCGACTAAAATTCCTACATGTAGGGAATTTTCCCTACGTATCACATCACTGGAGTAATACCTGTTAGACATGACATTGTGTAATTCAACAGTGTGTTCTTAGGTAATTTATGTTAGCAGCACAGTACTTAGGTAATTTTTAAGAGCCACTCATTTAACTTCACAAAGTTCTTATTTGTTTTTACTAAGTTAACTTAGGTAGCTTGAACTTTCACCTAAGACACTTTTGTAATCTAACAAAGTACTTGTAATATTTAAAATTATGTGAGCTGCGAGGAGGTCGCTTCGTCATTAAGTGTTTTGTCTTCAATAAAGAATATATCGCGAGTGAGTAAAAGTTAAGTGTAAGTGTACAAAAAAAATTGTTCATTACTTTTGGTTGCGCTTTAAAAAATAACCTTTAGACGGCAGAATTCCCTTTATTTATATTTGAGAAGCGATCAACAGTATTTTTTTAAAGTTGGAAGGGTAGATATTATCAAAAAGAGAGAATTCTGCCGGCTGGGGGATATTTTTTGAACACTTCGTTTTTATACGTGCCTTTCCCAGATAATAGTGCGCAGTTTTGGTGTTTTGTTTTTTTAATTGTTACAGATTTTACAACCAATACCTCCGGCAAATTTTGATTTGTAATTTTATATTAAATGTGAATAATAAATACAATACAATACAATACAATACAATTTGTTCCGAGATATCTGAAAAGGTACGTTTTTTGGAAAGCCGCCAACGCATAAAGACGTTCTACAAACAAACATGAAAGCGGTGAACTGAAACATATCAGAGATTAGGATATTATCATAAAAAAATGGAAGGAAACAATTCCATATAGGAAAAATCGTTTGAGCAACTTGGATTTGACTTTGCACCAAATTTTAGATGTCATTTATGCATACAAAACTTTTAAATAAAGTATTTCATTATATTTGTAAACAAAGTACATACGTAGTAGCGTTAAGACTAGCAAAAGCACTTTCGTGAAAAACTTAGATTTTTTCAACATACTTTTTATACCACAACTTAAGTTCAAAAATAATGTGTGTTACACATGTCTGCTACATATTATTTTTGTTCCTTAAGTTCCGGTATAAAAAATATAGCTGAAAAACGTTGTTTTTCACGAAAGTGCTTTTTCAAGTTACCAAAGTTTCTTGGTAAGATATGGGCTAAGTTATGGCAGTTAAAATAACTAGGATAGTTGTTCACTCAGCCAAAAGCACTTTGTTGAATATTACGCAAATTACAGAGAATAAGCTGACTAAGTATAAGACTTTGTCAAAATTACCCAAGTAGAAACTTTGCCAAGCTTTTACTAAGTTATTATACTCAGCTGTACTAGTACACAGAGTATTATAGTTTTAATCACATAACGGTGGATTGTAACAGAATGAAATAATCGAGATAGATATAGACTTATATATATCAAAATGATCAGGGTGAAAAGAGAAATCGATTGAGCCATGTCCGTCCGTCCGTCCGTCCGTCCGTCCGTCCGTCCGTCCGTCCGTCTGTCCGTCCGTCCGTCCGTCCGTCCGTCTGTAAACACTCTAACTCGCGCAAAAATTGAGATATTTTGATGAAATTTGGAACGCAAGTTGGTATCGAGACTGGGACGGTTGGTATTGAAAATGGGCGAAATCGGACCATGACCACGCCCACTTTTCCTATATAGAAAAAATCGGAAATTTGGTATCTCAGCCACTAATATAGCTAGAGTTTTAAAATTTTACCCACGTATTGAGCTCGGGCCCTTATGAAGAAATTTGATGAAGTTTTGGAAAATGGGCGGTGCCACGCCCACTTATTAAGGGTCAAACATTGAAAGTTTTATATGTCATAACTCAGAAACCGTTGAAGATATATCGATGAAATTTGGTACGCGTAATTTGCTTACATAGACAAATGTTTTGACGAAAAATTATCAAAATCGGTTTACGGCCACGCCCACTTTTATATATGTGTATTATAAAGTGACCTAATAAAACCATTTTAAGCGATATCTCTGTCAAATATAAAGATCTATCATTGAAATTTTGTCGCATGAGTCCAACTATGGACATAAAACAAAAAACACAAAAATTTTGGAATATGGGCGGTGCCACGCCCACTTATTAAGGGGCAGACATTGAAAGTTTTATGAGTCATAACTCAGAAACCGTTGAAGATATATCGATGAAATTCGGTACGCGTAATATAATTACTTAGTCAAATGTTTTGGCGAAAAATTATCAAAATCGGTTGACGGCCACGCCCACTTTTATATATAGGAAATATAAGGGGGCCTAATAAAAACATTTTAAGCGATATCTCTGTCAAATATAAAGATCAATCACTGAGATTTTGTGGCAGGAGTCCAACTATGGACATAAAACAAAAACTACAAAAATTTTGGAAAATGGGCGGTGCCACGCCCACTTATTAAGGAGCGAATATTGAAAGTTTAATAAGCCATAACTCAGAAACCGTTAAAGATATATCGATGAAATCTGGTACGCGTGATATATTTACTTAGCCAAATGTGTGGACGAAAAATTACCAAAATCGGTTGACGACCGCGCCCACTTTTATATATGTGTATTATAAAGTGACCTAATAAAACCATTTTAAGCGATATCTATGTGAAATATAAAGATAATTCATTGAAATTTTGTGACATGAGTTTTACAATAGACCGGAAACAAAAAATAAAAAAGTTTGGAAAATGGGCGTGGCACCGCCTCTTTTTAGACAAAGGGATATATGAGATTTCTTAGCCTTTAACTCGACAAATAATTGAGATATTATGACGAAACTTGGTTTATACACTTTTATAACATGTGTTAATAGACACGCAAAAATGTATTGAAATCGGTTTATGACCACGCCTACTTTTTAACAAAGATATTTCTGGAACACCCTTTTGGAATTTGTAACGTGAAGTCTTTGTAACTAAAAGTCATAGAGGGATGAAATTTTGCACTAACAATAATATTTGTATGCTTATTTGGATGATTGATATAAATTTTGAAAATGGGCGTGGCTGCGCCCTGTTTATGCAGCACTCGTTTCATATAAAATACACCCTATATCGAACAAACGCAAACAAACAATGAAAGCATACAGCTGAGTATCTAATGTTCGATTGCACTCGAACTTAGGCTTCCTTACTTGTTTTCGTTAAAATGACGAAAAAACTTAGTAAGTAAATTATTCCTAAGTTTTAAGTTGGGTTATGTGCGATTTTAAGGTGATTTTAGAATAGTTTTTCTCTGTGTGTATAAGCGAGAATATCAATCCTTTTTATACTCAGCTGTACTAGTACACAGAGTATAATAGTTTTGATTTCATAACGGTGGATTGTAACATAATGAAATAATCGAGATAGATATGGACTTATATATATCAAAATGATCAGGATTAAAAGAGAAATCGATTGAGCCATGTCCGTCCGTCCGTCCGTCTGGCCGTCTGTCCGTCTGTAAACACTCTAACTCGCGCAAAAATTGAGATATTTTGATGAAATTTGAAATGCAAGTTGGTATCGAGACTGGGACGGTTAGTATTGAAAATAGGCGAAATCGGACCATGACCACGCCCACTTTTCCTATATAGAACAAATCGGAAATTTGGTATCTCAGCCACGAATATAGCTGAAGCGATGAAATTTCACCCACGTATTGAGCTCAGGCCCTTATGAAGAAATTTGACGAAATTTTGGAAAATGGGCGGTGCCACGCCCACTTATTACGGGTCAAACATTGAAAGTTTTATATGTCATAACTCAGAAACCGTTGAAGATATATCGATGAAATTTGGTATGCGTAATTTGCTTACTTAGAAAAATGTTTTGCCGAAAAATTATCAAAATCGGTTGACGGCCACGCCCACTTTTATATATGGGAACTATAAAGGGGCCTAATAAAAACATTTTAAGCGATATCTCTGTGAAATATAAAGGTAATTCATTGAAATTTTGTGACATGAGTTCTACAATAGACCGGAAACAAAAAATAAAAAAAGTTTGGAAAATGGGCGTGGCACCGCCTCTTTTTATACAAAGGAATCTACGAGCCTATTACTCGACAAATAACTGAGATATTATGACGAAACTTGGTTTATACACTTTTATAACTTGTGTTAGTAGACACGCAAAAATTTATTGAAATCGGTTTATGACCACGCCTACTTTTTAACAAAGATATTTCTGGAACACCCTTTTGGAATTTGTAACGTGAAGTCTTTGTAACTAAAAGTCATAGAGGGATGCAATTTTGCACTAACAATAATATTTATATGCTTATTGGGATGATTGATACAAATTTTGAAAATGGGCGTGGCTGTGCCCTGTTTATGCAGCACTCGTTTCATATAAAATACACCCTATATCGAACAAACGCAAACAAACAATGAAAGCATACAGCTGAGTATCTAATGTTCGATTCCCCTCGAACTTAGGCTTCCTTACTTGTTTTAAATGTGTTAATAAAATTAGATTATTAAATTTTTTAATAAAGGAAACCTGTCGTATAAATAATTTAAATTTATTTTTGTAAATTAACCTGAAAAATCACACAGCTTAACAAATCTCCAGGGAAAAGTTAATACATAAAAATGTATGTAGATGTTTTTTTATTATTGTTGTTATAGCGACTACATTTTTCAATTGTCAAATGCACACTGCTGCGTTAAAATAGAGCAATATCTATGTAAGTAAAAAAACGTGTCCTTCGGACGTGACTTCTATGTTAATGCATGGCTGTGAGGAACGTGACTAACGTTTACGGCATGAGAATACAAAAAATGTTCTAAATAGGCAGCTGATCTGACCTGACCGACGACGTTTTTATGATTGGTACCAATGTAGTACATTCATGTGCACGCAGCGCTTAAGTAGTTACACTCAGAGAAAAGCTGCGGTCTAAAATCAAGCAGTGTCGTACTTGATTTAAGAATTACTGAAATTAAGGAAACATATATAAAATTTAAGTTTCTCCAATCTTGAAACAGGAATGGCATTCTTGAAGCAAGATGTAAATCTGAAAAATCTTGTTTTAAGATAAAAAATTCTTGATTTAAGAATGAAATCCCGAATTTAACAATAACATTCTCAATTTAAGAATGAATTTCTTAACTTAATGTTTTCTAAAAAGATACATACATACATGCGTACATACATATACACATAATTTTCAATAATAATTGTTTTTTTTTTTCAAACGAAAAAAATGTTCATCAAAAAAGAAAAATTCACATAATCGTACAAAGCAATATTGAAGATGAATGTAGGGAAATACCATCAAATGAATCAAAAAAAGGAAAAAATATACTTCAGTTTTACAAAGATAAGCAAAAATTAACCAGCGAATACCGGATATACAAATCTTGGTAGAAGCAGTCAGCAGTAATATTTCTTTGTGAGCGCATGATTTTCCCGAAATAATTAATGAAATTTTTGCTCTTTTTCCAAACGAAAAAACCATTGAGGTTAGTTAAATTCCTATTTTATTTAATAATTTTGTTCACATCTCCATATGTATGTATACATAAGCGACGGATTCTTTTTTTCCCCTCAGGAATATTATTTCATTCCAAGGAGTGGCCGCAAAAGCCCTAGTGGTAAAATCTAACCAAAATGTAGATAAAAACAGAAGAGCAAAGAAAATAAAACAAGCCATCGCCGAGGCAGAAAGCAATAGCTCCGGTGAAGTGTCTGCTACGGGAAAATCGCAAACGAACAAACAACTTGTTTCTGAAATTGACCGATCAACTCTTCTAGCGTATAAAACGTATTTGAACAGGAATAGCTTGAATTCGTATGAGATACGTAGTAAATGGGCATATACGTATGAAATTAGGTAGGAAGACTTAAAAAATGTGGAAGCCTTTAACTTTTTCATATGTATATGTATGTAAAAATTGAATTGTATATTATATGTACATTTTTGAAAAAAAAAAAAACTAAATAATATACAATGCATTGAAATAGCCACTTTTATTTTTTTAGTTTGTTAGGTGGGTTAAATGATTTCGAATTTTGAAAAAGTGGAAAATCAAGTATAAGTATTCTTGAAGCAAAGTTGAACATTCTTCAATCAATCATGGGTAATTCTTAAAATAAATTTATTCAAGCTTGTTTCAAACCTTTACAATTCTAAACACAAGCTTAAACATTCTTCAAATAGGATTTTACATTATCAAAAATAACGTCCTAAAAATAAGAATATATTCTTGATTTTAGCATTTCCGAGCTTAGCAGACTTTCATAACGTTTTCGGCTTGATTCAAGCCCGCTATACTGAGATTTAGCTTGCTTTTTCTCTGAGTGTAGAGGGAAATGGTCTGAATAATACGATTTTAATAGCCATATAGGGGCGTCAGAATGAATATTTTTCCGTCAATCCAGCAATCCGTTTAACTGACAGCAGAGTGGAATTACATGTATTTGAATGAAGATCGACACAATCAGTACTTCAACTTTGCCGTAAAAAATATATGAAATTGAAGTATGTGTCAGTTAAACGCTGCTGGATTGCCGGAAAAGTATTCATTCTGACGGGCCCAATACACAGTGGCACAGAAGTATGTTGCCGTGCGGCATGTAAGAGCAGGATTTTTGAAATAAAAAATGAATTAAACATAAATACTATATGCTTACAAGTGCGGTTAGTTTAAAAGTAATCTTCAATAGAGTGACTATTTAAAAATCACTAACCATTTGCTAATGTAAACGTCATTAAAAAATGATGTTTGTACTTCCCAGGCCCGACGAGAGGGGGGGCTGAGGGGGTCAATTGCCCCGGGCCCGGGCTTTAGAGGGCCCGGGAATCTCAAAATGATATCCAAGTTTTTGCTACAGAAAATAAACAAACAACACCTTTAATCACCTTTCGTAGATAGCAATCATTTTAAATTTCAACAAATTTTATAAATCTCTTAACTTGTCTGCATCCCACTTAAGGAATTGTTGGTTTTTGGCGTCGACTTTGCAGCATAAATTTGAATTCGTTTTCTGTTGCAACAGAAAAATTCGGTATGATGCAAATTCTTATACAGCGATATGGGTATTTCCTGGGCGTTTCGGACGGTATGTTCGCACGATTTTTTGAACTTTTGAGGCAGAAATATCGCGAAATATTGTATCGTTTTATGATAAAAGGAAAGATTTAGGTCACAGCTTATGACTAAAGTATGTTACCGACAGAAATTTAGTTTAATGCCTCTGTGTAAGCCACTTAAACTGCGTTCCGGACGCTACAAAAACACGTCCATATTATAAAAGTAGCTAAAACAGAGGCATTAAACTAAATTTCTGTCGCTAACATACTTTAATCATTATCTGTGGCGTAAATCTTTCCCTTTATCATAAAGCTATACAATATTTCGCGATATTTCTGCCTCAAAAGTTCAAAAAATCGTGCGAACATACCGTCCGAAACGCCCACGAAATGCTAATATACATATGTACGTGTATGTATGTATGTAAAGAGCGATACGCCGAAAACAAACAAAGCTTGCGAAGCTAAAATTTGCTTTGGTGCTTCGTACAGTTGAATTCGATTGCTGTTTCACTAAAGCGTTCAGCAGAATCAGTCTTTTGATATACTAAATTATTACCAACAAATATTTGTATTCCAATTTAAAGAAATTTATTTCATACAAATAAAGCAATATGTATTTAAACAGAATTCATTCAGACCTATGGTCCCTTGGACAATATTACTCAGTATGACCCATGGATTCGGAAACTGGATGTGCCTTTTGACAATACATTTGACCCACCCTAATATGTATATTTCTATGTAAACAAATTTACTTGATCTGTATTAATGTATAGATAAATTAAAGTTCGTAACCAGACTTGGGCATTATTCGAATAAATTTTTATTTAGATAATTATTCTGAGTTTTATTCGTTATTTCAAATAATAAATAAAAACTCAGGGTACAACAAAAAAAACAACTGAGTAATAGTAAGAAAAAACTTTGTAAATTTTTTTTGTTTGTATGTTTGTTTGTTCTTACATATGTAAATGAAAATTATCTATTATTCGAATAATTTTTTGTTTCAATAAACGAAATTATTTATTATTCAAATAAAAATAAAAAAAATTTATTCATCTATTATTCTTATTCGAATAAATTTTGCCCAACTGTGTTCGTAACTATATATTCATTGAATTTTGATTTTGAGAATTTGTTCATTTAGTATAGGGGCCCGTAGTTATTTTGACCCCGGGCCCGGATTTTCTCTCGGCGGCCCTGGTACTTCCGTGCGACTCAATGTCACATTTACATCGGTATAAGTGTGCCATCAGCAATAATTTTTCAGCTTGAATACCTTACTTTAAATGCTGGGTAGATATTTATGTACATTTGATGTTGTATCTAATGTTGATTTATGTTGGTAGTAAAAGTCGATAAAATAGTACATACATACACCAAAAAATTAAGATAGTCAATATTACTAATGCTGAGGGTGTGTTGGCAGCAAAAAAATAAAGCAAAATTGATTGCAAAATCGTTCGCTGCATAAAAAAGTGATTGTAGATGATATTTCCTTCATCTATGTACATACATATGTATGTATATAAATACAAACATATAAGTTTCCCTGCAAAAAACTGTGCGACGAGTCTCTAAAAAGATTTGTCCGGGAGCGCTCTCTTTCGGGTACAATTAGTCTACAATTGTTCCCAATTGTACCCGAACGGGTACATATGTATACTAATTGTAGACGAATTGTACCCGAAAGGGTATCAAACGGGTACAATTAGTCGCACAAATGGATGTGTCGTAGTTGCTACCCGTTCGGGTACAAAACGGGTACAATTGTGCGCTTTTGCTACCCGTTCGGATACAAACTGGGTACAATTAGTCTCTTCATAGGACATGCTCAAACAAAAGAGAACACTTCAACCCATATAAAGAGATACAAATGGGTAGTAATCGCATGCTCCCTTGCGAGTTGTCCCGGATGTATCCCGGATTGATCGCATTTTTTGCAGGGTTGCTTGCTTGCCAACCTACATATATGTATGCTTAACAAATGCTGAGCTCTTACCACATTCCACCTGCAAGTGCCGTGTTGTTATATGCTCTATTTTTCTACCTTTTTGTGTATTTAAAAAATAATAATATTTTACCGTAACTGACGTATGCATATTTCTTTACATTCCCCTTTTCAACTAATGACTATCGATCACTGTCATAGCAGAGACATGTATTGTTGTGGCGTTTTATGCTCTGTTGAGTAGGTGTGTTGACAGATGCCCGGCAACGCCTGAAATATAAGCTTTGTTCGTTTACGGATATTTTTTGATGTTTTTCGAAAACATTTAAAAACTAACACTTTTTCTCCGTTTTTTTACGCCAAATCTCCAACAGAAGAGAGCCAACTGAGAGAGAAAACTGACATTTCATTTGGTGAGAAGCTGTTGAATTCTGTTGGACAAATTTTTGCCAACAGCAATTTTCCAACAGGAAAACAGCTGATCAAACAACAGCTGACTGGAATTTTTGTAAGTAACAAGATTTGCAAAATATTCAAATCAATTATAAAATTGG
The DNA here is from genome assembly GCA_960531455.1 of Urophora cardui. Classification (NCBI taxonomy): domain Eukaryota; kingdom Metazoa; phylum Arthropoda; class Insecta; order Diptera; family Tephritidae; genus Urophora; species Urophora cardui. Next base: position 119,543,604 of record OY482670.1, on the reverse strand, counting down.
AAAAAATACACTAAATTGGCAACAAATATGGATAAATTAAATATGCAAAATAAGTTACCTACTTTTTGCGAAGTATTTATATGCATATTATGTACCTTAGTAAATTGTAATCTACTTTTCCGGAATATATATTAACGGGGCCGCTGTGGTGCAGTGGGGAGGTCGTGGGTTGGATCCCCAACCTGGATAGAGGGAAAATTTGTATATAATGAACCACGATCCGATAACAATTAATTTTTGCAGAGGGTAGGGGTGGTCTCACAGATCACAAAAAACAAAGTACCACGCTTATAGTTCAGGAGATATTCCTTGTTAAATTAATGTATCTATGTGTAGAACATCTTTCTGCGTTGGCGGCCTTCGGCCGCGCTTCAATAAAATTACCCTCAGCCGGCAGAATTCTCTTTCTGGATTAATATCCATGGACCAATCTACAGTTGTTTTGTATAGAACACCTTTTGCGTTGGCGGCCTTCAGCCGCGGTTTACAAAAATAACCCTCAGCCGGGAGAATTATATTTCTGGAGAACTTTAATATTATAATTTAATAATAGTTGAAAGTATTAGGATAAGATGAATTACCATCTACAGAATATTTCCTGAAAGTTTCACTGAAACATTCCCAGTAGTTTGTAAATAAATGAAATTGGTTCATTATATACAAGCTGGGCCTGGATAGACAACAAATTCTAACTAAAACCCAATTATTCGAATTTTAAAAATAGCTCCCACTCGAGAGTAGTTCTGCAGTGGTTCGGCTTCAGTAGAATGCGCCCGCCGTATTTATCTTCAAATCACTGGAACTTTCGGAAAATGTTCTATGTATGTTAATTTTACTAATTATAACCCTCCCGATCGCTCCGCAGATATAATTCGATAAAGAAATTTTTTTTAAAGCGCGGCCAAAAGTACTGTGGATCGGTCCATAGAGGGATATTTTTTTAAAGCATGGTCAGGGCCGGGTGCATTAAATTGAAATCTCTTCTGTGGAACAGTAGACGCGAAGACATACTGCGGTGGAAAACACTATGGACATGGGTACAAAGAAAAGCAATTGTTAGTGTGATCATTATTACAATGAAATCCTATTTATCAGATAGTAACAGCGAACCCCAGTGGGTTAGGGGTCTAGAATATACCCGTTGTAAGGAATGCCTGTCGCAAGACGCGACTAAAATCCACCGGCCTAGAAGGTTGATTATGGCCAAAAAAAAAATCGTTCGCACGACAGTCGGGCTAGTGTCAGAAGGGACTAGTACTCGAGCATGCCGGATTTATCCGGAAAGGACTGTCAATCCCCTACACTCACCAAAACCTTCGGGGGGTGTCTTGGTGACTACAACAACAACAACAACATGAAGTTAATTGTATTGCAGATACATACATATGTGCATATATCCCCACTGTTTTCAGGCAGAATTGTAACTCTATTAGCATTTATATAGAACAACCAGTGCCGATTTATTGTAAAAGAGAGTTCCGGATGCATTTCCGAATTTCAAAAAACCTTTTTGCGAGCCTATGCGAACGATTTTTAGATTGAGGAGCTTTTCACGAGGTGACAAAAGACTATCTGACCAAAAAGAAACCCAAAACGAATCAAAAGAAATTAAATAAGAAAAAAACATATATATAGTACTTCTATATTGATAGTATTCTATCTGTGCAATGTGTATGAATTCATCCAAAAATTTTGTGCAACTGGCAGTTCTGCGCATGCGCCTCAATTACATTAAATGTCATCTGTGAATATGTGTGACAAATACATTCAATTGAGTTCAGAGGTGTTTGAAAAAAAAATTGAAAGGCATCATTGTGTTCTAGGGGACCTATACCCCTTTGATTTTAGTTTTTTGAATTTTATTATAATTAATATAAGAAACTAGCTGACCCGGCAAACTTCGTTCTACCCAAATTAGATTTTTTTATTAATTTCATTTCAAAAATTGTTATTACACCGGTATTATTTTTAATAGAAAATTAACGATTTTTCACTACTTCATTGTGTATACAACTTCAAAAATATATAATTTTAGTATTCAGTTTAAGGCTGCACGATACACAACATTCTTAGTTTTCTGTTCCGGATATTTATTTTCACTGAGTATTGGCTATTTTCACTAAGTAAGTAAGAGGATTGATATAGTATACCTCCACAATGGTTTTCAGGCCCCTCCTCCAACCATTTTAGATATATTCAGCCGCAAAAGTTTAGTACGTATGGGAGGTGCAATGCCCCATTTTTCGATAAATCTTTTTTTTTTTGGGTGAACATGGTATTGATATCGTATATCTGCATAGTGATTTCTATGTACATGCCATGAACGCTTTTAACTTAAAAATTAAGAACGCATGGGAGGTGCCACGCCCCCTTTTCCCAAAACTACTGTTTTTTTCATAAGCACGCTATTGATATCGTTAATCTCCTGATCAATTTTCAGGTCCCAACCTTAAACGCTTTTGTAGATATTCAGCTTGAAAAATTAAGTTTGTATGGGAGGTGCCACGCCCCCTTCTCCGATAACCTACACTTTTATGCGCAAAAATTGTTTTGATATCATATAGCTCTGTACCAATTTCCAGGTCCCTGACTTAAATGCTTTTAAAGATATTCAGCTTAAAAAATTAAGTGTTGTTGGGAAGTGCCACGCCCCCTTTTCGTATAACTCCTATTATTTTGCGTTAATATGGAATTATTATCGTTTATCTCCACACCAATTTCCAAGCCCCTAGCGTAAACAATTTTAGAGATATTCAGCATGAAAAATTAAGTTTGTATGGGAGGTGCCACGCCCCTTTTTCCGGTAACCCCCACTTTTATGTGTGGGAATGGTTTTGATATCATTTAGCTCTATACCAATTTTCAGCTCCCTACCTTGAACTGTTTTATAGATATTCAGTTTGAAAAATTAAGGTTGTATGGGAGGTGCCACGCCCCCCTAACATTTTTTAATTTTTTCTTCGACTAAACCTTCGCGGGGTAACAACAAACAAACCCCCCTAAGAAAGTATTTTATTTAGTTCAGCCGTTTTCAAGTTTTAGCGTTACAATTAAATACCAAATCATTTTTATATATATAGATTTGCCACATTTATTTTGAGACCCAAACTTTTGTGAATTTTTGTATGAAAATTAGTGGAAATGTTCTAGAAAAATCTTTTTTCTATGCACTCATATTTTTATGAATCGCGGCCGAAAGCGTTCCATGTTAAAAAACTGTGGTCCGATCCATGGGCATTATATCAAAAAGTAGAATTCTGCCTTTTGAGGTATATGTTTGTAAAGTATTTACATACATTCGAAGGCCGCCAACATGGTGATCTAAGCAAAAGTACTGCGAATTTCTAAACTGAGTAACAGGACAATTTAGACAACGAACTTTTGGACACAGCAACATATGAGGACCAAAGTTCAGACTACGTTACTCTCCAAAACGACCTGAACAGGGGACCACATGTAATAGTATAACAAGACGGATGAAAGAAAGGACTTCGAACCAATCGCTATATGTTCCACATATTTACAGCGGATAAAAGATGAACGGGTGGGAGCTGCACTGGGTTGTACGGAGCTTGGGATTAAAAAATCCTTTCGAGTCCCGGACTACTGCAGTATCTTTCAAGCATTGCTACGTACAGGCGATTCCCAGTGGATGTCAACTTGCAAGATCGCCAAAATTATACTTCGGTCATACCACTTAAAAACTGCAAACTATCTACTCACACTTTCTGGAGCAGACTGGCGGTCACAGACTAACAGGCCAAAAATACCAGCGAGTTAAAATACTAGAATTTAAATTTGGTTTGTTTTATTATATTATACGATTTTTATAAGTACATATATATGTATACATACATATTTATGTAAGAAATCTATCTATCTATCTATTACGTATGTAAAGATATTTTATTTATTTTATCCCTTTTATTGTCACAAATATAGCACCGCTTCGACATTTTTTAATTTTTTAATACGAGAATCAAATAATAAATATGTAAATTCCCTATAATTTTTTTTATGTGCCGTCACTGCGGTTTATTTTGAATTCATATGTCATTTTTCAAATTTGATTGCTCGGTTTTCTCTTTCTTTTTTTATATGTCTGTACTGTAATGTTGGCTGATGGAACTCGTAGGTATTACGAATATAGGAGTACTATATATATGGAAAAAAACATGTTTTATTTTATTCTTTTTATGTTATATGTACATAAATACATAATTAACAGCAATAATTTCCACCAATTTTATTATCATTTTAATTTTAATCGTTTTTATCCTTTGAATTTGGGGCTTGTGAATGTAAATAAAAATCAGCTGTTTGCTAAAGCTGTTGAACTCTGCAAATTTTGTGTTCGTTTACCTCTTACGATATTTTTCTCTTGTGAGAGGAAAGATGACATTTTCCTCCAACACCTGGCTGTTGGAGGCTGCTGAGTAAATGCTGTTGGAGAAAGTAAGCGAACAAAGCTATAATGTACATATGTATGCATGTAATTACCCTGCAGCGAAACAGCTAACTGGTATGTCGAAATTGTAGTATATTAACTGGTATTCCTATGACAATACCATACCAGTTTATTTTGTCTAGTATTATACCAGTTACTGCATGTTGAACCACAAACTAGTTATCAAAATACTAGTTTAGCAACTGGTATCCAAAAGGCAGCATCATACCAGTCTATTTTATCCAGTATAAAGAAATTTGATGAAGTCCAGCTAGGAAAAGCATTGCAATTGAACAAAAAGGGGTATTTTCAAAAAAAAAGTAAAGGTATTGAAAAACAGAGTGCCTGAATTTTTATACAATGAGTTTTTTTTTAATTACTGAATATGTGGCTTAAGTTTTTTGTTTTTAAACTGAAATGGTACCTTATTAGTTATTTAATTTAAGAAATATTTTGAAGATTCCTGAGTGCCTGAATTTTTATACAATGTGTCTGTTTTTGTTTTTCAATTACTGAATACTTATAGTATATCTTATGGGGTCTATACACAGTGCGTCTGACTCGCGAGTCATCTGTGTACGTGTTGGCTCGCCGTCATTCTGGGCACACTTGCGTCATTCATTTGTGAATAGTTTTCATTGCGGAAGGTTCGAAATGAATATCTCAGATGACCTGTATACTTCGATGAATTCAGGTAAAAAAATTTTATATTCCTCCATAACGAACTTATTGGCAAACATTTTTGAAAATAAAATATATTTTTCTTTTCGTTATTTATTTTTGAAACGGTTTGGCAATTAACTGACAAAATTTGACAGGCGAGTCACAGCAAAATATCAAACTAATTTTGATTTTCCCTGCAGTAAATTTGTTTCACCGCTGAAGGATCAGTGATGATTCTTTCTTGAATATTCATCACTGTCGTCATAACTCAGTATATTTTTATTTGTTTTTGTTTTTTGTTTTTCTGAGGAAAGCAAACCATTTATATGAAAAATTCATCAGTCTTTATATGAAAGTATTCACTGATGCCTCCTCGTCATAGGTGAATTGCATCAGCGATTCATTAAGGATTCATTGCGGATTTTTACTGCAGGGTTCTTGAGTCATGCCAGAGTCATGTCGGTGTAACTACTACGTACACATTTTCACTAATATACCTAAACTGACTCTTGAATCAGACGCATCGTGTATAGACCCTATTACGTTTTATTTTTGCTTATAAAACTGAACTGCCACCTATGTATATCTAAGCAATATTTTTTTTATTGAATGAATGAATATAATGGATTACGTTTGAAATAAACAGACTTCAAAATTAATTTTTCTTTGCATACCTAAACTGGTATTCATTGATGTAGATGCTACTAGTATTTTTCTGACCCATACAATGTGGTATTTAACTGGTATGAGCTTATGCAGAGGAAGACAATTGCCACACACGAAAAATACCAGATGTTTACATTGGAAATTTACAGTCGGGCAAGTAGTTGACTGTACCCTGCAAACTGGTATAATTCTAATACTTTGGAATAAGCGGAAAAATCCAATTAGCTCATACAGCGATGGTAGATGTGATAGCTATTACATTATTACAACTAGTACATACAACTACTGTACACAGCGCCCGCTGTCCGTCAGCTGCCTACCATTATTCAACACTTGCATAGCAGATGTACGAAAATCGTACACTAAGTGAGGTTAGATTGAATAGAGCAATGGCATATATAAGTGAAAATTCCAACAGCTCAGCAGGACCATCGGTAGCCGCAGTGCTTAGCGTTTCTCTAATATTCGACTACTGATGGTTGGAGCGTAGGTTCAATGCCTGGTGTGCTCCCGAGAAGATGTCTGATGATGAAGAAAGTGGTTTTTCTTCGAAATAGCTATCACATCTACCATCGCTGTATGAGCTAATTGGATTTTTCCGCTTATTCCAAAGTATAAAAATTAAAATTAAAAATAATAATTTCGTGCTAGACACTAACATACCCAATAATGGTATAATTCTAGTTTGCAACTGGTTACTTAAGCTTTAATTGGGAAAAAATTATGTCGACTACATAGACAGGGCTTGCTACTGCTACAACACCAACAACAGCAGCAGCAACACTTGCTCCCCTATAAGCTCAGAAAATTTTATAGAGATTTGTCTTTTGCTTTATTTAGAATCAAACCTGTATCTTAAGTCTTACAACTCTTTTGTATTTTACAAACCAAAACAAAACAAGACAGAAAAATTGCTTATCTTCCGCTTGGATCATAAAAAATGATTCCTTTGATTACCGATAATTTATTGTTGTTATGCAGTGCAACAGCAGCAATATTGGCAACATTGGCAGCAAGTAGCAACGTTGGCCACTAAGTTATCGCACTCGAAGCACTCAGATGCGATTATTTAGTCTGCCACAAGTTTCAATGTTGTTTTGTGTGATAATTAACGACATCACATTTTGGGGCGGCGCGTTGCGTCGCGTCGCGTCACTTTTTTTACATCTTTTTTTTTGCATATTATTTTTTAACAACTTTTCATATTTCGCCAACACTGAACACAAGCAAGCAAGTAGTTTTCTATTTGAAAGATTTGAATATCGCATTTTTTCGCATATTAATTTTGTGGCAATATTGTGACAGTTGTGTTAAAGTTTCTTTATACACACATTTGTTAAATTAAGCATTTCCATTTAACAATGTCAAAAAATGCATGCAAATCAAAATGTTTGATATGCACATTTATTTACATATCAATTAAATTTTTGCAGCCATGAATTTGCTTTTCAAATTGGTTGAAGGTCATTTGTTATTTGATTTGATAAGTGTTTTAGTGAACAAACTTTAATATTTATTTATTATTGTAAATTACTTTGTTGACGGGTGATATTTTTAGAGTGGCTTTGACAGTTTGGTTTCAATAGCAAATTTATTGAGTTGGTGATTGAAAAGACCAGTCTGGTAAAAAAAAGTCCTGTTTAAAAGCGACATCTCAATGCTAAAACCAGACATTTTTAGAAAACTAAACGGCTTTTGAAAGCATATCGTCGCTCCGGAAGAAGAAAGACGCATGTCAGTAATTTGTCGACGAAAAAAGGCGCATTAAAAATATGTCGGGGAAGAAAGACGCTTTACAAAACATGTCGACGAAGATAGACGTATTAAAAAATATTTCGACGAACAGAGACGCAGTATAAAATATTTCCACGAAGAAAGACGCATTAGCATTATTAACTGCGAAGAAAGACGCATTAGCATTAATATTGACAAAGAAAAATAAAAATCGAATACGTCTTTGTTTCCTAAAAAATATCCAAATGCGTCTTTCTTTATAGAAAAAAAAAAAATAAAGCGTCTTTCTTCGTTATCAAAAAAAAAATAAAGAGTCTTTCTTTCGAAAAATATTTTTAATGCGTCTTTCTTTGAAAGAAAAAAAGTTTGCGTCTTTCTTCCTCAACAAAACAGTTTGCGTATTTTTTCTTCTATAGCGACGATATAACTCATATTTTAATATGATATTGATAGAGTTTGATGCACGTAGATTTAGCTATGGTTGTTTAATTCAGGACAGAAAGTTTGTTTGAACTCGACTTTTGTCCTCGGAATTCGCGGTGGCGATCTTTTTTGGACAAATCAAAAGTAAATTTCTGTACCTACTCTGAAAAAAATACCCGTAGTTAAATCAACAACTTTCCGCTGTTGAATCTCCGTATTTGATTCAACAGCAAAAGTATTTGTTTTAACGGCAAAGTTTTTGATTCAACAAATTTCCGTAGTTAATTCAAAGACGTGCGTTGTTGATTCAAAAACTTGCCTGCTGTTAAACATTTCTTAAGTAAAAAGAAAGAAGGATTTGAAAGAAAAAATAAAAAAATAAACGAAATTTTTCAAATTCGTTCAATTTGTTTCAATTTTAAAATAAAATAAAGAAAGTAATATACATACATACATACATACATAAATAAAAAAGATTAATTAAACAAAAACTAATATCTATTCATAAACTCAGCTTTTTTTGATGTCGTGAGAGTTGTCTGCAGATGTACTGATGCGTTTGGAAATGGTGAATGGATGAATGACTAAAGTTCGTTTGGTGACGGCGGGCCTTAGTATTAATATTACTACATATCGAGCCCTAACCGTGTAAAGTGTATCCAACAAAAATTAAATTTTACAGGAGGTTTTTTTTATTTTCTTTTCATACAGTTGGTAATCAGCCTTGAAATTTATTTATGGCCGGTTTCACAATCTGCGGTTAATTTAATCGCTGGTTAGTTTGACGTAAATTGTATGGCGAGCTGTCAAAGAAATTGGTTCACCGGGCAAAAATCTCTGGTTAGGTGCTTAACCGGAGGTGGTGAAACCGGCCCCAAGTCTATGAAATTGTGGGAGTTGATTAAAAACGCTAAAATCGATAATTTTGTTGGATACACTTTATGGCGGTTAGGGCTCGATAAGTAAACATACATATATTATATGTATAAAAAAATAAAATAAAATAATATCTATTATATTAAAAAAAATACTATTTTTACAATTTTCTTGAGGTTAACTTAAATGCGTAAGTATTTGCTTCAATGGTGCCCGTTTTTCACCCAAAAACTTTTGCGGTTAATTCAAAAACAAAAGTTGTTAGCTTAAATACGAAAAGTATTTGAATCAACAGTGCTCGCTTTTGGACTAAAATTTTGTGCTGTTAATTCAAAAGCAAAAACTGTTAACTTAAATGTAAAAGTATTTCATTCAACAGTATCCGTTGTTAACTTAAATACGAAAAGTATTTGACTCAAAAACGCTCGCATCTTTGAAACAACAACGGAGCGTTGTTGGGCACATTTCAACTGCGGAAAGTTGTTCATTTAACTGCAAAAGTCTTTGTATTTACAACGTTTTTTTTTTCAGAGTAGAAATACGTTAGGTGTGAATCCAGATCATAGCTGTGTAGTGACTGCTATCTATAGAAGAGCCTTTAAATCGTTTTTATACTGTTGCTTACCGAGATCAGTCATCGTAGCAAGAACTTTTCACTTGGTGCTTGAAGCAAGCACCTAACCAATATGTTAAATCGGTACATCTACTCCAATTAGCTTTGTCAGAACACGCATTATTATTATTATTATTATTATTATTATTATTATTATTATTATTATTATTATTATTATTATTATTATTATTATTATTATTATTATTATTAAGTATTCGCAAATTATTATTATGAAAATGTCATTGGATTGGAAGTATAAATGAAAATAATATAAAATTCTCAATTCCAGGAACCAATTAAAAACCAATTAATACGCACTCTAACTCGCGCAAAAATTGAGATATTTTGGTGAAATTTGGAATGCAATTCGGTATCAAGACTGGGACGGTTGGTATTGAAAATGGGCGAAATCGGACCATAACAACGCGAACTTTTCCTATACAAAAAAAAAAATCGGAAATTTGGTAGTAGAGCTGGATTGATAAAATTTCGCCCACGTATTGAGCGCAGGACCTTATGAAGAAATTTGGTGAAATTTGGGAAAATGGTCGGTGTCACGCCCATTTATTAAGGGGCAAACGTTGAAATTTTTATATGTCATAACTCAGAAAGCGTAGCAGATATATCGATGAAGTTTGCTACGCATTATTAACTTGCTTAGGCAAATGTTTGGACGAAAAATTGCCAAAATCGGTTGACAACCACGCCCAATTTTATATATGGGAACTATAAAGGGGCCTAATAAAAACATCTTGAGCGATATCTTTGTCAAATATGCAGATATATTCCCATTAAACACTGAAAAAGAAATTATCAAACGTTTGAGAAAATATTGTTTTTAAAGTTGAGAATCAGCATATATATAATTTGAAAATAAACATATTTTCAAGTGTTCATCAAACATTGTTTATCAATTTTAGAATAACTTACAACACATTTGAAAAAAAAAACTTGTTTCGCATTTTGTACCATTTCACGAATTTTAACATGTCAAGGCTTGAAGGAACGTAGAAATTGTGTGTGTTTGCCAATTTCAGTCAGCGTTCGTTGTTCTACTCGAGCAGTCTTTTAACGGTTGAAATGATGATGGTTGAAAATGATTGTGTGTAATAATGATTCTGTATTTCTTACTCTTATTTTATTGTGGCTTTTTGTGAAGTTACACCAAATTTAATAGAAACATAGTTTGTTTCTCATATGGGTGCATGCATATTAAAAAAATATTAACATACTCATGTAACTGTACAAAAGGCACCGGCAAAATTCACCCGCACGGGTAAATGAAAAGCATCACATCAGAGTACAAATATGTAATACATATGTACATATGTACATCCATTTATTCCATTCCATTTCTGCGCTCACAACACAAACTCTCACTATCCCTCAATTTTCCTGCACTCTAGGGTACATATATGTAATACATACAAACATCTATTGATTGCATTCCATTTCGTACCACCTTTGAAATAGGTTTGAGAAAATGAAATGAATCAAATTGAGAATCAGGCCAAAATCCCATACTAAAAATGAGCCTTTTTGTTTGAGAACGCTATCAGGGGAAATTTGAGGTGCATTTGATAACAAACGTTTGATATTTGACAATAGGGTTACTTCTCAAATGAACCTCAAATTGAAAATGAAGAAAAATGTTTATTAGGTTATAGCATGAGTCCAACTACAGATATAAAACAAAAACCACAAAAATTTGGAAAATGGGTGTGGCACCGCTTCCTTTTAGAAGCAGGAATATACGAGATTTCTGAGCCTATAACCCCACAAATAATTGAGATATTATGACGAAACTTTGTATATATACTTTTATCACTTCTAGTAATGCGTGCTTAAAAATTTAGCGAAATCGGTTTATGACCACGCCTACTTTTTAGCAAAGATATTTTTTGGAACAACCTTTGGGAATTTGCAACGTGACATCTTTGTAAATAGAAGTCATAAAAGGGTGAAAATTTGCACTAACAATAATATTTATATGCTTAGTTGGATGATTGATGGAAATTTTGAAAATGGGCGTGGCTATGCCCACTTAAAGCGGCACTCACTTTATATAAAATACACCGTGTTTCCAGCAAACGCAAACAAACAATGAAAGCATACAGCTGAGTATCTAATGTTCGATTCCTCTCGAGCTTAGGCTTCCTTACTTCTTTGGGTGTATATTTATGTATGCACATTTATAAGCAAGCATATGTTCGCAAAGTTTCAACTGTTGACAAAAAATATTTACAAAGCAATAAATCAAAGCAAAGCCAATTGATCAAGTTTCTTTTTGGAGCAACGAACGTGGTATACCCGGTTCTGGATTTTTGCTCGTAAATTGGCCTTATTTTTCTAAGTAGTTATAATTTGTATGTGTGTGTGTCAATATTGGGTATTTATGGATGTTCTCTTGTCTTAAAATTTACTAGACATACATTTACTTCAATTTTAATGGCCGCTGTGGTGCAGTGGATAGAGTGCTCGCCTGCTATGCCAGAGGTCTCGGGTTCAAACCACAGTCCGAGCAAACACCAAAAAAAAAAATTTTCTAATTAGTAAAAATCCAATTATTGGGTTTTTTTAAGAGCAGCGGTCACCTCTCGGCAGTGGGCGGCATACCCTCCGAGAGTATTTCTGCCATGAAAAAGCTTCTCACAAAAAATGCATTCGCCGTTCGGAGCCGGCATAAAACTGTAGGTCCACCCAATTAGTGGGAAAAATAAAAGGAGCACACCTAATATTGGGAGAGAAGCTCGGCCATTAAACTCGTCAGAGGTATAGTAGCGCCATTGCATTATTATTATAATCAGTTAAAGACCTTAAAGAATCACCTACGGTTCTTTAAGAGAATTTGCCTTTTTTCACTTATCGTAGATATCAGTATGTTACCATTAGTTTTCTGGTGCGAGTTATAATCTATCATTGCTTCCCACAGCTGGTAATAATTAGGTCTTTTAAACGAGTATATTAAATATTATATGTGTCCAGAGGCGGCAAGCTGCCACTTCATCAAAAGCATTTATGCATAAATACTTAGAGGTTGGGCATATTCTAAAAATCAATAAAATATTTAATCATAAAAACAACCGGAAGGTGTTGAAATATTTTGCAAAAATAAGCGAAAGATATCATTCGAACATTGAGCATTTGCGATTAGCGCAGTGTTGCATGTGATTGCGGCGATTTGGCGGTGACAAAAACATTACACATACATATAAGTGTCCGCTTACAAAATCGATTAATGTCATTTAACACATTTAGCTGGGCCCTTGTTTACTTTGTAGATACCTGCTGCACTTCATACTAATTCCCATCGGATAAATGGAAAATTTATTCATTCGTTCAATGCGAATATGCAACCAAATGCTGGATTGTGCATATATCTATTTGTATGTATTACAATTTGGCATCTATCACGAGTGCATACAGAGTTATTGACAAATCGCACCGCACAATCTTAATGCCTACTGTTGGCATTGGTTAGTGGGCAAGCCGTCGGCAATAGCGGTTTAAACTATCTGACAGTTCAATTAAGCCATCAAGTTAATTGCTCGTAATAACATCTTGCTGCAAAGTCAGGTGCTTGTGTACATACATATGTAAATACAAACATACATACATTTCAATCAATTATAATTACATTTAGATTATTTAGTTTTATGATCGTAATATTATTTGTGTATTTAGTTTTTGTTAAAGTTTATTTTGAAATTCTGGCTTCCAACAGATGGTTAGTTCACCACACATATATTTGTACTTGCTGGTTGCACATTGTAGCACTGAGAACTTTTTTACCGGAAATTTCATATACTTATACATATGTGGGTACTTTTTATTTAGTTTAACAGCTTCTTCTTCTTCTTGATTGGCGCTTAACCATCTAGACGATTCTGGCCGAGTCCAACAGAGCGCGCCAATTGCTTCTGTTTCGTGCAGCATGGCGCCACTTGGGAACACCTAGGGAGGCAGCATCGCTGTCCACCTGATTTTCCCAACGCAGTGGAGGTCTCCCTTTTCTTTTGCGTTCAGCGGGTTTCGATAGAAATGCTTTCTTGGCCGGAGCGCCTTCGTCCATTCTCACGACATGACCTGCCCAACGCAGCCGCTGGATCTTTATTCGCTGAACAATGTCGATGTCTGCGTACAGCTCGCACAGCTCATTGTTAAATCTCCGTCGATACTTGCCCTCGCCAACGCGCAAAGGTCCATAAATCTTACGAAGAACTTTACTCTCGAATACTCCAAGTGCCATCTCATCTGATTTTGAAATTGTCCATGCTGCTGCGCCGTACATGAAGACTGGAACGATGAGTGTCCTGTAGAGTGTGATTTTTGTTTGTCGAGAGAGGACTTTACTTTTCAGTTGCCTACTTAGTCCGAAGTAGCATTTATTGGCAAGCGTGATTCTTCGTTAGATCTCCGTGCTGACATCATTCTTGGTGTTAATGCTGGTTCCCAAATAGACGAAGTCCTTAACAGTTTCGAATTTGTAGCTATCAACATTTACGCGGCTGCCAAGGCGTGCTGTTTCTTTGTGCGATGACAGGAGGTACTTCGTCTTGTCCTCGTTAACCGCCAAACCCATTTTCTTAGCCTCTTAATCCAGCTTGGAGAAGGCAGAACATACGGCGCGAGTGTTAGTGCCAATGATGTCGATATCATCGGCGTACGCCAGCAGTTGTACACTCTTGTGGTATAAAATGCTTCCTGTATGGTTAAGTTCTGCAGCTCGTATTATCTTTTCCAGCATCAAATTGAAGAAGTCACGCGAAAGGGAGTCACCTTGTCTAAAACCTCGTTTGGTCTCGAACGGTTCGGAGAGGTCCTTCCCAATTCTGACGGAGCTGGTGGTGTTAGTCAACGTCATTTGGCATAGCCGTATAAGTTTTGCAGGGAAACCAAATTCAGACATTGCGGCATATAGGCAATTCCTATTCGTGCTATCAAAAGCGGCTTTAAAATCGACAAAGAGATGGTGTGTGTCGGTTCCTTTTTCATGGGTTTTTTCCAGTATTTGGCGTATTGTGAAGATCTGGTCGATGGTAGATTTACCAGGTCTGAAGCCACACTGATAAGGTCCAATCAGCTTGTTGACGGTGGGCTTCAATCTTTCACACAATACACTTGCTAAGACCTTATATGCGATATTCAGGAGGCTTATCCCACGATAATTGGCGCGTATTGTGGAATCTCCTTTTTTGTGGATTGGGCAGAGGACACTTAAGTTCCAATCGTCGGGCATGCGTTCGTCCGACCATATTCTGCATAGGAGTTGATGCATGCTCCTTATCAACTCTTCGCCACCATGTTTGAATAGCTCGGCTGGCAAGCCGTCAGCGCCCGGGGCCTTGTTATTCTTAAGCCTAGACATTGCTATTCGCACTTCGTCATGATCGGTTGGTGGAACATGCCTACCATCATCTGCTATTGCAGATACTATTTGCATTGTGTGGCTGATGTCAGTTGCAAATTTGAAACCGTGAAGGACCAATTGGGAACCAGTGTTTACGACGAAAATAGTATCAGCCTTGGAATCCAATGAAGTATTACGCAGTTGAAGAGTCAAGTCAAGTCTCTCGACGAGCAAAAACACGTTCTACAGTTCACTCGTCGTTCCCGTTTGTTAGTTATACGGCACGGTAGCATGGACGATATCAACATCAGATGAGATGACACTTGGAGTATTCGAAAGAAAGGTTCCTCGAATGGTTTATGAACCTTTGCGCATTGACAACGGCGTCTGCGATTTGCGAAGAAAATTGACGGGCTTTCAACGAATAAAAATTCTAGCCGAGAATGATGTAGCTTAGCGGGAGTGCCCATCTATGGAGAGTTCTTGATCTGAGTTGAATAAACCGCATCACAATAAGAGCTGCCATAGAACTGCTCAGATATAACAATTTTGTAGTATAACTTGGTATAGCTTCTCTGCTTGAACACCTAAGATCGCGAGCAGTAGGTATTTTGTACTCATATGGACTAAAGGAATGTACCACAGGAATGTTATTGAATTAGCTTTAGAAATTTAGTAGCATACCATAAATAGGGAAACCACTGCCCAAAATTAATTAAACTTCCATACACTCAGAGAAAAAGCAACCTAAATTTCAGTATAGCGGGCTTGAATCAAGCCGAAAACGTTATGAAAGTCTGTTAAGCTTGAAAATGCTAAAATCAAGAATATATTCTTAATTTTAGAACGGCATTTTTGAGAAGAAAAAGCTTATATTAAGAACTTTCCGGTTTGAAACAAGTTTGAATAAATTTATTTTAAGCATTGCTCATGATTGATTTGAGAAAGTGCGTTCTTATTTTCAGAATATTCAACTTTGTTTTAAGAATGCTTATACTTGCTTTCCACTTTTTTGAAATTCAAATTTCGAAATCATTTAACCCACCTAACAAAAATTGGAGAGAAAATTTTTTTTATTTCTTTGCATTGTATTTTATTATTTTTTTAATGGATGAGTCATATATACATGTAAGGAGATGCAATCCTTATTATCACTACATATACATATATAATTCAGTCTTTACATACATACTTATAAATAAGAAAAATCTACATACATATACATATCTTATACCGAACTCATTTTAGAAAAGTGTATACATTTTTCCGTAATCTTTTTAAAAAAAAACCCAGTCAATACTTCCACTACCAACACAGATTGTCACCACCCAATTTGAGTGGTAATATCCCTATACAAAACAATTTTGAACCGTTTCTTACCAACACCGATTGTCTTGAATCCAACAATTTTGGCCACGATTTAAAAAAGTCAACGGCTTCCAAATTATTCAAGTTTTGCTTTCGCGGTTCATACATACATGCCCACTTTACTTGTTTGGCCACTCCTCCACATTGGATGCAATTATTCATCTATATCAAATTATTAAAAGCCATATTAAAACATAAGCAAAACTCTCATCAGCGCGATAACTCTTACCTGTTCCTTTTTCCTAGCAAATGATTTCACGCGAAGCTCCATTCACAATCCCAGCGGGGGAATAGCTATTTTTTTTTTGTTTTATTAATCTCTTTCACACAAAAATCAACAACTATTGAAAATTATATATTTTCTGGTAAACGTTTGGCTCTGGTGCTCTTAAATTAGGAATTTCATTCTTAAACCAAGATTTTTTCAGTTTTTTATCTTGTTTCAAGAATGATATTCTTGATTCAAAATTGGGGAAACTTAAATTTCATTTATTTTTTATAAATTTCTGTAATTCTTAATTCAAGTACGACACAGCTTGTTTTTAGCCCGCAACTTTTCTCTGAGTGTAATGTTTTAATTATTAACTTTATTTTAAAACCAGCTGACCCGCAGACGAAAAGTCCTATATTACTGTGTTGCTCAACATTACATCCCTATCCTTATCCCTAATCCTTAATCCCTAATCTCTATCCCTAAACATATACCTATCACTATCCCTATCCCTATTGCTAACCCTATCCCTATCCCTAATATCTAACCTTTAATCCCAATCCCTATCCATATACATACCGATCCCTATCCCTAATCCCTATCCATATCCATATACCTATCCCTATCCCTATCCCTATCCCTATCCCTATCCCTATCCCTATCCCTATCCCTATCCCTATCCCTATCCCTATCCCTATCCCTATCCCTATCCCTATCCCTATCCCTATACCTATCCCTATCCCTATCCCTATCCCTATCCATATCCCTATCCCTATCCCTATCTCTATCCCTATCCCTATCCGTATCCCTATCCCTATAGCTATCCCTATCTCTATCTCTATCCCTATCCTTATCTCTATCTCTATCCCTATCCCTGCCCTATCCCTATGCCTATCCTATCCCTCCACATCTTCTATGGTCACCCCTGGTCACATTTTGGTCGATATCTCGGAAAACGGGTTCTTTTTTAAATACTCACCAACACCTTTTATTTGATACCCATTTTGTAGAATACCCGTCTGGGGTCATACCTGGTTCATACATATTTCGGGAAATACCTCCAATATGGGACCCATAACTACACCATATTCAAGCACTCGTCAACACCTTTCATTTGATACCCATATCGTACGAACCCGTTATAGGGTTACCCTGGTCCACATTTTGTGGAATATCTCCAAAACCTTCCCGGATTCTTATACTTAAACTTATAAACCATGTCGGGCTCAGTCGAAAACTACGTGCAAAATTTCATTTAATTCAGTCCAGCCGTTCTGGAGTTATATCATCAGGGAGGAAAACGCGACTTATTTTTATATAATAGAATATGAATGAATGTTTATACATACATGCATGCCGTTACCTTAATTCACAAAGGCCCTAACTGACAAAATAATTTTTTTTCAGGAGAGCCAAAAAACGTGTTAAAATGAAAATAAAATACTTTTTTGAGTTTGTAAAAATGCAGTTTCTGCACAAACAAGACCCTGAAGTAGATCTTGAAGAAAAATTTTAGATACATTGGATTTTGGCAATTTTGTGTCAGATAGGGCTTTTTTACACTACGAATTTAGAAAAAATACTGTAGTTAGGGCTTTTTGTGGTCTGAATATTTATTCAAACTAGTATCGCCGGTGGTCGAAATTCGACCATGCAATTTATTTTTTCAACTTTGTATTTGTACAAAAATTATTCCTTTTCGCGGAGATAAGCAACGCTTTCCAAATTCCAGTTGTACCGCAACACTGATTTGCCCTTTTGATCACGGTCCGACGCGAAATCATGGTCAAAATCAAGGCAGATCTAGGAAGGTAGGCCCGGTGGTGAGCGCTTTTAAATTACGATATTTTTAAACACGTTTACGATATCTATTTTTCTTAACTAAAAATTTTATTTATTAATTATAAACAAATTAAATAATTTATAGAAAAAATTATATGCCTATGCACTGCTCCTGACTCATACGAACACATCCATATCAATTTTATGTGGATATGAGTATGTTAAATTTGCAAAACAGCCTGGCAATTGTTTGTATGGGAAAAATGTTAGCCTATTAATATATAGATTTTTAGCTGCAATTGATTCCAATAACTTCAAAGCGCATTATAAATAAAATTTTAGACAGTAAATATATATGTACATCATATAAAGTAAAATTAATATATTAATTTCAATACACATATGTACATACATACATAATATAGGAAAATTTCATTAATTTTTAAAGGGCAAGTTTTCATAAAAAGAATGGCAATCTTTAGGTAATGATATTTTTAGATCCTATAGATTTTCCCATTTCTTTTTAGAGATTGGAAGTTGTTGATTATGTAATAAGCTGGGCTTTACTATTTCAAAATTTTTGCTGGCTCTCTGAGGTCCCGAAGGATCATATCCTAAGGCACGACGCATGTTGACTGTGGAGTCTCCTGACATTCTTCCTGAAAAGGAAACACCATAATATAATTTTAGATATGTTTAATGCACTAGGAATATATGTACATATTACATACCAGGTCGAATCGTTGAGTACATTTTCGGAATATTTTCAAAATTCAAAAAAAAAAAAAAAAAAAAAACTATGCTCTAGGTGGTGAATTTGAATTGGACTAGGATTTTTTCGAGCCTCGCGGATAAGTTGTACAAGTTGAGATGGTAAGTTTATTTGTTTTTTAGAAATTTTTCTTTCAATAAGAGAATGTGTAGCCTCGCATTCCATTTGTGTATGTCCTTTTACTAAATATTTATGTTCTATAACATTATTTTCCATACAAAAGTTTAGCAAAGCATTTGATAACACAGTGTTACGATTTTGGTAAAAACAACCAACTAAGCATGCATGGAGTCCAAAATTTATAACACAAAGCCTGCCAAACACTTTCACCTTGTACTACTGCATATTGTAGCAAATGTAGTTAGGGCCTTTTAATTTATAGATTTTCAGCATATGCAGATAGGGCTTTTTAAAAAGTCGTATAACTTCGTTACTTTTGTAACTATCGCTATCAAATTTTGAGGGAAGGTGTATTTTAATATATCCTACTACAATCTGCGATAAACGCAGTTTCGAAAAAATGTCAATTAGGGCCTTTGTGAATTAAGGTAACGATACATATGTTGATAAATATTTATGTGTATTCATGCGTATGAGCGCATAAAACTATTTTGCTACTATTTTAACCACTTTGATTTAGTTTTGCGAAATTTAGCGTATTAAATATGATTTGCGCTCGAATGAACAACGAATGCGTTTCAAAATCGTAAAATCGTTTAAATTGCTATTATAATAATAATATATAATACAATGGCGCTTGTGTAACTCTGACGAGTTTTATGGCCGAGCTTTTCTCCCACATAATTCGAGGTGTGCTCCTTTTTGTTTTTCCTACTAATTGGATGGACCTACAGTTTTATGCCGGCACCGAGCGGTGAATGCATTTTTTTGTGAGAAGCTTTTTCATGGCAGAAATACTCTCGGAGGATATGCCGCCCACTGCCGAGAGGTGACCGGTGCTCTTAAAAATCCAATAATTGGATTTTAATTAATTAGAAAATTTTTTTTGGTGTTTGCTCGGACTAGGGTTTGAACCCGAGACCTCTGGCATAGCAGGCGAGCACTCTACCCACTGCACCACAGCGGCCACTTGAATTGAATTGCTATTAGCAACTAATAAATACTAGTAAAATCTGTAGCAATTTATTTGTCGCACATTAAATTCTTCGATGTTGGCATACATATCTACGTGCAGAATTTGGTGATTTATATGTCTATATGGAGTGCAATTGTAATGCGTTTGATTATGATTTAATTTTGCGGTTTTTGTTTTTTGTTTTTGCCGCATTTCATCACATTAGCTACGCTGAAAATTGTTTTGATTTTTATAAATATTTAGTTGGAAAATAGCGAAGCAATGTGACGGAATTCATTGGAAACAGCAAAATGGATCGTGGAAACACAAGTCTACATATATTTATTTTACATGCATATCGCAGTTTAAACTTAATAACCGCCTAAGTGAGACTTTTATAACCGCCTAACCGACATTTGAGCCAAAAATTAAAATTGAATTCCTGACGCCCAACTCTCGTCTTCAGAGCTGCAGAGTACATTAGAAGGAAACATAGAGCTTCCCGAGCTTTCCAAGGACCAAATTTATGGTATGGATCGATATAGCCGGGTGTCAGGAGTTAAAGCTTGGCAAATCTTAATTTTAGCATAGGCGGTTTAGGCAATATGATGCAAACATTCCCTCCTTAAACACCATCTTAATATACATACATATCGTCGCTCCGGAAGAAGAAAGACGCATGTCAGTAATTTGTCGACGAAAAAAATATGTCGGGGAAGAAAGACGCATTACAAAACATGTCGACGAAGACAGACGCATTAAAAATTTCCTACTAATTGGGTGGACCTACAGTTTTATGCCGGCTCCGAACGGCGAATGCATTTTTTGTGAGAAGCTTTTTCATGGCAGAAATACTCTCGGAGGGTATGCCGCCCACTGCCGAGAGGTGACCGCTGCTCTTAAAAAACCCAATAATTGGATCTTTACTAATTAGAAAAATTGTTTTGGTGTTTTGCTCGGACCGTGGTTTGAACCCGAGACCTCTGGCATAGCAGGCGAGCACTCTACCCACTGCACCACAGCGGTCTTTCTTTATAGTAAAAAAAAATAAAGCGTCTTTCTTCGTTATCAAAAAAAATAAAGAGTCTTTCTTTCGAAAAATATTTTTAATGCGTCTTTCTTTGTAAGAAAAAAAGTTTGCGTCTTTCTTCCAGTGATGCCAAGTGTAGGGAAAAGAGGCTACATGTAGGGAAATTCGACGTCAAATTTGCAGTGTAGGGAAAAAGGGACAGATTTTCAAAAATTAGCTAAATGTAGGGAATTCAAAAATTTTCGTTTCTTAAATTCTTTAATAACTACAAATAAAATGTTTCTGCATGCTTGAGTGGTAGGCAGAATTAACTCATTTGCTTCAAGACTTCTGCAAGACATTCCCGACGCAATTATAATAAAATGAATTTTCCATACAGCAGCAGTTATAGCAAATAAGTCATGCTTGGAACTACCTAGGGCTCCAAAAGAATTATTGAGGCAGATCTGAACTTATGTATCAGGTAGTACAAAAAGATGTTCTTAGATTGAAGATTTTAAGATATTTTAAAAGAAAAAAACAAGTGCGACTACGTGGTTATCAAGTGCATTGAAAAGATTCTCGATAATTGGGCGGTGCTTTTAGAATTTTTTAAACAAGCAAGCCTAAACGATAAGCTAAAATCTGCACAAATAATTTTAGCGGAGCTGAACAATGAATGCAATAAAGCATATTAGCTCTTTTTAAAATATGTTTTGAGTTTTTTCAATGAATTAAATGCACTTTTTCAAGCCAAAAAGCCGTTAATACATGAAATTTATTTGGAGTCAACTCAAATATTTTATAAGCTAGCTTAAAATTTTTTTAAAAAAGATGAAATAAGGATTGATTGTAACGTTAGGTCACCTCACGTAACATTGCCAGTCGATGATATATATGTATATTGGACCTGAATGTTTCGAGCTTCTAAATACTCTCCCTTTCAGATTCTGAGCGAATAACATTTGATTGCCTCTCTTTTTATATCAATACTTTGGAAGAAATATAGCAAAGATTGCCTTTACAGAGTAACTCCTATTTCAAAGACTTATGCTTTTATAATACCAACATTGTACTGGGGATACATACTGAATTCGACAGGAGTGTTATTGATTTTAAAAGTATTTGTGAGAAATTTAAATTTAATAGAAATGACTTGCTAATTGAGTGGAGGTCTATGGAATATCATTTCCTTGAACACGAAAAGATAATATAGTTGAAAATATACTTAGATGTTAAAAAATTTTGGCTTAAAATTTAAAACCTTCGAAATTTTACTACAAACAAATTTTTCCCAATTTATAAAAATTAGCCAAATATGGTTTAGTATTGCCTCGCGCTAATGCAGACGCAGAACGAATATTTTCAATTATACCTTATACACGCACAAAAAAAAGGAATAAATTCAGTAACGATAGCCTCAGTTCAATATGCATAATTCGGTCTTTTCTACAAGCGAAAAATCAAAATTGATTTTCTTTAAAATTTAACGAATGCGATTTCAAAAATATGAAATATGGAGGTGTATATGATCATTTTCAATGAGAAATGTGTGCCATATAAATATTATTTATTAAGAAAAACTCCATTTCAACTATATAGTTATAAATATATATATTTATATTATATAAACACAAATAAACATAACAAGTAAGGAAGCCTAAGTTCGAGTGGAATCGAACATTAGATACACAGCTGTATGCTTTCATTGTTTGCTTGCGTTTGATGTAAAGACGGTGTGCTTTATATATAGTGAGTGCTGCATAAAGTGGGCGTAACCACGCCCATTTTCAACATTTTTATCAGTCATCCAACTAAGCAAATGCTCCCACCGATAGCGACCCGGAAAGTAAAAAAGAAACACAAAGTCCAAACATTTGCCTAAGTAAGTATATCACGCATACCAAATTTTATCGATATATCTTCAACAGTTTCTGAGTTATGACTCATAAAACTCAAATGTTTGCCCCTTAATAAGTGGGCGTGGCACCGCCCATTTTCCAAAATTTTTGTGTTTTCTGTTTTATGTCCATAGTTGGACTCATGCGACAAAATTTCAGTGATATATCTTTATATTTGACAGAGATATCGCTTAAAATGTTTTTATTAGGTCACTTTATAATACACATATATAAAAGTGGGCGTGGCCGTCAACCGATTTTGATAATTTTTCGTCAAAACATTTGTCTAAGTAAGCAAATTACGCATACCAAATTTCATCGATATATCTTCAACGGTTTCTGAGTTATGACATATGAAACTTTCAATGTTTGCCCCTTAATAAGTGGGCGTGGCACCGCCCATTTTCCAAAATTTTTGTACTTTTTGTTTTATGTCCATAATTGGACTCATGCGACAAAATTTCACTGATAGATCTTTATATTTGACAGAGATATCGCTTAAAATATTTTTATTAGGTCACTTTATAATACACATATATAAAAGTGGGCGTGGCCGTCAACCGATTTTAACTATTTTCCGTCCAAATATTTGCCTAAGTAAGTAAATCACGCATACCAAATTTCATCGATATATCTTCAATGGTTTCGGAGTTATGACATATAAAACTTTCCATGTTTGACCCTTAATAAGTGGGCGTGGCACCGCCCATTTTCCAAAGTTTCGTCAAATTTCTTCATAGGGGCCTGAGCTCAACACGTGGGTAAAATTTCATCGCTCCAGCTATATTAGTGACTGAGATACCAAATTTCCGATTTTTTCTATATAGGAAAAGTGGGCGTGGTCATGGTCCGATTTCGCCCATTTTCAATACCAACCGTCCCAGTCTCGATACCAACTTGCATTTCAAGTTTCATCAAAATATCTAAATTTTTGCGCGAGTTAGAGTGTTTACAGACGGACGGACGGACGGACGGACATGGCTCAATCGATTTCTCTTTTCACCCTGATCATTTTGATATATATAAGTCTATATCTATCTCGATTATTTCATTCTGTTACAATCCACCGTTATGTGATTAAAACTATAATACTTTGTGTACTAGTACAGCTGAGTATAAAAATTTCTATGTATGCATAAGTGGCTTTTTTAATAAAAACTTTATTTGCATCAATTTTGTGTGTGTTTATTTCAATATAGAGAAAATACGGCGTAGGGAAATTTGTAGGGAAAATTTTTGTTAGCGTAGGGAAAAGTAGGGAATTTTTTGGCATGCCGTAGGGATTTTTGGTCCAAGAATATTGGCATCACTGCTTTCTTCCTCAATAAAACAGTTTGCGTCTTTTTTCTTCTATAGCGACGATGTGTATGTGTACAACTCTATTTTCTTTAAATCACTAATGTGTGATGTATGTGTATGTGTATGTATATACTACAACGTTCAGACGAATTCTAAGCTACAAACAGTGCCATATTAAATACGCTTGCCACTTCTTAATAAGTATTACAAATGGAGAGTTTTCACGTTTGTGCATAATTACTTGAAATGTTCCTAAGAAGATTTCGATTCACATAGGTATGTATGTATGACTGATCAAAAGACTGTGAGGAGTATGTATGTACATACATATAGGAATTAGCACGCATCACAAACACCAAATTTTAGTATTCACATACATAAATATTCCTATACTTGCAAAAGTTTAACAAAACCAAATACCTATAAATGTGTAGAGCAGAGGATTGAAATCATTCTAGAGATATCAACTTCATTTGCTTTGTGCGACTTTATTGTAAGGGACAGAATCAAATTTTACAGGGGAGGATTTTTTGTTTTTTACTGTTATTGGTATATTTAAATGAAATTGAACACGCGAT
Organism: Urophora cardui; assembly: GCA_960531455.1. NCBI lineage: Eukaryota > Metazoa > Arthropoda > Insecta > Diptera > Tephritidae > Urophora > Urophora cardui. Next base: position 119,518,837 of record OY482670.1, on the reverse strand, counting down.
TAGATAGTTAATTAATATACTGAATCTGCGAATCTGAGTTTGCAAAAAAATCATAATTTTGTCCCTTACGATAATTTCGCTCTCAATGTTTTATGAGCGTATGTAGAACAAATTTGCATCAAAAAGTAAATTTCAGGGACGTAACGGTTATGAGAGAAATGGGGTAAAAGTCATATTTAAACATTATCCTGAGAAAAAAAATTTTTTTGGTCCTTAATAACCATTATAACAACCAAAAAACTGTTTTGGGCTTGAATAACCGTTATGGCAACCAAAAAAGTGTTTTGGGCTTGAATAACCGTTACGGCAACCAAAAAACTGATTTGTGCCTGACTAACCGTTATTCAGATTTTTATTCTTTTTTTGGTCAGCTATAAAAATCAAGCCTATTTATTTGTCAATATTTCTGGAGGATATTGGTATCAAATGAAAAGTGTTGAGCAGGGATTGTAGCTCTGATTACCTCTTTTCATTTGATACCAATATTGCTTAAAACATTCCAGGGCATTCGGGTCCACTTTTTCACCCATAACTGGGAACTCGACCTACGAATCTTAACAAATACACCTCTATGTAATAGCTCTGTTCAACACCTTTCATTTGATACCAATATCGTCCAGAAATATTGACAAATAAATAGGCTTGATTTTTATAGCTGCCAAAAAAAAATAAAAATCTGAATAACGGTTATTAAGGCCCAAAAGAGTTTTTTGGTTGCCATTACGGTTATTCAAGCCCAAAACAGTTTTTTGGTTGTTATAATGGTTATTAATGAGCAAAAAAAAATTTTTCTCATGATAATAGTTAAAAATTCCCAAAAGAAGATAAAGGTTATTTTTGCGTAACCTTTTCACCACCCAAAAAAAATAACCGTTATTTTCGGTCCCTGGTAAATTTCAAGAAAATTACTCTTACGATAAAATTGCGAAAAGGGGTCGACATGTTCTGTGAATCAGTTTATGACAAAAATTTTGCGTTGTGTCACTTTATGATTTAGGGTGCGATATGTATGTATGTATGTACCTACTTACATGTACGTATGAATTCGGAAAAACCCCCTAAGACAAAAATCTAATGAATATCCATATTAATTTGTGTAAATGCTTGAAATGTACACGAAAAGTGCTAAACATTTTGTAGCCAAATTAATGCACATATGCATTAGTTATTTTGCAGCTATGTACATATGTATGTATGTATGTATGTATGTATGTATATGCATTTACACATCTTGGGGCAACACCCATATTAAAGCCACAAACCTATCTGCACATACAATCTGTTTTAATTTAATACAGTGGTATAGAGTGGTAGCAGAGTCATGCTTGGCATTAAGCATATGTACATAGCTTGACCTGTTGGCTTAAGGGTGTAATGATTTATGGAACCGTTCATATGTAACACATAAATATGATTACTAATCATTGATTAATGTATAAGCTGAGCAATGAAAAAATATATGTTTGGATGCAAACCGCTGTGGCCGCTGTGGTGCAGTGGGTAGAGTGCTCACCTGCTATGCCAGAGGTCTCGGGTTCAAACCACGGTCCGAGCAAAACACCAAAAAATTTTTCTAATTAGTAAAAATCCAATTATTGGGTTTTTTTAAGAGCAGCGGCCACCTCTCGGCAGTGGGCGGCATACCCTCTGAGTGTATTTCTGCCATGAAAAAGCTTCTCACAAAAAATGCATTCGCCGTTCGGAGCCGGCATAAAACTGTAGGTCCAACCAATTAGTAGGAAAAACAAAAAGGAGCACACCTCGAATTGGGAGAGAAGCTCGGCCATAAAACTCGTCAGAGTTATAATAGCGCCATTGTATTATATATTATATATATATTGTATGCAAAAGTTAGATACTCGTATGTATATTATTTAAATGAAATTTTCGAAATCACTAGGTGGTTTCTACATTTGTATGTACGTACATATGTATGTTCTTTTGTGGTGCTTACCCTGCAAAAAATGCGATTAATCCGGGACGTGTCCGGGATCAATCGCAAGGGAGCATGCGACTAATACAATTTTACATCCCTTTATATGGAGTGAATTGATCGCATTTGTTCGAGCATGTCCTATGAAGAGACTAATTGTTCAACTTGTATACCCGAACGGGTACCAATGTAGATTAATCACTAACATACCGAACGGGTACAAATGTAGATCAATCGCTTTCATCCCGAACGGGTACAAATATAGATTAATCGCTTTCATCCCCAACGGGTACAAATGTAGATCAATCGCTTACATCCCGAACGGGTACGAATGTAGATTAATCGCTTTCATCCCCAACGGGTACAAATGTAGATCAATCGCTTTCAGCACGAATGGGTACAAATTTAGATTTTTCCTTAAAAAATTGTAAATGTTCATGCATATTTAAATAAAGATTATATAATGTTTTACTTTTGTAAAAAAATCTCAATAAATACATTAAAAAAATTGTAAGTTTTGAGTATGCATTATATGAGCGTAATGAAAAGGATTTTTTCATAGGATATTTTAGGCAACATTTTGTTAAAATTATTATTAATCATTGTTATTAAAAGAAAGAGTGTTCAATTCGTTTTACCGGTTGTTCTACAATTTTTTAAATACATTGCATATTTTTGAAAAATTTCTACATTTAAGGAATCTAGATTTTTACCCGTTCGGAATGAAAGTGATTAATCTACATTTATACCCGTTCGGGATGAAAGCGATTAATCTACATTTATACCCGTTAGGGGACATTGGTCTACAATTAGTCTACATTTATACCCGTACGAGAACAATTGGGGAATAATTGTGGACCGATTGTTCTCGAAAGAGATCAATCGAGGACAAATCTCTTTCGGGATTGATCGCACATTTTTTTGCAGGGTAATTAAGCATAAATATTACGTATACGCGCACTTACTACACCAAAACGTTCAAATATGTATATATCTCGTAACTTAACCGAAATTACATACAACTTAGATCACCCACCAGGGAAAAGTTTTAATTTTCTTTGCTACCCATGCACATCTGTAGGGATTAGGAAAAAAGACAAGCTCTGTAATAATATCTCGGGATATCTTTAGTGAATAAAATAAACACAATATACATTCTAATGATATGAAAAATAATAACTTCTCTGTTTCCTCGTTCTAATTTTCGCTCATTGATTGTCACATGAAAAGTTAATAGGCAATCTAGAAAAAAAGGCAATCTTATAAATACGCGAATAAACTATTAAATACTTATTGTCCACACACATTTACTCTCTTTTCTGTACAAGGATTAACCATTACATTTAAGTATTCATAAATTTATAGCTTATCTACTCCCTTAATATTGACAAAAAGTCTATCAAAAACGCTTAATTAAGCGTTGCGAATTAAGTGATGAGTGACGTGATACCATTACAAAAAACTACAAGCGCAGCGCCGTTAAAACTGAAGTTGATCTGGTCACGTCACAAGGAGGCATGCTTCACTTTACTTTGCTTTATTTTTGATAACTACTTAAGTGCTTGCGATAGATTGCATATGAACGTTTCAATGGCGTACAATTTAATAAATCATTTTTGATTGGCTTTGCGGTTTTAAATCTCATGCATGGTAATAAAACCACGTAAAGCTATTTATAATAATAATAATAATACAATGGCGCTATTATAACTCTGACGAGTTTTATGGCCGAGCTTCTCTCCCAATTCGAAGTGTGCTCCTTTTTGTTTTTCCTACACTCGAATAAATTTTGGTATAAACTTTAAACTTTTTTGGTTGATATATAGGACACGACCGAAAAATTGTTAAAATTTAAACTTTTAAAAATTTAAAAGATTTTTAAACTTTTAAGGTTTAGATTTTATTCCAAATTAAAATTTATTTTAAGACTTTCAAAAGTTTAAAATTTAAACCTTTTTAGGTTTAAATTAAAAAAAAAAAATGTCTGTTCCCAAATCCTTTTCATGCTTTTCCCTATTGTATCTTGTTTCCTATCTTTTTTCTCCTTTTCTTCCATATTGTTCTCCCCCCCAACATCCCCTTAATCCTTTTCCATATTGTGTCTTTTTCCTATCCTCTTCTTCTCCTTTTCTTCCTTCTTCACTTTATCTGTTTCCATAATTATTTTGTGTTTGTTTGTTTCTCCATTCAAAGATCGCCACACAGTCATTCATTCAAATTGTCTAATAACTATAAATGAGCTTTTTATATTGTTCATTTCTCGAAAAAGCAAGTTGGAATTTCAAATCAAAAATTAAAACTTTTTTGAAAGAGTTTTTAGTGCTTAGCACGAAATTTTTATTTTAATTCAATTTTTAATTGTTGGGGTAAGTGGAAAAAAATTCAACAACTATTACAGCGAAGGTTGAGTGTATAGCTATTTCACGAAAACCCATTTTCGATCATCAGCACTCTTTCAATCCCCGGTGCATCCACTTCCGAAAAGAGTGCTGATGATCGAAAATGGTTTTTCGTGAAATAGCTATACACTCAACCTTCGCTGTAATAGTTGTTGAATTTTTTTCCACTTACCCCAACAATTAAAAATTGAATTAAAATAAAAATTTCGTGCTAAGCACTAAAAACTCTTTCAAGTAAAATTGTTAACGTTGTTTGGTATATACATAAAATAAAATACCAACAACAATGTTCATTGCGAACTGCCTACAACAAAAAATTCAGCACGTTTGTGGAGAATATATGCAAAAGCATATACACACCAACGTTAATGTTGAAAATGAAAAAGGCAAAAGTGGGGAAAATCCAACAGCTTGCACAGAGTCTCAATGGCCGAGTGTGTTTATCCGTTGGGTCATTGCGGCTGAAGTTGGAATGGACTCGGGTTCAATCCCCGGTGCAACCACTTCCGAAAAGAGTGCTGATGATCGAAAATGGTTTTTCGTGAAATAGCTATACACTCAACCTTCGCTGTAATAGTTGTTGAATTTTTTTCCACTTACCCCAACAATTAAAACTTTTTTGTTGAAACCAAATTTTACGACCAATGAATGTTTAAAATTTAAAACTTAAAAGTTTAAATGAGAAAAAATGTAAGATTTAAACCAAAAAAGTATGAAATTAATTCCAAAAATACTTTGAAATATTTGAACTTTTTAAGCTAAAAAGGAATAAGAAACTTTTAAACTTTTAAACTCGAATGTTCAAAATTTAACCCAAAAAAAGTTTTAAATTTCTTTCTAACCAAATCAAAGTTTAAAAAATATTCCAATATTTATAACAGTGTACTAATTGGGTGGACCTACAGTTTTATGCCGGCTCTGAACGGCGAATGCATTTTTTGTGAGAAGCTTTTTCATGGCAGAAATACACTCGGAGGGTATGCCGCCCACTGCCGAGAGGTGACCGCTGTTTCTAAAAACCCAATAATTGGGTTTTAATTAATTAGAAAAAATTTTTTTGGTGTTTGTCCGGACTGGGGTTTGAACCCGAGACCTCTGGCATAGCAGGCTAGCACTCTACCCACTGCACGGCAGCGTATGCAGTATGTACAAATGTATGTATGTATGTAAACACAATGTTGCTGCAATTAAGATGAATACAAATATTCGCGCTTAAAACCAACGCTGTGAAATCAATCGAATCGATCAATAAGATGAAAGAAATTGTGAGTTTTATTACTTTTTATTTCATTTTATTTTATTTTTTTTTAAATAAGTATGTACATTTTTTGCTGGGTAAATACACATGCATGTACATATCGTCGCTCCGGAAGAAGAAAGACGCGTGCCAGTAATTTGTCGACGAAAAAAGGCGCATTAAAAATATATCGGGGAAAACAGACGCTTTACAAAAGATGTCGACGAAGATAGACGCATTAAAAAATATTTCGACGAACAGAGACGCATTAAAAAATATTTCGACGAAGAAAGACGCATTAGTATTATTAACTGCGAAGAAAGACGCATTAGCATTAATATTGACAAAGAAAAAACAAAAATCGAATACGTCTTTCTTTCCTAATAAATATTAAAATGCGTCTTTCTTTATAGTCAAAAAAAAAAAAAATAAAGCGTCTTTCTTCGTTATCAAAAAAAAAATTAAGAGTCTTTCTTTCGAAAAATATTTTTAATGCGTCTTTCTTTGAGAAAGAAAAAGTTTGCGTCTTTCTTCCTCAACAAAACACTTTGCGTCTTTTTTCTTCTATAGCGACGATATGTATAATTGCTGCAGCATATCAATCGCAGTACAATAAACAAAAAGTCGCCAAAAAACTAGTTTCTCCTCTTTTTTCTTGTTGTTGTTCGCTGTTTTGCCACAAGTAGAAAAATTGTATACAAATGCTTATAAATAAATAAGGCCATAAATGAATGGTGAGTGATTTTTATGATGAATAATAAAGCATTTTTTTGTTGTAAAAAAAAGAAACCGAAAAAACCCAACTTAACCGGGACAAACAGCATGCGGCAGCAGCAGGTAATTGTAGAAGCAGCATGTTGCAGTGGTAAAGTGGCAGCATGCAGTTCGCGTTGCCGATTGCATTGTGATTTATGCCAACACAAATAAATATGTATGTATGTATATGCAGCTAATGTTTGTTTGTCAATCTATGAATTGGACGTATTATCTTTTAGCAAGATTACACGCTCAATTCGCCAACTTAAAGCACAATCAAGTCTCTTTTTTTAACATGTTTAACTTGGCTTTAACATCCGCTTATGCGTTTGTTAAGCTCGTTGGTTGCTTTAGTTGGTAGATATTAGGTTTTGCCAAACATGGTTGAAATTTTATTTTTCTATAGAGATAAGGAATAGTGTGTTATTAACACAGTGCAACAAGATGCTACGTAATTGATGAAACCAAAAGAAGAGGAAAATGTATCGCTCTCTTATCAAAACCCCATACTGTATTTTTGGCCTATAGGTATTTAGGTCTGGTTTCATTTTAAGTTGTATTTAAAATTGGTAACCCCGTGTATAGAGAAAAGTGAACAAAGCTTGATCAAATGAAAGAATTGCTTACGAAATATACTTTTGTATGTTAAATTACTGTAGTTTGGTTCAAGCAATTAATTTTTGATGTTCATTTTAACACAAAATGGCGCTGTGGTACAATGCCATGTGCATTTTCAGCAGCAGAAAAATAATGTTGCTAAGACATCATAATGTTGCTGGCAACATGTTATGCATAAAGATCTGCAGTTTAATAATACGTAATATTTAAGGAAACTATTTGTGTTCATAATAGAGAGGGCTAATTGTCATCATTATTATCATCATCATTATCATTATCATCATCAACATCATCATCATGATCACCATCGTCATTATCATCATTACCAACGTAATTAAAAACATCATCAACAGGAACGTCATCATCACGTTATTATCATCATTATCACAATCATTAAAACTATCATAAACAAGAACATCATCATCAACAAGAACATCATCATCATCGTCATTATCATCATCATTAAAACCATCATCAACAAGAACATCGTCATTATCATCATTATCATTATCATCATTAAAACATCATCAACAAGAAAAAACAACAACAAAATAAATTCTGTTAACTTTTCGTACCACCCTACTACATACATATTTATGCGTACATACATACATATTCACACTGCTTATATTTATGCTTAGCTTAAGTGTGTTTTTAGGTTTTTGTGCGTTTATTTATTGCACACACAAAAAGTTGTTCGGAAAAGCGTAATTTTTTGGTGTGTTTTTTTTTCCAACAGTAGAATATTATCAATCAACTTTTTCGCGCTTTTTGGTCGTTCATTGCGCTCTGCTGCCATATGTACATATATACATAAGTACGTCGATATGACGCCAAATTAAGCACCTAAATTTCAGTATAAATATTGATGCTCTGCTTCTAGTTGTCCATAGTATTGCAATTGTCATTAAACGCTTAAGTTCGAATCTAAATCGATCTGTATTCTATCATCTAATATACCTACTCAACATAAACCGCGAAATGAAAATTGCCGTAAGTGCATTAGGACATAAACATTTTTATATTAAAAATTTTATGCACTCTAAAATAATATTCTACCTACATGCATATATACATATTTACATTGTGAGAGATCCTTTGGCTAAGTGAAAACTTTTTAAATGGATTTTTTCTACATTTTGCACTAAATGTTTTATAAGTCTTGAACTATATATAGATACATGTACATATGTATGTATGCATGTGTCAGTGCAAGTGAAAATGGTAGTCCAAGAAATATGATTAACACTTAAATAAGTGTCCTTTTTGTGCTTGAAATATAAATTGAATTACGAAGTGTTTTTACTTAAAATGGCACTCGAGGCGAAAGTGGGTATACATTAGGGCTCTAGATACCCGGGTATCGAACAATTTGAATTGATCGTTTTTGTTTGAAACCCGTTTTTTGTTCAAATGCCCGTACAAACATTCGAGCATTCGAGCTTACAAACAAAAAATAATGTGTATCGAAAATACAAAAATAAAACTAACTTCATATGAAGAAGAAAAAAAATAATAAACAAAAGAAAAAAACTAACTTTAAAATGCCCGAATTGTTCAAATGCCCGCACAAACATATGTATAGTCTAAGATACGACAGAACAAATATATCCCCTCATCTGTTATTTACCAATGGATAGTAGTAACTGACAGATCATAAGCATACTAGCACATCGCACATGGGTGGCCTAGCTAAAACGCGTACGAAAGGTACTAAATATTTAAAACAAAAACTAAAATTTTTAGGTATACTCCCCTTTTCTGTTATGTAAAAAAACGATACACCATATGATAGAGGGCAATTAGGAGAGTCCAAAAAACATGGGTTGCCTATCGAAATCTAGGGCAAACTGGAGGGTTGCCACCTTTGAAAAGTGCAAAAAAATAGGTTATCTCCCCTTTTATGTTATTTAAAAAAACGATACACCAGACGAAAGAGGGCCATGAGGAGAGTCCAAAAAACATGGGTTGCCTATCAAAATCCGGGGCAAACTGGAGGGTTGCCAGCTTTGAAAAGTGCCTGAGTGATTTCTAAATAAAGGAAAAAAAAGGTTAAATACATATCGTATAGAAATATGTTGTTAGGAAACATATAGTAAAATTTCACGAACTTTAATTTCGTGGAATACGTTAACCCGCTAACACCTCTACGAAAGGGTCATTTTGACCCCCTTTTTTTAAAGTCCGAAAAAAATACTATTTTGAAGGTCGATAGAGGGTTGAAATATTCTAGAAACTTTTTACTTGAAATAATACAAAGGAATATGTTTTTTGCTTTCTGTGGTCTTGTGGGTTATTTATACAAAGATTTTGTCTGAGGAGACCCCTAGTGAAATTTTATGACCAATAATTTTCTAGAATATTTCAACCCTCTATCGACCTTCAAAATAGTATTTTTTTCGGACTTTAAAAAAGGGGGGCCACAACGACCCTTTCGTAAAGGTGTTAGCGGGTTAACATATTCCACGAAATTAGAGTTCATGAAATTTTACTATATGTTTCCTAACAACATATTTCTATACGATATGTATTTAACCCTTTTTTCCTTTATTTAGAAATCACTCAGGCACTTTTCAAAGCTGGCAACCCCCCAGTTTGCCCCAGATTTTGATAGGCAACCCATGTTTTTTGGACTCTCCTTATGGCCCTCTTTCGTCTGGTGTATCGTTTTTTTAAATAACATAAAAGGGAAGATAACCTATTTTTTTGCACTTTTCAAAGGTGGCAACCCTCCAGTTTGCCCCAGATTTCGATAGGCAACCCATGTTTTTTGGACTCTCCTAATTGCCCTCTACCATCTGGTGTATCGTTTTTTGAAATAACAGAAAAGGGGAGTATACTTAAAAATTTTAGTTTTTGTTTTAAATATTTAGTGCCTTTCGTACGCGTTTTACCTAGGCAACCCATGTGTGATGTGCTAGTATGCTTATGATCTGCCAGTTACTACTATCCATTGGTAAATAACAGATGAGGGGATATATTTGTTCTGCCGTATCTCGGACTAATACGGGTAATAAACAAACAAACGACTGTTCGAGCATTTGGACAACATTTGTTCGGGCTACTCGAAAATGTTCAAAAAAAATCTAGAGCTCTAGTATACATAGGTACGCCAGCTTTAGAGTGCATCGTCATTTTTTTTTTTTTTGTGTGGGTGTGATGTATATGCGGCACTTATTTGGAATTTAAAGATATGTTAATAAATTTGTTTTAAGTAGTGACGATTTAATTGTAATGTGTGCAATGCACAAAGCCTTCAATTAGTTTGAAAAATCGCTAATAGAATGTGGATTAGACCAACCGCCGAGGAAGAGTTTTACTTTTCTTTGCTCTCAATAGATTTTCTTAGAGATTGGGTTTGTAAAAACAAACTCTGCAGTGAAAAAACTTCCATGCGATTCTTAGTTACCTAAAGGCACTTTCAAATTTCACTATCTGTTTTTTTTTTGTAAGTAATTTGTGGCTTAATATGAAAAATTTCACCTAGTCCTGTCTGAAAGTGGACTATGTATGTATTCACATGTTTTGAAATATTTATATGGACGGTCTAATGTGGATATTAACTTTTAATGAAATGGCAGCAGTGGATTTAATTTGATTTAAGTAATATCCTTTAAAAAGTTCTCGGCATTTTTTCTAAGCTTTTTTGTAAGTACTACAGGATACTCAACCATTTTTACTCACGTAAAATTTAAGCTTTGAGTCATGTTTGAGGATTTTATTATTTAAAAAACACAATATATGTATGTATGCCACCCATAAGCAAACCAGCATGAACGTACAAGACAAGAAATAGTACAAAGTAAAATCGGGAGTTGTGAGCTCGTAATTCAATAAAGTTTAAAACGCAAACACATGCACAATTGGCTATATGACATTGCATTGCACAACCAACCTGGGCGTATACGTAACTTTTTTTCTAGAATACGCTTTTACTTATGTACATCATAGATGCCCACGAAGCTGCTCGCGAGCACAGCGCTGTAGCAGAGCCATATATGTATACTGACGTGATTTCAGTCGACTTTGCCGTTGGTTGTTTTTCTTCTGAATTTTAGCTCGTGGTTGCCAGCTGCGTAACCGTTATGCGCAATTATGAATGCAAGTAAATAATTTTTATTTGCGAAAATGTCCACAATGTGTGATGACGTGCACGAATTAGAGTTCTTTATTGTCAAAAACTATAATTCCGAATACGATTGTAGCATAATGGTGAGATATGCTGCCTACGGACCAAAGAGCGTAGGTTCCAGTCCCGAGTAGCGCATTTTTTTTTGTTTGGGAGAAATTTTTCTCCCCACGTTTACAAAACATTGTATAAAAATGTTTATTAAGAATTTCTTTCCAAACGTGAAATGCAATTATAGAATTAGGGTTCCTTTTCGTTGATTCAGCAGTTACTATTAAATGAATTACAAGTTTTATATTAAAGATTTTCGAAACGTTTTGCTTACTGAAGTAAGTTTATTGTAAAGTTATAACAAATGTATTTTGCATATTGGGATATTTATTATATTTCCATATACATACGTATGAATATGATTTTTACAGAAACATTGGTGTCTAATACTTTTGGGCAAGGCTGTATATTTATATTTATCATTTGAGTGTGAGATGTATTTACGTACAAGTATTTTAAATAACAAAGGTGGTAAATTATCATTAGCATAAAATCATCATTAGCAAACAAAAAACACCTCAGTTCGGTGCCATTACAGAGAAGTGGCAACTCACGTTTCTAGCTACCAAACGCCATGCATCAACACTACGACAAAATGAGACTGTATTTGTGTGGGCATCTATGATGTACATACATAAAATGTGCCTTGCTTTACATACGTACCCTGTAGGGAAAATCTCTAGTTCCGAACTAGGTCGCTTCTAGTGCATTTTTCGACACTACTAGTGCGAGCTAAATCTCTTCTGCATGTTATCAACTGGCGAATTTAACACGGCAATGTCCTAGGCGGTGTCAATTGTCACTCTCTGCACTACATTTTCGATAGTTCCGAACTAGTACTAAATTCTACAGTTTACACTAGTTCGTTTATTGGCACCATTTCGATAGTTCTGAACTAACTACAAGTACCTACAAATTCTACAGTTTTACATCTGCCGCTTAAGTGCAGCCTTTGGCACATTTCATGCAAGTGGCGCGATGGCCGACTGGCTAACGCATATGCCTTTCAATCTGAGGGGCGCGGGTTCGAATCCTGTCGGTGTCAAGGTGGATGATATTTTTTTTAATTTTTTTTAACTAATATTTTTTTAATTTATTTATTTAATAAAAATTTACAATAATATTTAAAAAGTAATAAAATAAAAAAAATTAAAAATTAGCCTGAGGAATCGGAAAAGCATAATTAGGGGAGCATTTCATTTCATACAAGATGGAAATAGAAAACTCTTTATATAAAATGCTTCACTAAACATCTGAGAATTGCAGAAATATACAAAGCCGACGGCAATTGAACGAACGAAAAATTTTCATAGAATTTTTGTCACTTCGAAATTGCATACAAATCAAAGTGTGTCTTATAATGGTCACTCAATTCACTCCTTCTGAACTGGTGAGGGTCTAACTACAATTGATCTAGTTCCCTTTTGACACCTTTTCGCTAGTTCGGAACTAGAAATTTTGCTCACTAGTTATTGAGTTCCCTGCAGGGTACATATGCACATACATCCATACACACATATTTGTAATTGATTCTGTAAAATGCTCGCCTCTGCCATTTGAACACTTGAACTAGGTGTGCCGAAATAGCTGAAAGCAATTAATTGCATTGCAACTTGTTCCATCACTCAACCATGTATGTAATCAATATCTACTTTCTAGTATGTTTTTGCTAGGTATTCGTTTGTGCATGTGTTAGCTATTGCACATTCCTAGCTAAAAGGAACACTGAAGAACATGTGCTCAGACATGTTTTTTACATAACTTGCTTTTATTTTTTTGTGATACGAGTACATACTCGTACCACTTACATATGTATGAGGTGTAGGTATACATATGTACAAACCCAATAGGCCCATTTGTAAGGGGATGCGAGTTTTATTCATGCATGACGCGATACCAACGCGATACGATTTTGGTTTGTGGGCTGTATCGTATCGCTTCTGTTTGAGGAGGCCCTAAACCGAAACAGAAAAATTTACACGAATGAAGTACATAACAATGTTAGATGGTAGGCAACTGTATATTCAGCACTACGAGTACAATACTGCCACCATTCATGCTGAATGCCTAACAAGCTTATAATAACCACCATATGAAAAAAAGCTTGCGGTTTTGAATGGAAGCTCGACGCTTTCGTTTCATTGCTTTTTTTACTATACAAAGTCATTCATGCAAAGGCGGCCATTTCCGTGCGATAGTCATGGGGCATAGTCATGAAAGTTGTTATCTTCAATAAAGGAAATGTAAGGAGGAAAGTATTGATGATTGCAGTAACTTTGGGCCTACTGGGAATATGAGTTTGTGCTTTTCCTCAGTTCGGCTAGCTAGAGGAAGAATTTGCTGTTGGAAAGCATTAAGAACAACAACAAAAAATACACAAAAGTATAAAAAATATGTAGGATAATTGCGCTGTGTAGATATTTATGTAATATTTTGTATGCTTGAACAAATCCGTTACCCAGCGGTTATTTACTTGTAATACTAACTAAGGAAACTCATTAAATTACTATTTTTACTTGACATTTGAGAAAAAATATATTATAGTATTTATACTAGATCTTATAGCAGTGATGTGATACGTAGGGAAAATTCCCTACATGTAGGGATTTTAGTCGGAAAAAAGTGACCGTGGGGAAAAAAGGACAGATTTTTTTAAAATAGCCAAATATAGGGATTTTTTGGCAAAACTAACTGTCGATCTGAATAATGAAAACGCTGTGAAGACGAGTTAATCGCGAATCCTTTAATGGTGTAATTTGAGATAAGCTGCCGTATCGTGAAGACAAGCTTTAAGATCTTTTATTGAACTATCGGATAGTACGATACTTTTTATCTGTGCGTCGGAGCAAAAGATTTTTTTATTATACATATTATAAAACTGTTAAATTGGAAAAATTTTATGAAAATGGTGCAGTTACACTTGAAGAAATGGAGTTTTATATCCCGAAACTTTCGTAAATCCTCCTTAATATTTCATCATATAATAATAAATATCCCTTATAGAAATATAAGGTATGTATATGCAGTAAAACAGCTGATTTGCATTATTTATATAAGAAAAAAAACGTTCATTTACTGCCGTGCATTTAATTCATTGTTATAACATGGAAATAACAAAAAAAAGTGTAGGGAATTTCGTGGGGAAAATTTGAAACAGGTGTAGGGAAAAGTAGGGTTTTTTCTTGCTTTGTAGGGAATTTCCAAAAATGTGTCTACCATCACTGTCTTATAGTATTTATGAGGTTTGCTTAGGGATATGTATGTATGTACATAAATATATGAAAATTATTATTTTGTTCAAACGCCCTTCGTTGTAACAAAATGTCAAAAATCAGTGAAATCTGAAATCTTTAGAAACATAAAAAACACTTGCAGTTAGACTAGCACTGATTAAGCCAGAAAACTGTTTACTTAGAAAGTAAGTTGCCACTTTAAAATGAGATTAATAAAACATTATTAAAAAGTATCTACTGGCAAATATTCTATAAATAATTCTGAGTAAAATCCCGAGTTAGCCGATTCGTAAGGACTAAAATGAGTATGTAGGAATATGAACAGTTTATCTCGAATTTAAATGCTTAAAAACCATTTTTCTTAAGTTAAAATTTTGTTTAAATATTTCTATTCAATATTTTTATAATATAGATAAACACGAAAACTCGCTCGTTCTTGGTTAGCACAAAAAGTGTGCAACGTTATTTTTGAAACGTTTCATTCACGATGGAAATACGCACAACACGTCGTGCACGTACCATTGGTTTTTTTTTTTTTATAAAACAAAACGAATAAAATAAAATAAAATTGTTGTTAATCCAAACAGTTAGACTTATTTTTTTTCGTTTTATATTCACGCATTTACATATTTATTCATGGCACATTATTTTGTCTTACTTTCGCCTCTATCTCTTTGCCTTCTTCTCTTTGTAGATTATTGTACTGATCGCAGTAGCTGGCGTTGCCTTTGCAGCACCTGTTGACGACAACGAATCTTCTTCAGCCAAGCAGAAACGCGGTCTCGCCTTGGGTTTGGGCTATCACGCCCCAGTACTAACACATGCGCCTCTTCTGGCACCAACTTATTACCATTCGGCACCACTTTATCACGCGCCCGTCGTGCATGCTCCCACCATTTTATCACATCATGCTCCAATTTATACATCGCACTCAATTTCACACTCGCTTTTGCCATCCTATTCATCTTATCATTTGCCAGCCTATTCCACATTGCATCATTTCAAAAAGTAAATGAGATGAAAGGCAAAGCATAATTTCACTTGATCGCGGCAATAAAACAACAAGAAAGCGACAATAGTAGCAAGAGTAAGAACTAACGGCTGAAGGATCAACAAAATCCTACAATAAATCAATAGCAATGGCGGTAATAATTTGAAAGGTGGAGAACAATAGCAGGCCCACACACAATAACAACAACATTAACAACCAAGTTTGGCAGTTGCGTTGAAGTAAAAAATATTCTAAAGGCTAATCGACAAAAAAAGTAAACGTGCATTTCAAGTTAACATCGTTTAAGTTAATTTCAATAAAGGCAACAAATCCTGTTGAAATATTCGATACATAGATAATATGTACATAATAAAAATTCTTGCTTTGCTTGAAGTCAACACATTTGTTTGGAATGCCCACAATTGCAGTGATTCAATAAACAGAAATTCTAAGAATTCAGTTTACATACTACAAAGTACAGTAGAATCGCACAAAAGTTAACCAAATGGTCCCAAGGGCATTTAACTTTTCCGAAATATTAACTTTTCCAGGTGGTTTTTAAATTTGATAGAATACGGTAATAAACATAATTTTTGGGATATAACATATCAAATTTATTTGAATATCTCAGTTTTAATCATTATAAAGCAGAAAATTAGATTTAATTTACATACATAAAATTTTCTAGCCATCCATCACTTGCATACAAATTTTTTCTAGGGTACATTTTGGCAAATTCAAGCTTAGCTCTTGATTTTAAAATTGGACCACTAATTGCACAATTGCATTGCCTTTGGTTCAAAAACCATTTATACGACCTTGCCTCGAGAACTGGATATTCCGACCTGTGCAAAGTTTTCTTGGTTGCCAATTCCTGTGTGCTTGCCACTGCCTCCAAAATTTCATATCGTGTTTTCTTTATTTTTGAGATGGCAACTTTAGATACACTATAATGTAATGCAAAGGTTTGCGTGAATACCTTCATCAAGTTTTCTTAAAATATCAGCTTTTTGATGTAAATTCAATCTAATTTGCGATGGTTTATTCCGCTTTGTTGCCATTTATAACACACAAACTATGTTTACACCACTCAATAGTTCAAACGACTAAATACACTTGTGCCTCGCGAAACTGACAATAATTTTTTACACAGAAATTCGGGGAATGCACGCAAATTCCGGGAATACATAGAACCAAGGGGAATGAGCTTGTTTTTGCTGAGAAATAAACGGTTGGATTTGAAAAAAAAATCGATAAGCTCAGAAAAGTTAACCAAGAGTTAACTTTTTAGAGCCGTACGTGTACGCTCAAATTTGGTTAACTTTGTGCGATTCTACTGTACTTATGTATGTATGTATGTACATAGTACGTACAAATCTAAGCATATGTACCATCATACACATGGCAAGTTACAAGGAAACAAATTTTTTATGATGCAATCGCCATCTCGCAATTGACTTCAATCGAATTATTGTGCTTGTGTTTATTTTCATGTCATCCTTGTGTTGCTCTTGGTTCCTTATAAAAAGAAAAACATTATGCTAAACAAGTAAGGAAGCCTAAGTTCGAGTCGAATCGAACATTAGATACTCAGCTGTATGCTTTCATTGTTTATTTGCGTTCGATGGAAACACGGTGTAGGTACTTTGTATAAAGCGAGTGCCGCATAAAGTGGGCGTAGCCACGCCTATTTTCAAAATTTGTATCATTGATCCAACTAAGCATATGATGCAAAATTTCATTCCTTTATGACTTCTAGTTACAAAGATATCACGTTACAAATTCCAAAAGAGTGTTCCAGAAATATCTTTGTTAAAAAGTAGGCGTGGTCATAAACCGATTTCAATAAATTTTTGCGTGTCTATTAACACAAGTTATAAAAGTGTATAAACCAAGTTTTGTCATAATATCTCAATTATTTGTCGAGTTATAGGCTCCGAAATCTCGTATATTCCATTTTTTGTTTCCGGTTTATTGTGGAACTTATGCCACAAAATTTCAGTGAATTATCTTTATATTTGACAAAGATATCGCTTAAAATGTTTTTATTAGGTCACTTTATAATACCCGTGTATAAAAGTGGGCGTGGTCGTCAACCGATTTTGGTAATTTTTCGTCCACACATTTGCCTAATTAAATATATCACGCGTACCAAATTTCATCGATATATCTTTAACGGTTTCTGAGTTATGGCTTATAAAACTTTCAATATTTGTCCCGTGGCGTGGCCCGCCCGTTTTCCAAAATTTTTGTGGTTTTTGTTTTTTGTCCGTAGTTGGACTCCTGCCACAAAATTTCAGTGATATATCTTTACATTTGACAGAGATATCGCTTAAAATGTTTTTTTATGCCCCTTTATAGTTCCCATATATAAAAGTGGGCGTGGCCGTCAACCGATTTTGAGTTTTCCATCAAAACATTTGTATAAGTAAGTAAACCAAGCATACCAAATTTCATCGATATATCTTCAACGGTTTCTGAGTTATGACATATAAAACTTTCAATGTTTGACCCTTAATAAGTGGGCGTGGCACCGCCCATTTTCCAAAATTTCATCATATTTCTTCATAGGGGCCTGAGCTCAACACGTGGGTAAAATTTCATCGCTCCAGCTATATTAGTGACTGAGATACCAAATTTCCGATTTTTTCTATATAGGAAAAGTGGGCGTGGTCATGGTCCGATTTCGCCCATTTTCAATACCAACCGTCCCAGTCTCGATACCAACTTGCATTCCAAATTTCATCAAAATATCTCAATTTTTACGCTAGTTAGAGTGCGTACGGACGGACGGACGGACATGGCTCAATCGATTTCTTTTTTCACCCTGATAATTTTGATATATATAAGTCTATATCTATCTCGATTATTTGATTCTGTTACAATCCACCGTTATGAAATCAAAACTATAATACTCTGTGTATTAGTACAGCTGAGTATAAAAAGAACAATAAAATGTGAATTCTTGGTATTTTCACTGCGCAAAATGCTCTAAACATGTTAGAGCTGAGGGCAACTTTTTTCAAACATACTGTTAACAATAATAATGCATAGACTGTTACAAACATAACACTAACGATTCTTAGGTCGATTTCTTTTCCCTTATTTTCGCAAGTTTTTTTTTTCTACCATATAGGTGGACCCACAGTTTTAAGTCAACTCCGAATGGCATATCTATGATAGATGAGTTTTTGGTGACTGCAAAAATTGTTAAATATTGGAAGCAACTACTACAGTTGAGTCTGGATATAGTGAACTAATTTTTGCACGGCCTGTTCATAGTATCCAGGCTGTTCACTATATTAAGGTTGACATTTTTTTTTTAAATAACATAGTTTATTTGATAAAAATTTATGTCTGTAAATGTAAGATTAAAATATCATTGGAATTAATTAATACTTTGGAAAATACAAATGTTTATATGAATGTTTATTTAAAGAATTCACGAACAGATGTTTGCTTCTTGCGTTCAGAAAGTGATTTTTGGACCGCTTTCTCGCGCAGGCTTGTCAATGCTAGTATGCCAGCATAATCAGAAGTGTTGGCTTCAGCCCATGCGATGGCCTTATCAAAGCTTTGAATGGCCTCAGTAGCCTTTAGGGGGTTTTCGCCCTGTTCTTCTTCTTGATCATTCTCATCAGATTCCTTAATATCCTCGACATCTTTATCTGAATTAATTGGTTCCTCGCCCTCGATGGTATTCCACTTTTCAATTTGATTTTCAGTGTAGGTTTGCTAAAAACAAATATAATACAAACAAACAAAAACTTTTAGAAACAGATAAAACAGCACACATTCACTCAGAAGCGGTCTGCATCCGACAAGAAATAAATAAACACTGACATCAAATTGAATGAGATTTTAGAGAAATAAACATAAAATGAGCATTTTCGATTAATACGCAATTTTACATACATATTTCTGGTTAATTTTTGTTTTATTTGTGTCATTTTTGCTTACCGTCGCGTTTAACATTTTCTTCACTATTCAGAGGCTTTCGATAGTTCACTATTTAGAGTTCGGAGTTCACTATATCCAGGCTCGACTGTATAACACATTTGCACGTGAAAGTTCACAAACTCAGCCCCTATAAGATCACTTCTTCAACTGCACATATCACAGGGATACTGAACTTTTTTTTTTCTTTTTTCCTTTTATAGTTCAGTATTTTTGTAAAATTGCTCGTTCGTCAACAAGTGCCTGAACCTTGCACAGCAAATGACTACAGATTCCGCCATTCAGAGAACAAGCACAAAAAAAAAAACAGCCGGCCTAAAATTCTATGGAATAAAACACATATATTTGCTCATGAATAACAAATATGCGAGGATGAGAACAATAGTAACAAGCAAAAAGTGATGGATTTTAAGATAGCCTCACTTTTTCATTAAAATATTCATTTGAAACTAAGGTGGATTTTATCTAGTAGTTCCCTGTGAGAATATCAATTTTTGCCACATTCATTCTCGAGTTTTCGAATTTTTAACCTAGACTAACAGTTATTGGGTTGTGAAATACAATATATACCTACACACCAAGAAAACTATATTGATGTCACATCCATTATATGAATAATCCTGTCTGATCCAAAAACCATGCATATCATATTCATATAATGGGTATCATAAAAAAATAAATGTGTACTATATAAAGAAATATGGGTATGGCATCCATATGTTGCTTGGATATACCGCGTGATGTTTTAGAGTTCGTTACCAGTCTATTATGGATCTAGCCTTAATCACAATACTTTAACTTATAGCGTTTTCAAAATCTTGCATTATTACATGGCAACATTAGCTTAATGGGATGTCATTGGATTACCAATCGAAAAGACTTAAGTTCGATCCTCGGTTGAGGCTGCCTGAAGAAGTCTGATGAGGGGATGTGGTGGTCTCCGAAATGGATCCATAACTTCTACCAAACAAATTTTTTCAATTTTTCTTAATTAAAAACTGGCCAATAGCTCTATTAAATTCACATAAAAATAATTATTAGAATTAAACGGCCATGTAAAAACAAACGTAAATAGAACAAAAAAAATTTGAAAGCCCAAAAAAATGCAGAATAAGTGCGACATTTTGGCCAGAATCGAAAACGCTATTAAAAACTTCGTAGGAAAAACTCTCCTCTGGCATAAGCCACTTTTCCATGTAAACACAAATTAGCATGTGTCTACTAAAATATAATACATATGTACATATTTATATGAAATATACGTACAAAGTTGCGCTATAAAAACAATTACATATGTAAGCTGAACTGCTTTATTAGTGGCAGTAAAAAATCTACGCGGCTCAGGGTTTTAAGTACATATGTATAAACCAAGTATGTACTGTCAGTTATGTGCAGTTGAAGAAAGCACAGCATAATAAGAAGAGCAGATGAATAATAAATCCCAGTAAGCTGTAAATTTAATACCATGTTTATTATAGCATACTTAGTGCTGCTGCTAGTAAAGCAAACTATTTGCGATGCATATTAATTTGATTACACGAAGAATAGAAGAAGAGACTTTTTATTTTTGTAATCTGCGCATGTTGTGTGAAAAGATTTGCATGTGAGAAGAAAATACTTAAAATTATTACACTCAAATTGGTGTTAGAAAATTTAATGCTGAAAAGTAAAACTTTTACATTACTTGTACATTATGTATGTACACACATACATATGTACATATCGCTACCATTTACTCGAAACAAAATACCATAAAGCCATTAAGTATTTGCTGATACGAGCAAACATGTATCTAGTTAGTATCTATCAGCATTGCCATTCTAGCTTTTTTCAAGCTAGATTTAGCTTTTTTCTTGTCTTTTAGCTGCAAAAATTCTTATTTAGCTTTGGCTTTTTTTTAGCTCCCCAACAAATGAGCGCTGTTCACTGCTCATATACATACATACAGTCATCATAGTTACCACTATTTGAATGTAAAACATTTTTTTTAACATTTCGTTATTTTTATTGGCACTGAAGTACAAATTTACATATGTATAATATATGAAAATAAATAACTTATGCAGGCTCCACTAAACAGGTCGTTTCTTCAGATCAGCTGACTTCTTGTTCTTCTTCGACAGCTATCCCATTTGTTTACTTCTGCATATTCTATACATGCATTCGTGTTTACAATTCGTCAAATTCTTCATTCTCTGAGTTTATCCATCATTCGCCAGTGAACTGAATGTCAAATTATTTCGTCTTCCTTACAGTTTTGACATCTCGGTCACGAGAGTTCGACATTAAGCTCACGGCGTGTATGTATCTTGAACCGACCTGTTAAATTGACCTTGAATTTATGTGTGTTTTGAAAACACATTAGGCGAGTTCCCCTGGCTGATGATCCAAATGGAACAACAATTTTGTGATCCTGATGTTTATCTGGATCCATTTCGCGACCGTATAGATTGTAATAGATTTTTTTGATTCAGATAAACATCAGGATCAAAAAATTGTTGTTGCAGTTGCTTGCAAATTTTTTTTCCGGATCACTGCCATGGGAAGTCACCCATTAATAAAGCATTTAAATACGCAGTAGAAGTTGGGCTCATCGTTTTATTAATACGGGAGAACTTGTGAATAAATACTCTATTACTCCCTATACTCCGTGTATAAGCATACAATTTTGTATACTCGCTTTTAACATTGTATGTCCTAGCAAGGGAAGTAATAAACACAAACAAAATAAAACAAAAATGAAAAAATTTTGATATTGCTCGGAAAAGATATCAAATAGAGTAATCTTCTGCTCTCGCTTGGGAAGATCTAGCTCCAAGTTCTACTGGGTAATTTCGTAATTTCTTGTAGCTTCTTTTTTTAGCTTTAATTTTTTTTTTGTGATGTGTGAAACAATTTTTTTTTTAGCTTTTTCTAGCTTTTTTTTTTGAGAATCTAGCTAGAACTCTGGAAAAGTTGTGGCAACACTGGTATCTATACTGTATGAGATTTATAAAGCTTAAAGAAGATTTTGACACACAACTGTAATATGTAGGAATATATATAACCCAGTATAAAAAGGAAGAAATAAGAACTACAGTGTCTAGTGCCGCTTACCATCTGGATGTTTTTGTTAATTATTTTTTCTATGAAACGTGCCAAATTGCAAGGCCTTGCCTTTTCACTTCCGTAGAAGTAGTTTTTACAAAGAATTGATTTCAATATTTGTTTTTTTTTTTTTTGTTTTGTCAGCTTAATTGCATAACACCTTGCCAACCCGGTTCCACGAGAAAGAAGCACAGAAATCGCTCCATGGTGGGTTGCTGCGGAGTTGTGCATTAGTTTTTGAGTACTTATGAATGCTTTTAAATATGGACGTATAATACCTTATAAAGGGAAAAGCTTACAAAATTTTCTTATGTTTACATTTCCTTATGCAGAGAAAATTTTGAAATGAAATGAGCGAATGTTGTGAATAATTCTAGGTTTTCCAGTTTCCTTTTTTTTTTGGGTAGCAAATTGCTAGGGGAGATAAAAAAAATTCATGTTTACGTTTGGTTTTTACAAAGCTGACGGCAGTGGTAGCTCAATGGGATGACATTGGACTAGTTACCAATCGAAAAGACCTAAGTTCGATCCTCGGTTGAGGCCTCTGGAAGAAGTCTGATGAGGGGATGTGGTGGTCTCCGAAATGGATCCATAACTTCTACCAAACAATTTTTTTCAATTTTTCTTAATTATAAACTGGCCAATAGCTCAAATAAAATTCACATAAAAAAATTCATGTTATTCTAAATAAAGTTGATGGATGTGAAAATGGCTTATGTAACATTTTTTTATAGAAACAAAAAAGGTTTGTGTAGTTTGTAGCAACTAAGTGCTTCAAGCAAAGAAATTGGGTGTTGGGGTCGTTTGTGAACACCTTACAAACACTTAAGGACCCAATTTTGGGGAAGAAAAAAAAAACGCTGATAAAAACATTCGTTAATGCCTAGTAATTGGTTTTCCGTTATTGTTTTTTTTTTTTTTTGAGGAAGAAGAAGTCCCTCAGTATGAGCATTTATGCTATGAATTACATGCTCAGAATGACAATGGTGAAACGAATTGTCCTCCTCTTGCAAATTTGTCTACCATTACGTTACACGGTATATTAAAGGAACACTTTAATTCGGCTAAATTGGTAGTTGGCATCACTGGTGTGAACTATCACAAAAACAACCAAGAAAAACTACAAAACAAACTAATTTTGATATTTAATTTAGAAGTTATTGCGTTCTTTTTTAAAATAGCAGTTACCTCTCGGTAGCAAGCGGCGTACTTTCTGAGTAAATTTCGCCATGTACATGACGCCATGAAAAAAATTAAACACTTCACTTAAACCCCAATAATTTAAACTGACTATTCATAGAAAGTCTTTTGAAAAGAATTGTATCAGTTAGGGCTTTTATGCATTTTATCAATGACTGGTATGTATATAAATTTTTTTGTATGTAGAATTGGTTTGGTAGAGCACATAAAGCAAATCTAAAAGCCAATTTCCTCCTTTTTTGTGTGTATGAATATTTTGTTGTTGCAAGCGAAATTGCAGTGGTGACCTTGATGCTCTATAGCTAATCCTCTGCGGCATAGAAAATTGGACATATGTATGTATGTATGTATGCATGTATATTCACATGAAAGTAGTTGTTGATGTGATGCATATGGATGCATGATTTGTTGTTTTTCTTTTTTAATATTAAAATAGATATATGTATGTATATATGTACATATGTATGTATGCATGTATGTATTTTAGAACAAATTGGCAGCGAGTAATCCCCATGTGCGGCTCGTCATACATATATCACGCGAATATACAATATTTATCTATGCAAATAATCATGTAAACGGAGTATTGTGTGATTTTTTTTAATATTATGACATTGAATTTTGTATAGGCTGTGTTATATTTGTGCAGAACCCCTTAATAATATTTCGCAAATGAATTTTAAAATCTCCAGATGGCATTAAATTCAAATATTTTTAATAAAGTCGTATATGTTAACTAATAACGTGACTATCGTTTGTTTCTGTCAGTTGAGCTGAGATCAACATGCTCATATTACAGCTAAAAGTAAGCTAAGTACGTTTCAATAGTTTCGATATATTTTATGTGAGAAAAAAAATCATCAAAACCTAAAGAGTTTAAGTGTAAAAAAAAACTACATGAACATAAATACATATAAT
Source organism: Urophora cardui (assembly GCA_960531455.1). Lineage (NCBI taxonomy): Eukaryota > Metazoa > Arthropoda > Insecta > Diptera > Tephritidae > Urophora > Urophora cardui. Next base: position 119,494,328 of record OY482670.1, on the reverse strand, counting down.
AACTTTTTGGTTACTTGTTTTTCCGACAGAGTAGGAATATGATGTATTGTGGAACGATTTTCCGTCATCCCTTGTCAAGTTTGGTTTGGAGACAAACCGGTTTCGGCTAATATGCGTTCGTCTGAGAGAACGAAAGAAGACACTGAAGATGGCGCATATTAGCCGAAACCGGTTTGTCTCCAAACCAAACTTGACAAGGGATGACGGAAAATCGTTCCACAATACATCATAAATACATATGTATGTAAAAAATGGTTCAGTGAGGTATTGCCCTTTTTAGCGACGAACATATAGACCGTCTACTTATGCAGCCCGAATTAAGCGTTGGCGGCTGGACGAGCTATAAGTTAATATTTGTAATGGTGGTTATAAACCATAAAAAAGCATAAATACATATATGTATGCATGCTGAAATAAATATTGTAGAAATTTTAAATCAATACATTTAGATATTACATGAACAAGTACACAGGGGAGAATTCAGTAAAACATATTTTGGCCCGAACACATTGTCCTGATTTCAACAAAAACATCAACTGCTTTTAACTATTTACATACATATGTATTTGATTTCTGAAAATTATATAATGTTGCACCTGGGTGCAATTACCTTATATTTTTATTATAAAAAAGATATGTACATTGTATATGATATGTGAATTTATTTATTTGGGCAACTGCAATCGCAAGCCAACATAGCGTATAAGTAACACATATTTATAATATGTGAGAACAGGCAGACTTTAGTACCCTGTAGGGAAAATTTCTAGTTCCGAACTAGGTCGCTTCTAGTACATTTTTCGCAACTACAGTCGAGTCTGGATATAGTGAATCCCCGCTACAGTGAACAACTCGATATAGCGAACACCGAAATATTTACATAGAGTACTCTAAATAGTGAACTATCGAAAGCCTCTAAATAGTGAACAAAATTTTAAACGCAATGGTAAGCAAAAGTGACAAACAAAAAACAAAAATTAACCAGAAATATGTATGTAAAATCGGGTATTCCTCGAAAATGCTCATTTTATGTTTATTCCTGGAAAATCTGATTCAATTTGATGACAGTGTTTATTTGTTTCCTGTCGGACGCAGACCGCTTCTGAGTGAATGTGTGCCGTTTTATCTGTTTCTAAAAGTTTTTGTGTGTTAATAAATTAAGTTTTATTATGTCTGCGAGGAAATTCCTTTCGTTAAAGCAAAAAGCTGAATTTGGGGGGGAAATCGAAAGAGGCACTAGTGTTTCATCCTTGGCAAATACGTATGGTGTAGCCAAATCCACAATTTCGGGAATAAAAAAAATTCTCGTAATCGCATGACCTGAAGCCAACACTACTGATTTGCTGGCATACTAGCATTGACAAGCCTGTGCGAGAAAGCGGTCCAAAAATCACTTTCCGAACGCAACAAGCAAACATCTATTCGCGAATTCTTTAAATAAACATTCATATAAACATTTGTATTTTCCAAAGTATTAATTAATTCCAATGATATGTTAATCTTACATTTACAGACATGATTTTTTATCAAATAAACTATGTTATTTAAAAAATGTCAACCTTAATATAGTGAATAGCCTGGATACTATGAACAGGCCGTGCAAAAATTAGTTCACTATATCCAGACTCGGCTATACTAGTGCGAGCTAAATCTCTTTTGCATGTTATCAACTGGCGAATTTAACACGGCGATGTCCTAGGCGGTGTCAATTGCCACCCTCTGCACTACATTTTCGTTAGTTCCGAACTAGTACTAAATTCTACAGTTTTCACTAGTTCGTTTATTGGCACAATTTCAATAGATCTGAACTAACCACAAGTACCTAAAAATTCTACAGTTTTATATCTGCCGCTTAAGTGCAGCATTTGACACACTTCATGCAAGTGGCGCGATGGCACACTGGCTAACGCGTATGACGCTCAATCTGGCGAGCGCGGGTTCGAATCCTGTCGGTGTCAAGGCGGATGATAATTTAAAAAAAAAAAATTTTAACTAATATTTTTTTATTTAATAAAAATTTACAAAAATATTTAAAAAGTAATAAAATAAAAAAATTCAAAATAAGCCTGAGGGATCGGAAAAGCATAATTAGAAGAACATATCATTTCATACAAGTTAAGATGCAAATATAAAACTCTTTATACAAAACGCTTCACTAAACATCTGAGAATTGCAGAAATATACAAAGCCGACGGAAATTGAACGAAAGAAAATTTTTCATAGAATTTTTTTCACTTTCAAATTGCATACAAATCAAAGTGTGTCTTATAATGGTCACTCAATTCGCTCCTTCTGAACTGGTCAGGGTCTAACTACAATTGATAATTTTTTAAACCTTTTCGCTAGTTGGGAACTTTAAATTTTGCTCACTGGTTATTGAGTTCCCTGCAGGGTATTCTATTGATTCTAAATATACATACATATGTATATACAAATCTATTCACATAGATTTACACAAGTAATGTGCACATGTGTATGCAATTGGTGAGAATTTATTGGATCAGAACCCAAACCATGCTCTAAGGACGTTCTCGATGAATTATTTGCGGGGTAATTTTTCATTTGGTGTTATTTTCAATAAGGTTGTTCTCTCTGTGTGATTTTGGCCTGGCAAATTTGCCGAGATGACGTTAGTGTGATATATTTGCCGAGCACAACAACAAAATACACGTGTTGTCAAATTTGAAGCTTCGGCAAATTTCTCACACCTCAACCCGTGATATTTGATATCATAAGAAAAATATCACGGGAAATGCAACCATGTTATTCCATTCACAATAGTCTTCTATGAGAAGTGAGTTTAAATTTATGTTTCTACTTCTTTTTTTTTGAGTATTTTATTTTATTCAGATAAAAAATTAATTAATTCGAAATTGAAGCAAGCAAGGCAAAGCGACAACAGTCGTATAAAGAGTGGAAAGGATATGACCAACATGCTAGTTGGTTAGCGTAGAACTAAACTGGTCTATCTAACAAAATACAAAAGTGGAGAAAACAGGTGAAACGCGTTTTAATGCGGTGTGCGATTGTTGATCTATGTTAAGTGAATATTGTAATTTATTATGTTAGCTTAATAGTTAACTTAACATTCTGCATTAAAAAAAATTATTATAGAAACGTTTTTTATATAATATTTGTTTTTAACAAGAAAACTTGTTACATAGACCACTTTAGAATTTTCAATTTTAAAGGAAGTTTGAACTACATATTGGAAATTATATGAATAAAACAACAAAAAATACGTGAAAGGAAGTGCTTTGATTACAAAAATAACATACACATGTCCGTAAATGATCACCTCTGCATTAAAAGTAACAGTAACCTAGTTTTCTCCACGGGGGGCTGGTAGAAAATCTTCTAAATTGTTTTCTGTTCCATTTCTGCGGTTTACGTGTGGAGATACAAGTAAAAGGAGTGATGAATCGGTGGTACAAATTTCAACATTTTTTTTATGTCCTGAATTTTTTTGAATTTCCAAACGCGTATGTCGCTGCCTTGATCTCGTGTAAAATTCTGAAAGAACTCTATGAAATCATGTAGGTTCACGCTAAATTTCTTTATATCGACGGATTTATATGTTTCACAATAATCATCATTAAACTGCATCACAGATTCACCCTTGACAAATTTTGCCTTTCGCATTTGGGAAACTTTTGCACCGTCGTCTACTATACTCTGGTAGTCCCTGAACATTGGCCGTAGTTCGTCAAATGCCATAAATTTCCCCACCATATTATTAACATCAAAAAGAGAATGCTTTCCACAATTTTTAACCAATTCCATCCACTCATCTTGTGTAAGATTATACTGGTGTATGGTAGTCTATGCTAGTTGGACCACTTTAGAATTTCTTGAAATGACAAAAGGACGTGAATTCTAAAGTGACATTTTTATCGTTTGGACACTTTGGTGCAGAAATAAGACCTACATCAATTTTGCACGGATAAATTTATGATTTTCAAGTTCAAAAATGTACATAACTCGATTTCTGAAAAAATGTTAGATAGACCAGTTTAGTTCTACGCTAGCCAGTTCACAATGAAGTCAGTTCGAATTTTATTTTCTTAAAGGTGCGTTCTCTCTGTGTGGAAAATTTCTCAAGATATCATGATATCTCAGCAAAAATATTAGACAGAGAGAACAACCTTAATTTTATGCATAAGTTAAAATAAAATTGTCGGCACTGTGTTTAAACTTTTGTCAAGGAACAAATTCGAGGAAGCAAATTTTGCTTAAAGTTAGCAGCAAAGTATTTTATCTATTTTTAATTTATCTTTACTTCAGAAAGTGATGAAATAACTAACCAGTAGGTACAATTAGTAGTGGCAACTTTTAGCAGAACGTTCATCCTTTTAGTCTTAATTAATTAACTAAATTAGATATATTATAATGTAACCTTCGTTTGTGCTTTAAGGCTTTTAATATTTGGAGAAGTTTAAGCGATATGTCTAAATACCGTATACATGCTTAATAGAGTTGAAAGAAGCTCTCCATTAAAAAACTTTGTAATTTAAACATTTACATAAACTTTATTTCTCTACAAAATGAGTTTGAACTTTAGAATTTGTTTAGGAGGCCCTTCCACATAAATATTTGTACGTTGTTATAGATCATATAGACATGTATCATGTGTATAGCGGAAAACAGCCGCTCGGCCAAAATTTAAACTTTTACTGAAATTGAAATTAAACTTAACGAAAATAAATATGTAGCAACCCACAAATAGGTACTATATGTAAGTGAGAAAACTCAAAGTTAGTTAATTTATTTTATATTCCATTATTCATCCACATAGTAGCTGGGAGCCCTAGGCGAAGCAATAAAATTTGATATATTTATATTGCTGCTAAAAAGTAGCCTGCCACCGGCCAAACAAAAAAGTTGTAAAATTTTCAACTTAGGAAAATAAACTTTAAAACATACAAGAAAATTGATTTTCTTGCAATATCTCTTAAATTCTTAGCGAAATGTTTTGGTAACAGGAATTTGCGAGAAACACACATTTATGCAAACGATCACACAAATTGGTAAAGAAAGCAATGAAATATTCTTTAAATTTGTGGCTAAAGTAAATTACAGCGAAATACAATTAAATACAGAGAAACAATGAATGCCGCCATTCATAAGTTTTCGCTTTAAAATATTTCGGGCATTCACAATAAGGCCTACAACACTATTTTGAGCTCTACCGCAAAATTACTTTACTGACAAGTTAAGTACTTCACTAATCGGTATTCTGGTACAAAAGGCGAAGCAATTCCGTACGAACGGAATGAAATCGGATTCAAAATCGTTAGAATATTTCGTAAAAACAATCGTAATCACATACTGAGGTGTCAACTAAAAAATTGAGGTGCAAAGTTCAGCTAGTATAAAGTTTCGAGGTGAAAATAAATTCTATGTAATTTTTTCGTTCATTTATTTGTTATATAATATATAATAATAATTTGATATAGTATATAATAGAGTATGTGATATACATATTGGAATTTTCAGTCGAAAAGATCGAAAGGCACTTATCTACATTTCAGGTAACGGTTATAAGAGAAATGGGGTAAAAGTCATATTTAACCATTATCATGAGAAAAAAAATTTGTTGGTCCTTAATAACCATTATAAAAACCAAAAAACCGTTTTGGGTTTGAATAACCGTTATGGCAACCAAAAAAGTGTTTTGGGCTTGAATAACCGTTATGGTGACCAAAAAACTGTTTTGGGCCTGAATAACAGTTATTCAGATTTTTATTTTTTTTTTTTTGGTCAGCTATAAAAATGAAGCCTATTTATTTTTCAATATTTTTGGACGATATTGGAATAAAATGAAAGGTCTTGAGCAGAGATTGTAGCTCTGATTACCTCTTTTCATTTGATACCAATATTGCTTAAAAAATTCCAGGGCATCCGGGTCCACTTCTCACCCATAACTGGGAACCCGACCTACGAATCTTAACAAATACACCTCTATGTAAAAGCCCTGCTCAACACCTTCCAGTTGATACCAATATCGTCCAGAAATATTGACAAATAAAATAAAAATCTGAATAACGGTTATTCAGGCCCAAAACAGTTTTTTGGTTGCCATAACGGTTATTCAAGCTCAAAGCGCTTTTTTGGTTACTATAACGGTTATTCAGGCCCAAAACGGGTTTTTGGTTTTTATAATGGTTATTAAGGACCAAAACAAGATAAAGGTTATTGTTGCGTAACCTTTTCACCACACTAGAAAAAATAACCGTTATTTTCGGTCTCTGCTACATTTATATTTAGATGCGTGTAATTCTGTACACACATTTGGCACTTCCTTTTTTTGCAATTAAATTAAATTAGCAAAAATGCGCTTAAAAACTTTTCACTTTTAGCCTGTGATGAAACCGCTTAATGAACTACAAGTGTTATGCATAAATACATCTAAAGTTATGTACAGACATATGTACATATTTTAGCCAACACGCTTGTTCCACACATTGGCGCACTCAAGGGGGGAGGGGGATTGGGGTTAAACCCCCCCCCCCTCCAAAATTTGACAACACCATACAAAAAATAATTTTATAAAAGACTAGCTGACCCGCCAGACGTTGTTCTGCCTAAAATTTAATCCTATAAAGCCTAAAGGAAAAGTCCTAGATTACCGTGTTGCTCACCATTATATCCCTATCCCTATCCCTATTCCTATCCTATCCCTCCACACCTTCTAGGGTCACCCCTGGTCCACATTTTGGTCGATATCTCGGAAAACGGGTCGCATAGGGTCTTGAAAATCACCTATTTTTTAAATAATCACCAACACCTTTTATATGATACCCATTTTGTCGAAAACCGGTCTGGGGTCACACCTGGTTCATATTTCGGAAAATACCTCGAATACGGGGTCTTATATGGGACCAATAACTACACCATGTTCAAGCACTCGTCAACACCTTTCATTTGATACCCATATCGTACGAACCTGTTATAGGGTTACCTTGGTCCACATTTTGTGGAGTATCTCCAAAACCTTCACAGATTCTTATACTTTCTTTGGCCATAAACCATCTCGAGCTCAATCGAAAACTACGTGAAAAATTTCATTTAATTCAATCCAGCCGTTCTGGAGTTAAATCATCAGGGAGGAAAACGCGACTTATTTTTATATAATAGATGGTACATGCACAAATATTTGTGTAAATGCATGTTGTAAAATCTATGGATATTCGTGGATGTACATTGCCAATGTTTGTCAACAACTACTGATTATGGTTATAAACAAGCAGTGTGGAGACATTTCCCTAAAAGTATGCTGTGGATATTAGCTGAGGTTTGTTATACTCAGCGGTACTAGTACACAGAGTATTATAGTTTTAATCACATAACGGTGGATTGTAACAGAATGAAATAATCGAGATAGATATATATCAAAATGATCAGTGTGAAAAGAGAGATTGAGCTATCTCCGTCCGTCCATCCGTCTGTAAACACTCTAACTCGCGCAAAAATTGAGATATTTTGATGAAATTTGAAATGCAAGTTGGTATCGAGACTGGGACGGTTGGTATTGAAAGAGGCGAAATCGGACCATGACCACGCCCACTTTCCCCATATAGTAAAAATCGCATATTTTGTATCTCAAGTCACTAATAGAGCTGGAGTGACAAAATTTCACCTACGTATTCAGCTCAGGCCATTAAGAAGAAATATGGTGAAATTTTGGAAAATGGGCGGTGCCACGCCCACTTATTAAGGGGCAAACATTGAAAGTTTTATAGGTCATAACTCAGAAACCGTAGCAGATATATCGACGAAATTTGGTACGCGTAATTTACTTACTTAGGAAAATGTATGGACGAAAAATTGCCAAAATCGATTGACGACCACGGCCAAATTTATATATGGGAACTATTAAGGGGCATAATAAAAATATTTTAAGCGATATCTTTGTCAAATATAAAGATATGTCATTGAAATTTTGTGTCATGGATCCAACTAAAGACATAAAACAAAAATAGAAAAATGTTGGAAAATGGGTGTGGCACCGCCTCTTTTCAGACAAAGGAATCAACGAGATTTCGGAACCCATAACTCTACAAATAATTAAGATGTTATGACGAAAATCAGTTCGTACACTTTAATAACTTCTGGTAATATATGCTCAAAAATTTAGCGAAGTCGGCTTTTGACCACGCCTACTTTTTAACAAAGATATTTCTGGAAAACCCTTTGGGAATTTGTAACGTGACATCTTTGTAATTAGAAGTCATAAAGCGCTGCAAATTTGCACTAACAATAATATTTATATGCTTAGTTGGATGATTGATAAAAATTTTGAAAATAGGCGCGGCTGCGCCCACTTTATGCGGCACTCGATTCATATAAAATACACCCTAATCGAACAAACGCAAACAAACAATGAAAGCATACAGCTTTGTGTCTAATGTTCTTAGGCTTCCTTACTTGTTAGTTTTAGTTTAAATACAGAGAAAATGCAACGAATTGAGATTTAAAAGGTGCCTTTGTTTAATGTGTGCATACGTAGGTCCACTCCCCAAACATAAATTTAAGTAAAAATTGTCTGGACGAGTTTTAAGTATTTTTTTTTAATTTTCCGTTGGATATTGAAAACCCCCCCAAAATTTTTTTCTGTGTGCGCCACTGGTTCCACATATATAAATACTTACATATGTATGTATGTACCCAGCAGAAAATCTACGCCTTATTTAAGAACTATTACAGAACATTTAAAGGCAGTTGAAATAAGGCCTGAAAATTTTAAGGGAAGCCCGCGGGCGTTATATGCTTTCCGAAAAAGTAATAACACCTACGAATAAAATGAAATTAAAACCCGTGAGTTTTATTTCCATTCAGAAAGGGAAAGAACGCCCGCGCGGCCTATTTGGCGATATGGGCTTTATTTCCCTTTCCGAAGGGCAATTCAGCCCGCAGACGGGTTTTTTTTTAAATATGATGTACATATTAGTGAAAAAAACAACGTCGCGCGATTTTTAATTGCAATTTTTGGGTTTTTTTAAATGTCGCGTATTAAGTATTGAAAAAAGCGCCGCAGGCGAAAAATTGGAATAAAAAAGCGCACGATTAAGGTGAAGAAACTTTTGTTCTCTGAGCAAAAAATACAACTCAGAAAAGTGATTAAAAATCAATTTTTTTTTTATAAAAATCGAAAAAATAAAAGTTAATGCACCTAGAGGTAGTCTGCGTTACGGTGATTATATCTGCGTGCGTCTTTTTCGTTTAGAATTTCTACTTCAGTATGATTTTTTTTAGTCAGAATTTAAAAAAACAACGATTATTTGCAATCCCTGATTAAAAATTTTGGAGCAGAGAGAATGAGTGCAGCAAGCAGCGCTGCCAGCGTATTCCAGTTTAACAACTTAGCTTCAGCTTGAGTTTATGAGTCTGTTTGCTGGGTAAATGCTTTTTGTTGTTGTCATTAATGTGTCCACAATTTATTTATTACTTTTGGTTAGTTAGTGTTAGTTATTGAGCAACAAATTTGAGGACGAAAGTTGGCTAGCGTAGAACTAAACTGGTCTATCTAACAAAATACAAAATTGGAGAAAACAGATGAAACGCGTTTTAATGCGGTGTGCGATTGTTGATGTATGTTAAGTGAATATTGTAAATTATTATGTTAGCTTAATAGTTAACTTAACATTCTGCATTAAAAAAAAATTATTATAGAAACGTTTTTTATATAATATTTGTTTGTAACAAGAAAAATTGTTACATAGACCACTTTAGAATTTTTAATTTTAAAGGAAGTTTGAACTACAAATAGGAAATTAAATGAATAAAACAACAAAAAATATGTGAAAGGAAGTACTTTAATTACAAAAATAACATACACATGTTCGTTAATGATCACCTCTGCATTAAAAGTAACAGTAACCTAGTTTTCTCCACGGGGGGCTGGTAGAAAATCTTCTAAATTGTGTTCTGTTTCAATTCTGCGGCTTATATGTGGAGAGACAGGTAAAAGGGGTGATGAATCGGTGGTACAAATTTCAACATTTTTTTATGTCCTGCATCTTTTTGAATTTCAAAACGCGTATGTCGCTGCCCTGATCTGGTGTAAAATTCTGCAAGAACTCTATGAAATCATGTAGGTTCACGCTAGATTTCTTTATATCGACGGATTTATATGTTTCACAACAATCATCATTAAACTGCATCACAGCCTCACCCTTGACAAATTTTGCCTTCCGCATTTGGGAAACTTTTGCACCGTCGTCTACTATACTCTGGTAGTCCCTGAACATTGGCCGTAGTTCGTCAAATGACATAAATTTCCCCACCATATTATTAACATCAAAAAGAGAATGCTTTCCACAATTTTTAACCAATTCCATCCACTCATCTTGTGTAAGATTATACTGGTGTATGGTAGTCTATGCTAGTTGGACCACTTTAGAATTTCTTGAAATGACAAAAGGACGTGAATTCTAAAGTGACATTTTTAGCGTTTGGGCACTTTGGTGCAGAAATAAGACCTACATCAATTTTGCAAGGATAAATTTATGATTTTCAAGTTCAAAAATATACATAACTCGATTTCTGAAAAAATGTTAGATAGACCAGTTTAGTTCTACGCTAGCCAGTTAATGGTTTTAAAATTGCAGACACATTGTAGATAATTGTATTTCGTGTGTAAACTATCGGATAGAGCACCAGCAGAGGGAAGTAAATGTAGATAAATACATACATATATACACAAATACCCTGCAAAAAAAAGTGCGATTAATCCCGTAAGAGATTTGTCCCGGATTGATCGCTTTCGAGAACAATCGGTCCACAATTAGTCCCCGATTGTTCGCGTACGGGTATAAATGTAGACTAATTGTAGACCGATTGTTCCCGAACGGGTATAAATGTAGATTAATCGCTTTCATCCCGAACGGGTATAAATGTAGATTAATCGCTTTCATTCCGAACGGGTACAAATCTAGATTCCTTAAATGTAGAAATTTTACAAAAATATGCAATGTATTTAAAAAATTGTAGAACAACCGGTAAAACGAATTGAACACCATTTCTTTTAATAACAATGATGAATAATAACTAGACTGCGGATCTTTATGCAAAAAATTTAAAATGATTTATTAAGAGTTATATTGATTCAAAACTATATATTCACATTCCAAAGCGAATTTTCTTGCTCTGTTTTGGATATGCAAAATATATGCAACTTATATGCAGGTTATATGCAAGTTATATGCAAATTAAAAGTACACCTTTTTTTACATCAGATATGGAATTTTAAGTGATATACACAATAAGTAAAGTATAGTTGAATGCAAAAATCATATGTTCTATGCTGAATCTTTTGTTCTATGCAAATATAAAACCCATTAACACCCAAAAACAAACTGCAAATGGGAACTAATTTTTATTATAATAATTTTTAATGTAAAGAGGTAATTTTAGTTGTAGTTAAGACCACAATATACTACAAGTGTTTTCTCCACATTTTCAATGGAAACAATGTGACGCTTATCGGTTATGATCCGTTTATATGCTGAAAATGAACGCTCAACATCACAAGATGTAACCGGAGCATACTTAAATTCGCTCCAAAATTGACTGGGAATCTGTATTCCAGTTTTTAATATTTTGTTGTCACCTGAAAGTATTTTGGCTACTCCTAATATGACTTCAAAAGTAGCTTCTTTTTTGAAATACTTCAATTTTGACCAAAACTATTTGCCCACATGATCCTGACGTAGCGTCAAGTCCTTCAAAAGCTTCTGTTATTAGGGCCATTGAAGCCATTAGGGGAACTCCGCGAGACTCTAACATGCGGATTAAAACTGCTAAACCTCAATTATTATGCAAATATGCAAGTTATATGCAAATATGCAAGTTATATGCAATAAGCAAGTTATATGCAATATGCAAAATATGCAGAAATAAATATGAAAATTTAGAATATTTTGTTAATAACTTTAATTTTTCTCTTTGGAACCATATCGCTATCTCTTTTCCTTAAAAATATGCAATTGCATAAAGATCCGCAGTCTAATAATAACACAGTGCTACAAAATCAGAAAAAAAAATATGCAGGAGCTCTCACATGGTTCTTTGGTTTCGCCATGGCCCATAAAACACTACCTCATTTGCGGTTTTTCCCCATCACTTCGTTTTTAAATTTTTTGAGTGCAAATATAATACAACTCTGAAATTATTGAAATTACAACTTCGAGATGCTATAACTTTCTTGTTTCTTGATCGAATTCAATTTTTTTCTTTTATTTGAAAGATGCTACTTTTACCTTTCAAACAAGCAAAATAGTTTGCAAATCGACCTAAAAATGACCAATTTTTGGTCTTTTATTCCAAAAAAAAAAATAAAAATTTTCTAAAAATATTGGTTTTCGGCACGTTTTTATTGGATTTTGAAGTTACAAACAATGAGTTTTAAACCTTTAAAACAAAATACATAAAATCAGCTTTCCAAAAAGCAAAAGTAAATTAAAATTGATTCAAAATTACGGTAGTAGTGTTTCATAAAGTGAGTAGGCCTTGTTTTTTTTTCTTGTTTTTATACCTTTCATGAGAATAAAATGGTATTATAACTTTGTGCCAAAAAATTTTTGTCGAAAGTACCAGAAGGAAGCGTGGGGGACCCGCAAAATATATACCGATATGATCAGAATCACGAGCTGAGTCGATTAAGCCATGTCCGTCTGTCCGTCCGTCCGTCTGTGTGAACGCAAACTAGTCCCTCAGTTTTTGAGATATCTGAATGAAATTTGGAATACAGGTAGGGTGTTATATGCAGCTGATTATTTGTCGGAATCGGCCGAATCGGACCACTATAACATATAGAAAACAACCGATTATTCAGATATAGGTACATATATGAAAATTTTGGGGTGTAATTTCTGCATAGCTTCCCCATTTAAACAGCTAAGGACATGAAACTTTGAAGTATTTGTACCCATATTGGCCTAAACAAGGTTACCGAAAATTGTCAAGATCGGACCATTGTAACATATAGCTCCCATACAAACGATTGTTCAGATGTACACATTTTGTCGTATAACTCCTCCATTTAAATAGCTCAGACACCATTTTAACCATAAATAACCCACACAATTGAAATTATAAATTATACGTACTAAATCAGGCTATGTACATACATGCATAGGTGACTTTTCATTTCCCCACTCATGAAAGGTATGAAGTCTTCGGTACGGCCGAAGGCAGCCGCGCTTTTACTTGTTTGGATTAACTAAGGGAATATTTATAGTATTTTTTTCACCAACTACAAACGATTTACGTGGAGCCCAATCCTTTTGTTTTGTAGTGTAGGCTAATTGCTCGGCTGTCCCATTCGCAGAAATAGCATGGATACTTCGTATTTCCACCCTGAATACCATTTAAAATATTGAGTACCTTGAAGTCAGCTGCAATTAGCCATACAGCCTTCAAACCTTAAAAATTAAATGAAACTAGAATACGTATATATAAGGATGAAAGTTTGTTTGTTTGTTTGTTTGTATGTTTGTTCCCTATGGACGTCGAAACTACCGGGCCGATCACATTCAAATTTTGACACAATGATCACCTGGTTTTAGATTGAAATTATGACCACATTTAATTCTGGTATCTCAACCCCTTCGCGAGATATAGGCCAAAATATGGACCCAGATTCCTCCGAAATATTTTTCTGCATTATTGGTATCAAATTAAAGATATCAATCAGAGCTTCAATAGAGAGTTCATTCCATTCCAATTTTTCAGTCGGTTATCCAAAATATATTAGTAATCATCATGTACACCGATATGTGCACCGGATGGTAACAAAGAGCACACTCAGATCGCTCTATACTCAGTTTTGTGAAAGTTCATACCTACTTTGTATGCAAATATTAATCTATAAAAAAAAAAAAACATTTTTAAAACACAAAAACAAAGGCTTACTCACTTTATGAAACTCTACTACCGTAATTTTGAATCAATTTTAATTTACTTTTGCTTTTTGGAAAGCTGATTTTATGTATTTTGTTATAAAGATTTAAAACCCATTGTTTGCAACTTCAAAATCCAATAAAAACGTGCCGAAAACCAATATTTTTAAAAAAAATTTATTTTTTTTTTTTTGGAATAAAAGACGAAAAATTGGTAATTTTTAGGTCGATTTGCAAACTATTTTGCTTGTTTGAAAGGTAAAAGTAGCATCTTTCAAATAAAAGAAAAAAATTGAATTCGATCAAGAAACAAGAAAGTTATAGCATCTCGAAGTTGTAATTTCAATAATTTCAGAGTTGTATTATATTTGTACTCAAAAAATTTAAAAACGAAGTGATGGGGAAAAACCGCAAATGAGGTAGTGATTTATGTGCCATGATGAAACCAAAAAACCATGTGAGAGCCCCTGCATTTTTTTGGTGTAGCACAGTGTAATTTTAACAAAATGCTGCCTAAAATATTCTATGAAAAAATCCTTTACATTACGCTCACATAATGCATACTCAAAGCTTACAATTTTTTTATTTATTTATTGAGATTTTTTTACAAAAGTAAAACATTCTATAATTTTTATTTAAATATGCATGAACATTTACCATTTTTTAAAGATTGTTATTAAAAATTGCCTTGGCTAACAACTTGGAAAAATCTACATTTGTACCCGTTAGTGCTGAAAGCGATTGATCTACATTTGTACACGTTGGGGATGAAAGTGATTAATCTACATTTGTACCCGTTCGGGATGAAAGCGATTGATCTACATTGGTACCCGTTCGGGTATACAAGTTGAACAATTAGTCTCTTCATAGGACATGCTCGCACAAATGCGATCAATTCACTCCATATAAAGGGATGTAAAATTGTATTAGTCGCATGCTCCCTTGCGATTGATCCCGGATACGTCCCGGATGAATCGCATTTTTTGCAGGGTACATATGTCCTTGCATAAATATTATGTATGTATATTGTATTAGAAAATAACCTTTTCTGTTGAAGTGGTTTCAAGCTATTGAGTAGACGACTCTCATTCACCTTTACATTCCCATTCACCAGTGGCGCACACAGAAAAATATTTTGGGGGGATTTTCAATATCCAACGGAAAATTAAAAAAAAAAATACTTAAAACTCGTCCAGACAATTTTTACTTAAATTTATAAGTGGACCTACATATGCACAGATTAAACAAAGGCACCTTTTAAATCTCAACTCATTGCATTTTCTCTGTATTTAAACTAAAACTAACAAGTAAGGAAGCCTAAGTTCGAGATACTCAGCTGTATGCTTTCATTGTTTGTTTGCGTTTGTTCGATTATATGAATCGAGTGCCGCATAAAGTGGGCGCAGACACGCCTATTTTCAAAATTTTTATCAATCAATCCAACTAAGCATATAAATATTATTATTAGTGGAAATTTGCAACTTCTAATCACGTTACAAATTCCCAAGGGTTTCCAGAAAATGGGCGTGGCCGATTTTGGCAATTTTTCGTCCAAACATATGCTTAGGAAAGTAAATCACGCATACCAAATTTCATCGATATATATGCTACGGTTTCTGAGTTATGGCTTATAAAACTTTCAATGATCCATGTCCATTTTCGACTCACAATTCCCCTTAAATCTAAAAAAATCCAGTTCAGCAGCCACAGAGTTATAAGGCAAACTCATTACTTTGAAACAAATTAAAAAAATGTCTCTGTCCAGTTTATATTTTTCTGGGTTTTTTAATTGGCCTACATTCCCACAACTTTTTAATACTATCCAGATACAATAGGTTTGTTTTTAGTTTAACATTTTCATAGTTTCAAAAAATTAAATTCTATCAGCAGAAAAGTATCAAAATAGGCCGTTTGTGAACAACAAAGTATCAAATCACAAAATTTAGAAAAAAAAGTATCAAAAAAGATACAATTGTATCAAAACGGCAACGCTGTTAGTGACTAATGTATTCATTTATTTTACATATTCATACATCGTCGGCAGAAAGATTGCTTTGAAAACAACAAATTACAATTTTTCAAATGACTATGTAGAATTAAATTCTATTATTTAAAAATTCAATTACTTTGGGTGGGGGTTTTAACACCCCAAACCCCCCCCCCCCTGTTTCGCCCCTGCCATTCACTATTGAATGGTAATGCAAAAATGCCCATCCTTGCTATTAGTATATGCGCATGAATGAAAACTTTACAGACCAAGCCGGAAGTCTAACAATTATTATGAACATATTGTGAACATTATGGAAAGCAGCTGAGATTTCAGATAAAGTTTTAATGCTCGTTACCATATGCATAAATATATGTATATTTACATACACATATACATACATTCATGTGTACATAATTATACACATCCTATAGGAAAATCTTTAACCCTTCTGTTACATTTAGGTCATTTGATGACCTTTTTTGTTTAATTTTCTCATAAATGCTAATATGAACAAAATTTTAGAATTTCCCTCAATGTATTTCTGTATTGAGGAAAATCCTTTCGCAAAAGCATAAAAAGAAGGATTTTGCATTATCAACCAAGTGGTAAACTCAGGAGTTACGTGTGCGCCCCCTCAGGTCATTCAGTGACCGTCAGTGTTATTTTGTGCGCAAAAGCTGATTTTTATTAAATTCGTATAAAAATGAAAGAGTGAGTATTTTAATTCCAATATTTTATTATTTGTGATATATTTTCAGATTAATATATGTATGGTTTAGAGCCAAATCGCCTGACACAAAGCCAAATAGAGTATATCATTCATAATGATGTGGATGTTGATGAGTGTAGTGAAGTTGAGGGCGAAGACAATATAGTCGATTAGTTTGAGCCCGATGGTTCTTCTTACGAATATGCAGGAAGTGATAACGACGAAATAATTGACCTTGTATTGGAAAATGAAGGTAGTACCCACTCCCGTGTATTATTCCACAGATAGAAATATTGAGTGGTCAACGTAGTCGATTAGGCAGAATAGTGGTAGGACCACAATAGAAAATATAATTTACCGAAACAGCTTCTATAATTCTACAATATCAGAAGTGCATACAACTGACCAACTTGTTGAAACATATGCATACAAAAGACAAACCAATGTATGGACAAAATCGTACAGAGTTAC
Source organism: Urophora cardui (assembly GCA_960531455.1). Classification (NCBI taxonomy): domain Eukaryota; kingdom Metazoa; phylum Arthropoda; class Insecta; order Diptera; family Tephritidae; genus Urophora; species Urophora cardui. Next base: position 119,477,257 of record OY482670.1, on the reverse strand, counting down.
CGTTTCCACAATCTTTGATCTTGAACATAAAAATTAAAAACATATTAAGTATATGCATTTAAATAAGTGTATAATCCGATAAATAATCAATTGAACTAATACATTTTGAAAATTTCCATTGAAATTATACTTCCATATCGATATATATGAAAAACACAGGTAAGGTCATTCCGTGACCTTAATGTCACATGCGTAAGTTTTTTTGAATGTAACAGAAGGGTTAAGGTGACGAGAAGCATACATACATAAGTCTGCAGCAAACAAGAAACGTATATAAAAGTTTTTAAGTATAGAATCTCAGAGGTAAAGTAAATACAACAGAGACACGGCGAATAAGAGACAATGAATATTATAGGAAGTATGGATAACATTATTACATTTAGCATAAGTAATCACAAAGTACAGTGGACGAATTATACTGTCAGGTGGGACACCAGAGCTAGCAACAAAGGATTGTGATCTAACATCGGTCGGAACTTGGTCAGAAGAAAACTGATTACATAAATACGATGGTAAGGCTGATGCAAAGAAGGCTGATGCAAAGAAGAAGGCTCGAGAGGAGTGGCGGAGGGCTATTAGTCACAGCGAAGTGAGACATGTAAAAGATATAACTACTATGTACATATACATATGTATATCAAATAATTGATTAAAACTCTTGAGTTTGTAGAACCAACTGCAAATGAACAAACGAAAAAAAATACAGAGAATTTTTGCATTTTCTAAGCTTCATAGAAATTAAAGGAAATCTTGTAATGTCACGCAATGGGTACCTTCTCAAGTGATGAGGATCTACACTGAAAAAACAACATACTCCGTTTATGGAAAAGTGTAAATGATTCAAGGAATAAAAGCCGTGTTTTAAAGTAAATTGTATTCAAAACAATGAATATATGTCATCCTTCACATTTTGCCATAATCTGAGTAATTTATTTTTGGAGTGTACTTGCAATTAAACTAATTCCTTTTGGACATCCATTTACATTAGTTCGAAACCAAAATTTGTGTCCATTAGTATTTGATTTTACTGTAGGGTTTCTAAACAGTTTTCCTTCCATAGAATATTCGAAGGCATAGAATAATCAATGTAAATACATACATACTTCGAATACTCAGTTTAATATATTTTCATCAAATTTAATAGACTCATCTATGCAAAAACTAGGAAATAAATCTTCAGACATTGAAAATAATTGTTAACAATTTCAAAGGTTTTGAAAAAAAAAACAAAAAATCTTAGACAAAAACTCTAACAATCTTTGAAAAACAAAAATCCAAAGACAAAAAAAAGTAATTATTTTTGTCTGAGAGAAAACCTTATTTCTTGAATTTTTCTGTTATTCACTGATATGTATTTATTTTCAACAGAAAAAATTTGAGCAAGAAATAAAAAAAAAAATATATGTATACATATCTACATTGGGCATATAACTTTTTACAATTTTTGCAAATACGAAAAACGGCATACCATAGTCGAATAGAGCATAAAAAAGTATGAACCCCATTATTTTTTTTTGCGAAATTGCAAAAAAGTTTCCGCGCAAAACGAAATTACTTTTTTATCATAACTGCTGAAAAAAACAAAAAGTTTTGTACAGTGTACACGTTTTTCTTCATAATAATAGATATTTATTTAACTAACTAGCTGACCCGCCAGACGTTGTTCTGCCTAAAATTTATTCCTATAAAGCCTAAAGGAAAAGTCCTAGATTACCGTGTTGCCGTATCCCTATCCCTATCCTTATCCTTATACCTATCCCTATTCCTATTCATATTCCTGTTTCTATTCCTATCCCTATCCCTATCCCTATCCCTATCCCTATCCCTATCCCTATCCCTATCCCTATCCCTATCCCCATCCCTATCCCCATCCCTATCCCTATCCCTATCCCTATCCCTATCCTTATCCTTATCCTTATACCTATCCCTATCCTTATCCTTATACCTATCCCTATCCCTATCCCTATTCCTATTCCTATTCCTGTTCCTATTTCTATTCCTATTCCTATTTATATTCCTATCCCTATCCCTATCCCTATCTATATCCCTATCCCTATCGATATCCCTATCCCTATCCCTATACCTATCCCTATCCCTATCCCTATCCCTATCCCTATCCCTATCCCTATCCCTATCCCTATCCCTATCCCTATCCCTATCCCTATCCCTATCCCTATCCCTATCCCTATCCCTATCCCTATCCCTATCCCTATCCCTATCCCTATCCCTATCCCTATCCCTATCCCTATCCCTATCCATATCCCTATCCCTATCCCTATCCCTATCCCTATCCCTATCCCTATCCCTATCCCTATCCCTATCCCTATCCCCATCCCTATCCCTATCCCCATCCCTATCCCTATCCCTATCCCTATCCCTATCCCTATCCCTATCCCTATCGATATCCCTATCCCTATCCATATCCATATCCCTATCCCTATCCCTATTTCTATCCCTATCCCTATCTATATCCCTATCCCTATAGATATCCCTATCCATATCCCTATCCCTATTCCTATCCCTATCCCTATCCCTATCCCTACCCCTATTCCTATCCCTATGCCTGTCCCTATACATATATCTATCCCTATCCATATCTCTAGCCCTATCCCTATGCCTATTCTATCCCTCCAGACTTTCTAGGGTCACTCCTCGTCCACATTTTGGTCGATATCTCGGAAAACGGGCCGCATATGGTCTTGAAAAGCACCTCTTTTTTAAATACTCACCAACACCTTTTATTTGATACCCATTTTGTAGAAAACCCGTTTGGTTCATATTTCAGGAAATACCTCGAATACGGGGTCTTATATGGGACCAATAACTACACCATGTTCAAGCACTCGCCAACACCTTTCATTTGATACCCATATCGTACGAACCCGTTATAGGGTTACCCTGGTCCACATTTTGTGGAATATCTCCAAAACCTTCCCGGATTCTTATACTTTTTTGGCCATAAACCATGTCGGGCTCAATCGAAAACTACGTGCAAAATTTCATTTAATTCAGTCCAGCCGTTCTGGAGTTAAATCATCAGGGAGGAAAATGCGACTTATTTTTATATAATAGATAATCTTCCTATTATTCCAAACGCCTTTTAATGGACCTAAGCGAAGTGCCCCCACCCACCCCAAACAAATTTTTCTTCAGAAAATTCTGATTCAATATAATAATAACACAGCTGTGCGCGGAATGTTTTTGAACCGAAATCACCTAAAAGAGAGATATTCATTACTTGTACAATATTTGCAACCACGTGGTGGTATGCCAAATTTTTCGTCAACATTTGTTATATGCCTAATCTAATCAATGTAGATTTTTCAAATAAGTCCCAGCAGTATTTATCAGCTGGAAAATAGCACATATTTCCGGTGCAGTGAAATAACGCCCGTGGAATTAACGCCCGCATTCTTGAAAAAGAAATAATTCCCGCGGGCGTTATTTCGTTTGATCCATGGGCTTTATTTCTCTTTCGGAAGGGCAATTAAGCCCGCAGACGGGTTTTTTTTAAATATGGTGTATTAGGGAAAAAGCGCCGCAGGCGAAAAATTGGAATAAAAAATCGCGCGATTTTTAATTCCAATTTTTCGTGTTTTCTGAGTATGGTGTATTATAATTGGAAAACGCGCCGCAGGCGAAAAATTGGAATAAAAAATCGCGCGATTTTTAATTCCAATTTTTCGTGTTTTCTGTGTATGGTGTATTATAATTGGAAAACGCGCCGCAGGCGAAAAATTGGAATAAAAAATCGCGCGATTTTTAATTCCAATTTTTCGTGTTTTCTGAGTATGGTGTATTATAATTGGAAAACGCGACGCAGGCGAAAAATTGGAATAAAAAATCGCGCGATTTTTAATTCCAATTTTTCGTGTTTTCTGAGTATGGTGTATTATAATTGGAAAACGCGCCGCAGGCGAAAAATTGGAATAAAAAATCGCGCGATTTTTAATTCCAATTTTTCGTGTTTTCTGAGTAAGGTGTATTATAATTGGAAAACGCGCCGCAGGCGAAAAATTGGAATAAAAAATCGCGCGATTTTTAATTCCAATTTTTCGATTCTTTAAATTTTTTTTAAATCCCTTCTAAATATTCAAATATTATGTACATATGTGTCAACTCCGCCGCTTAATAGAAATAATACCTACGAGTAATTACTGAGACAGAGAGGCTCAGGGTTATTACTGAGAGAGGCTTAGTTAAATGGATATTATTTAAAATAAATATATCTGCGGCGCTTTTCCAATAAAACAAACACCATATTTAAAAAAACGAAAAATTGGAATAAAATATCGCGCGATTTTTTATTCCAATTTTTACAATACACCATATTTAAAAAACCCCCGTCTGCGGGCTTAATTGCCCTTTCGAAAGGGAAATAAAGCCCACATCGCCGAATAGGGCGCGCGGGCGTTCTTTCCCTTTCTGAGTGGAAATAATACCCACGGGTTTAATTTCGTTTTATTCCCAGGCGCTATTTCTTTTTCAAGAAAAGAAAAAACGCCCGCGGGTGTTATTTCCTTTTTTTGGGAAATAACGCCCGCGGGCGTTAATTCCACGGGCGTTATTTCACTGCACCCATATTTCCTACTGAATATTCAGTAGAGATGTAACTCTAAAATCTGAACTTTCCCTTTCGTTTTTATATAGAGGTGACGTCGAAAATCAACTACCTAAAAACTTCCGAACGAGAAGGGGGAGTTTCTGTAGGAAAAAAGGTCTGAATACGCAGGGAGAACTTCGATAGCATATATTTCAGTACACCTGATGTCTTCACTGCGTGTTCAGTTATTTTTTCAGCAATGAATTTTGAACTTAGTTTCAGTGTATTTTTCATATTGAATATTCTACTGAATATGCACCTCCTTACCTCAACTACTGCTCGGGTGTTTTTATATTTCTCAATAGGTGAGATTTATTTTGAAAAATAAAATTTTTTTGTTACCGAAAGACCAAAAAATCTGAATTTAAATTTTTTTGGTTGATACCGAAATTTTTATTTTTCTTTTTTTGTTTTTTGTCTGTGAAAAATAAAAATATTTTAAACGTTAACAGTTAAATTCAATCTCTGCTTTGAAGCATTTAAGAGCTTGAAAAAATTTTCGTTAACGGTTTATTTATTTATTTGTAGCTAAATCATGTAGCAATTGGTCTAACGCCCATTGCCACCACAACCACATAAGCTTTAGACTTTTCACATTTTTTTGTTAACTTTTTCACTTTTACCTTGTACTCCAATTGAAATTCGTTCGTGCAAATGCCCTCCCACCGAAACTGAGAGTAAGTTATGTAGTATAAACTTTTACTGTTGAATCATTTTGCAAAATTGAAAAACTCAAATTAACTTAGCAATATTAATTTAGTTAGCGGGAGAGAGTTTCGCAGTAAATTTTTAAACTTTTTTACATTTTAATGAATAAATATTTACTTAGAAAATGGTATTTTATTAGTTGACTTGTGTGTTGAAGAATTGATAGCAGTTGGCGCTGTAAGTTTCAGCTCTGCCAAAACTCTTAGTTTCATTAAGTTTAATTGTGTTTGCGAAATACAAGCACAGCTGATGAATTTCATTCGAAGTATTTGTTCTGCTATTCATCATAAAAATTTTGTGTTTTTTTCGTCTCGTGGCTGAGAAAATAGTTCAAATACATACAGATAAAAAAATTCAAATTAATACGTTCCCTCCATACAATTCGCCTGTCCTAAGCGACCTGGCTGGAAACGGCCTGTAATGCGAGCATCGCCATAAACCACATTCCATTAAGCTGTAGAAGAGTAAAAGTTATCTTCCTACACAAAACCAGGGAAATATCTCAGGAATATTCCAAGGACTATTTTTATACCCATAAGAAAAATCTCTTCCCTCCTAAAGCTCCCAAAATGCTTATAGAAATCCACATAAAAGTTATCATAATACGTTCCAAACTCCCAAAAGCTCAACATGATTACATTAACGCTCTTCTTCTTAATTGACGCTTAACCGCCTAGACGATTATGGCTGAGTCGGGCTTGGGACCCACCACATAAAAAACCTATTCATTAAAGGTAGGTGCACTGAAACAACTCTGCATAATATAGTACCGATCGAAAAATACAAACAATATTCCCTGTTAGCCTTTTTGGATGTTCAAAGCACTTTGAACAATATCAGGATCAGATAGATCGCTGTTTCACTCGAACAATAGAAGTGTATCAACATGGCGCTTTGTGCTGTAGCAGCTTTAATTGTGCACGGGCACCACTGGTCCGGACAGTGTACATCAAGCAATCAACTCCCGGAAAGATTCCTTCAATACGTAGTCTAATGTCTTATTATTTTTTATCAACCTTATACTAATTCATGTTCATGAAAGGCATAATTAAGATATGAAATGTAGGATTTAATAAAATAAAATCATTTAATTTAATATTTAGCAAAAATGTTTTCAACAAGTAAGGAAGCCTAAGTTCGAGTGGAATCGAACATTAGATATAATATAATAATACAATGGCGCTATTATAACTCTGACGAGTTTTATGGCCGAGCTTCTCTCCCAATTAGAGGGGTGCTCCTTTTTGTTTTTTCCTACTAATTGGGTGGACCTGCAGTTTTATGCCGGCTCCGAACGGCGAATGCATTTTTGGTGAGAAGCTTTTTCATGGCAGAAATACTCTCGGAGGGTATGCCGCCCACTGCCGAGAGGTGACCGCTGCTCTTAAAAAACCCAATAATTGGATTTTTACTAATTAGAAAAAATTGTTTTTGGTGTTTGGCTCGGACCGGGTTTGAACCCGAGACCTCTGGCATAGCAGGCGAGCACTCTACCCACTGCACCACAGCGGCCACACATCGAACATTAGATACTCAGCTGTATGGTTTCATTGTTTGTTTGCGTTTGATGAAAACACGGTGTATTTTATATAAAGCGAGTGCTGCATAAAGTAGGCGTAGCCACGCCCATTTTCAACATTTTTATCAGTCATCCAACTAAGCATATGAATATTATTCTTTGTGCAAAATTTCATTCCTTTATGACTTCTAATTGCAAAGATGTCACGTTACAAATTCCCAAAGGGTGTTCCAGAATAATCTTTGTTAAAAAGTAGGCGTGGTCATAAACCGATTTGAATAAATTTTTGCGTGTCTATTAGCACAAGTTATAAAAGTGTATAAACTAAGTTTCGTCTTAATGTCTCAATTATTTGTCGAGTTGTGGGCTCCGAAATTTCGTATATTCCTTTGTCTAAAAAGAGGCGGTGCCACGCCCATTTTCCAAATTTTTATATTTTTTATTTCCGGTCTATTGTGGAACTCATGCCACAAAATTTGAATGAATTATCTTTATATTTGACAGAGATATCGCTTAAAATGTTTTTATTAGGCCCCTTTATAGTTCCCATATATAAAAGTGGGCGTGGTCGCCAACCGATTTCGCTAAAATTTTGAACATGTATTACCACAACCAATAAAAGTGTACACACCAAGTTTCGTCATTATATTTAAATTATTTGTCGAGTTATGGGCTAAGAAATCTCGCACATTCCTTCTTCTAAAAAGAGGCGGTGCCACGCCCATTTTCCAAAATTTTTATGCTTTTCGTTTTATATCCGCAGTTGGATTCCTTCCATAAAATTTCAATGATATACCTTTATATTTGACAGAGATATCGCTTAAAATGTTTTTATTAGGTCACTTTATAATACCCATATATAAAAGTGGGCGTGGTCGTTAACCGATTTTGGCAATTTTTGTCCAAACATTTGCCTAAGTAAGTATATCGCGCCTACCAAATTTCATCGATATATCTTCAACGGTTTCTGAGATATGACATATAAAACTTTCAATGTTTGGCCCTTAATAAGTGGGCGTGGCACCGCCCATTTTTCAAAATCTCACCAAATTTCTTCATAAGGGCCTGAGCTCCACACGCGGGTGAAATTTTATCACTCTAGCTCTATTAGTGACTGAGATACAAAATTTCCGATTTTTACTATATAGGGGAAGTGGGCGTGGTCATGGTCCGATTTCGCCCATTTTCAATACCATCCGTTCCAGTCTTGATACCAACTTGCATTCCAAATTTCATCAAAATATTTCAATTTTTGCGCGAGTTATCGTGCGTACAGACAGACAGACGGACAGACGGACGGACATGGCTCAATCGATTTCTTTTTTCACCCTGATCAATTTGATATATATAAGTCAATATCTATCTCCATTATTTTATGGTGTTACAATCCACCGTTATGTGATTAAAACTATAATACTCTGTGTACTAGTACAGCTGAGTATAAAAATTACGTTTCAGAAAATAGTATGTAAATATGTAATTATCAAGATATTTATTTAAGTGGAGTGAAAATTTTTTTTGGAGATTCAATTTATTCCAAAGCCAGAACGGCGCCTTTCTAGCCCAGAAATAAACCTGTAAAATTTTATTGATCTACTCGCATGTTTAGAGGTGCCTCCAGCCCCACAAAGTTGAAAAATATAGCACGATCTGGTACAAAGGTGAAATTTCTAAACTTATAAAATCAAAAAACGAAGTATGAGGATTGATAAACATGGCTAAGCTGGGTATTAAAGTGATTTTTTTTTGGAAACAACAACAACAAAATTTATTAAAGGTCAAAGTTTATATTATGCATTTTTTAAATTGCAATTCCTTAAAAACTACTGAACCGATGTCGAATATTTTTATACCATTCCATAGGCATTTTGATTACCTTTAATTTGATATACAATTTTCCAGTGGGTTTCATAATACCCGCCTTCGGGGTCAACCCCTCTTTTACCCCCTTACTTTTCATATATAAAATGTATATGAAATTAAAGGGAATCAAAACACCTAAGGAATTGCACTTTAAAAAAATGCATAATATAAACCTTCATCTTTAATAACTTTTGTTGTTGTTGTTTCAAAAAAAAAATTCACTTTAATACTCAGCTTATGCCTCAGACACACATGTGGTAGAAATATTATATCAATACTATGATTTGGTTTTACTATGAAAATTTTCAATTAAACTACAATATGAGAGTGACACATATGTGGTATAGATCGCAATAATTCTACTATACTACGATGTGTGCCTCTAGCATTAGCCATGTTTACCAATCCTCATACTTCGTTTTTTGATTTTATAATTTTCATATTTTTACCAGATCGTGCTTATTGCTTTCAACTTTGCGGGGCTAGGGGCAGTTCAAAACGTCATTCTATCGCCATAAAATTTTGTGGGGTTCATTAATTCGTATAAAGGCAACTTTTCATTGCTGGTACGTTTAAAAAAAAAAATAACAAAAAAAAATATCTCCTTATGCTTTCACTCCACCTTAATGTACATATCTATGTATGTATGTAAATGCAAGCGTTCTCAAATAACAATTTTACAAAGTACTTAAATACTTATTTTGAAACGAACTCTACTTTCTATTTTTTGCACAAATACTCGTATGCTTTATTTCAAATTTAAATCCCGTACAAATGTCATGGCGTATGAGTAATATTTAATTCATACGTAAATTCATGTGTAATGTAGCGAAAAAAGTCGACTTACAAAAACTAAATGAACGTAAGCAGTATTCAAAAGGGATTAAATATTGAATATTACACATGAAATAATGTCCACAAAATTTGTGCATTTGAAATTTTAAAAATTTATTGGCGCTTTTTATACTTATATGTACATACTTCTATGCGAACACATATGTGCAAATGCAATGTGAGTGATGTACTTAATTACGAGTAATAGGAAAAACTATATGCGTACAGCTTACTGAAATTGAAATATATATAGTCGATTTCGTAGAAAGGTAAACAAAAAAAAGGGGTATTTCTCAGCATACATATATTAGAGAAATTCGGTATGTGGGTATATTTTTATGACTAGATGATCATTTGTCGGAATCTATAACATATAGCTCCCATACAACCAATTGTTCAGTTTATACATTTTGGGGCATAACTTCTCCATTTTAAAAGCTAGGGACAAGAAACTTTGCAGTATTTGTACTCATATGGACCTAAATAATGTCAACAAAATTTGTCAAGATCGGAGCACCATAACATATACATAGCTACCATACAAGCGATTTTTCAGATATATCCTTTTTGGCGTATAGCTTCCTCATTTAATCTACTAGAATGTTTCTAAATAATCTTTATCCGCATAGCCTCCCAAATTAACAATGGAAATTAGTAAATATTTGACAATATAAAATTTTGATTTTTCTTAACTATTACTCTTATATTCATCATATTTGCTAGTATGCAATTATCTTTATCGAAAAAATAGAAAAATTGGTTAATCTAAGTTATTCTGAGTTTAAATTACGTTAACTAATCGTTATAATCCCGTTCGGGAAATTATGTCCCGTTCACCATGTGCCGTTACGAATTTTTTCATGAGCTTATAAAAATCGAAAGAATGCATATATTTTCACGCTAAAACCATCAATGGAGAGCTACATTCTTCTACTTTGATCTCCAATCATTACTTTTAAACTATTTAATCAAAATTCACAGAGTTTTGCACTTTTCTAATAGCAGCTAAAAATTACTTCCATTTTTGTCCCGTTCGCCATCGCCCTTTAATTGCTAATATCTTAGAAAATCGGTAGTAATTCTCGTTTGCACCGATTGTAATGCTGCTCAAGTGCTCCCCAAAAATAAAAATAAGAAGAAAAAATAAAAATAAGAAGAAGAATGTTTAACGCTATGCATACCTTATTGCGCTTTGAAGGCGTACGAACGTCACTTTCGCCATCCTGGACACGCCCATATGTTAATATGTTTTAAAAAGCTAAAACTCTACAATTCTGTAAACAACACATATATACGGCATATTCTGTTCAAATTCCCTTTGGTTACATTTGCAAACACCTCAAAAACCAGCAAACAAGTAGAGCGATGATGATAGATAATGCCTTTGAAAATTTAATCTACACCTTTTTCAGTTTAAGTTCAGAAAGTTCCAATTGATATTCAGAATTTCCAATTGATATTCAGAAAATTACAATTGAAATTCAGAATTTCCATTTGAAATTCAGAAAGTTACAATTGAAATTCAGAATTTCCATTTGAAATTCAGAAATTTGCATTTGAAATTCAGAAAATTACAATTGAAATTCAGAAAATTACATTTGATATTCAGAAAATTCCATTTGAAATTCAGAAAATTACATTTGAAATTCAGAAACCTTCCTCACAGCACAAAACAGTTTTCTGAATTTCAATTGTAATTTTCTGAACTCCAAATGTAACTTTCTGAATTTCAAATGGAATTTTCTGAATTTCAAATATAATTTTCTGAATTTCAATTGTAATTTTCGGAATTTCAAATGTAATTTTCTGAATTTCATATGGAAATTCTGAATTTCAATTGTAACTTTCTGAATTTCAAATGGAAATTCTGAATTTCAATTGTACTTTTCTGAATATCAATTGGAACTTTCTGAATTTAAACTGAAAAAGGTGTAGTAAAAATTTGTTTTTTTTTAAATGGAATTTGGTGCAAAAAAGGTATGTAATATGGGCGTTGGCAAAGAGAAAACAAAAATTAAAAATACACAAAACACTGGTATTTGAGAGGAATTTTTGTTTATAGGGAATTCTAATAAAGCCACATACGTATTTAGTATAAATTTTTTTAGTTAAGTGTATGTATATACATACACACGAAATTTTCCATGAAATATGAGCTGATATGACAAAGAAAAGTACTGAAGTGATTTACATACATACATACATATGCACAAACATATCTGCCAGCACATCAATAACATTTCATCGACAGCAAAACAAAATCGACAATCGAAAAGGACAAACCCAAATTAATCTACCTAGTGATGGACGAGTCCGAGATGTTTAGACAATCGAGAGAATCGCCATCGTATCAAAATCACAATCGAGTCAAAAGTTGACTCGCTCCTCGACTACACAATCGAGATGTTTTTGCGATTGTTCCGAGTCAGCGAGTCGGAGGTTGTTTCGATGACATCTTGACTACACAAGCGAGATGTTTTTGCGACTGTTCCGAGTCGGCGGGCCGGCAGTTGTTTTGATGATTTGTTTTAGTTGATAAAATAAACTGAATGAGTGTTGTTGATGAAGAATTATGAATCAGATTATGGAAAAGTGGGAATGATTCGGCGCTAAAGACATATTTTGATGTACGATTTTCTTCAAATCAAGGAATAAAAACCACGTTTTAAAGAAAATTGTACATCAATATAGAGGTCGGAAACTATCGATAGTCAGCACCATCGATAGTGTACGATAGTTTTTTGCAAACTATCGATAGTATATCGATAGTTGACGATAGTTTCGGGTGATTTGGGAGAGTCTACGGCTACGCTCACACTGTAACCGCCTTTTGCCGTCCGGTAGCAAATACATCCACAAACACATCTGTTTTAAATGAGCTCACCCGATTTCACCCGAATGTAAACAAACTTTGCCCACCTGTCCTGGTCTTATTCTTACCAATACATGAAAGTAATAGAAGATGATCCAATAAAACTTTTTTCAGTACATTGTTTTGTTTTATTTATTTATTAGCCATTTATTCTTGTTCAAAAAAATTAATATATTAACCAGAGACCATAACAATTATAACAAATAAATATAAAAATCACTTGATAACAATTATTGAGCAATGGCAAAATTTTTCCATCATCAATAAAAATTACTCAAAGATCGATATTTTTTCGATCAGATCATAATTATTATGAGCAATTGATATTTTTTTCGATGTTCCATAACAATTTCTGGATGATGGATATTTTTTAGATCAGTTCATAATTAATTAAGACTCGACCAAATGATAGCCCTAGCCAAGCGCTTTCATTTGATACCCATTTTGCGGTGTTCGGTAGTCCAAATGAAACCTGGGGCCATCCCCTTTCGTTTGATAGCCATATTGTAGGGTAATATTAATGTTCTTGGGCAATCACAGTTATCGATAAATTTATCGAAATATATCGAAGTCCAAATGAAGCCTGGGGCCATCCCTTTTCGTTTGATACCCATATTATAGTGTAATTTTAATGTTTTTGGGCGATCACATTTTGACCGATAACTCAGTTATCGATAAATTTATCGAAATATATCAAAGTCCAAATGAAACCCGGGGTCATCCCCTTTCGTTTGATACCCATATTGTAGTGTAATTTTAATGTTTTTGGGCAATCACATTTTGACCGATAACTCAGTTATCGATAAATTTATCGAAATATATCGAAGTCCAAATGAAACCTGGGATCATCCCCTTTCGTTGGATACGTTTGTTTCGTGCCTAGTGGTCACATTTCAAATTTTCAATAAACTATCGATAGTTCAAACGATAGTCGAAAACCATCGATAGTGTAAACGATGTTCAGAAACCATCGATAGTGACGATAGTGCCATCGATAGTTTCCGACCACTACATCAAAATATGCAAATATGTCTTTAGCGCCGAATCATTCCCATTTTTCCATAATCTGAGTAATTTTTTTTTTTTGAGTGTAGGATTGTTAATGGAAGTGAGGCAAATACATATGTAAATAAATGAACCAAATTGAAAAATATGCTATATATAGACGCTGCATTTTTGCAATCACAATTAAAGAGTGTCGCGCTACAATTAATTATTTAAACATTAATACATTAATAAATTTTCTGAAGTGAGACGCTTACGAAACAAATTAATTTTACGAGCAGTAACAACGGCAATAGATTTGTACCACTGTATACTTTTTTAAGCAATTTTGATATTCAAGCGGCAACAACAAATGTTATGTATTTTTTGCAGCGAGTCCGAAATGTAGGGTTGCTTTGAAAACGAGAGGAATCATTGGCGAGTCCGAGATGTTTTAGCGATTGTTTCGACTGACGGCCATTTACGACTTGACTCGAATACGAATGAAAACCATCGAGAGCATTCGAGATGTTTCAACAATCGAGAGAATCGAATAAAACATCTCGGACTCGCCCATCACTAAATCTACCAGTGGCCACGTACCACAAATGCTATTTTTATTGGAGCAACTGATGATGGCCGCTGTGGTGCAGTGGGTAGAGTGCTCGCCTGCTATGCCAGAGGTCTCGGGTTCAAAACACGGTCCGAGCCAAACACCAAAAAATTTTTCTAATTAGTAAAAATCCAATTATTGGATTTTTTAAGAGCAGCGGTCACCTTCTCGGCAGTGGGCGGCATACCCTCCGAGAGTATTTCTGCCATGAAAAAGCTTCTCACAAAAAATGCATTCGCCGTTCGGAGCCGGCATAAAACTGTAGGTCCACCCAATTAGTAGGAAAAACAAAAAGGAGCACACCTCGAATTGGGAGAGAAGCTCGGCCATAAAACTCGTCAGAGTTATAATAGCGCCATTGTATTATTATTATTATTATAACTTGATGAAAATCATAAAATCTATGCTGACAGAAATATTTTAGACATGCAAGAGACATGCTTTAATTAGTGTATTTCTTCTTTTTTGTTTGTTTTTTTTTCGATAGGATAAGTACATATATATGTATGTACATATGTAGCTAATATATTGTGGAGCGATTTGACAAAGAATGACGGAAAATCGGTCCAAAATACATCGTTTAATTAATGAGTTATGCTGCTTGAAAAATAATAATAATAAATAAACTTTAGCGAGTTATGTTTGTTTTTTACATGGCCGTTTAATTCTAATAATTATTTTTATGTGAATTTTATATGAGCTATTGGCCAGTTTTTAATTAGGAAAAATTGAAAAAAAATTTTTTGGGAGAAGTTATGGATCCATTTCGGAGACCACCACTTCCCCTCATCAGTCTTCTTCAGGCGGCCTCAACCGAGTCTTTTCGATTGGTAGTTCAATGTCTATCCCATTGAGCTACCACCGCCGTCAGCTTTGTTTCGCTTAAATCTTAATTTTGCTTTTATTACAATATACATACCGACAACAGTAGCTTAATGACTCTCTGTCTTTGCTACCTAGTATGTTGGTGTGAAGAAGTCTGATGAGGAGATGTGGTGGTCTCCGAAATGGATCCATAACTTCTACCAAAAAAATTTTTTCAATTTTTCTTAATTAAAAACCGGCATATATGTAGCTCAGATAAACTTTTTCTTTTTGATCTGGGCTCGGTTCGAACCCGCCATTTATTATGAATTTTATTTGTATTTTTTTGGTCTCTAATTTCAATATTCTGAACTTGAAAGACAGCGCATAGAGAAAGGGACCTAAGGGTAAAAAACCATTTTTTTTTTATGTGGACAACATCTGAGCATCGAATGAGACCGATCCCATGCGCCAAAAAAAAACCGTTTTTCACCCTTAAGTCCCTTTCGATTTTGTGCGCCACATATACAAGAACAAAACCCCATTTTTATTCCCGCTTATAGCCAGCAATTACCGTCGAAGTGTTCTGCATGAAACGAGCAATTTCGCCTTAAGATGGGTTGTACACATTTTGCTAATTGGCTGGCGGTAAATCTAGCAAAGTATGCAATGGATTCAATTACACTTTGATGACATTTGAATGAGTGATTAAAAACACGATAATAAACACACAAATAATACTCAGGTATGTGCATTAGGGTGATCCTTAAAATGAAATTGGGCGATTTTCTTCGGTCTCACCCCCTACATCGGTAACAGCACGGTCAAAGATGCCACAAATACAAATTTTTGTCCCGATCGGAGATTGATAAAGGGTGTCGCACAGAGGTCAAAGTTCAGATAACCATACGGGACGCATTTGCGACAACCCTTAACCGTTTCCGATCGGGGGAAAAATTTATATGTGGTACCTTCGACTATATTAGCATCGACCTAGAGGATGAGATTGAGGAAATATGCTATAAAATGTGTCCGCATACATTTGGGGACCACCCTAGTATACATACATATGTGCATAATTTAAAGATATGTAGCAGACAACTCGAGTTTTCATGCGAAGATATCATTATTACTTAATTAGTTGTGGTTAATTTTTCATGAACTCGTATTCTTGCGTCTTGTTGGCAAATTAATCAATGGACTTTTTGTTAACTTTATAAAATGACACAACGACAGAAAAAAATCTAATTATCATAGAAATGAAAGTAGTTAGAACCGAATCAAATCAAACTGCTTAGGCAATTGAAGAGAAGCGAAGTGGTAGAGTGCATTGATGCCCTTACTAATTCATAGAAGAGAAGAAAGAATGCCGCGCTCCAAGTACAAGAAATTAGATAAAAAATGGATTTGGCCTACTGGGAAACATTGGAAACCCACTATAAAAAAAAACAATGAATGAAATGAGGTATAAAGTAAAAGGTAAAGTTTTTTCAATAGCACGAATACTATAATGGAAAAGTAAGCACCATAAAAAAATGTAAATGCAAACTTTTGTTTTATATTTCACCTTGGAGATTAAGATTTCTCTTTCTTGAAGTGAAGCTTATCTTATTCTGAGAATTTTTTTGATTTTAATAGCAACAATAAGCCTTTATGAACAACTTATGGATAATCCGACAATTCATTCATTCACAGATTTGTGCCATCACAATAAATTGCTTTGGTAAAATATCCCAGTGAACATTTACATATACATATTTGAAATGGATTTGAGGTTGCCGTATTTATTACTTTTTAGTTGCTTGCTTTTCCGACAGATTAGGAATATGAAGTATTGTGTAACGATTTTCTGTCATCCCTTGTTAAGTTTAATTTGTAGACAAACCTGTTTCGACAAAAGAAGAAAGACACAAACTTTTGTCGAAAGTACCAGAAGGAAGCGTGGGGACCCACCAAAATATGTACCGGTATGATCAGAATCATGAGCTGAGTCGATTAAGCCATGTCCGTC
Source organism: Urophora cardui (assembly GCA_960531455.1). NCBI lineage: Eukaryota > Metazoa > Arthropoda > Insecta > Diptera > Tephritidae > Urophora > Urophora cardui. Next base: position 119,460,446 of record OY482670.1, on the reverse strand, counting down.
TGTCCTTCTGTCTGTGTGAACGTCCCTTAGTTTTTGAGATATCTTAATGAAATTCGGAATACAGGCTTGTTGTTATGTGCAAATGCTCGTTTGTCGGAATCGGCCGAATCGGTTCACTATAACATATAGTTAACAACCGATTGTTCAGATATACATACACATTTTGGGGTCTAACTTCTGTATAACTTCCCCATTTTAACAGATAAGATCTTGAAACTTTGAAGTGTTTGTACCTATATTGGCCCAAACAGGGTTACTGAAAATTGTCTAGATCGGACCACTATAACATATAGCTCCCATACAACCGATTGTTCAGATATACACTTTTTGGTTTATAACTCCTTTTTTCCAATAAATCTTTCCATAAATAACCCAGAGTTGAAATTAAACTAAATCAGGCTATGTACATTAGGACGTACGCCTCCGCATATGATGTATTTTTGGAAAACATTTCCGGAAAAGTTTTTTATTTTTTTTGGACGCCGCTAGATGTCGCTAAAATTTATTTTTCTCATATCTTCGGTATTTATAGTCCGATCTCTAAGTTTAATACACCAATGCCTTTGGCTTGAAAGGGCAGCTTATACTATGGAATGTTATTAACCCTATGTGCGCCATTGGGATCACTAACACCCAGTACTTAGTTTATACCACCCTAATGCAATTTTTTTATGCCTGCCTGTTAAGCGTACTCTTAAATCATTAATCTTTTGCAAAAGAAGTATTTCGATCGCTTCAGTAGAACCCGAAATAAAACACGTTCAACATTCCGTGGAATATATATTTTTCGCTTCTTTTTCCCTTTAGGTTAATTTTACAAAGATTTCTTCTGAGGAGGCCCCTACTGAAATTTTATGGCGAATAATTTTCTAGAACATTTTAACCCTCTAGCACCGCAAACAAAGGGTTATTTTGACCCCCTTTTTTAGAAAATCAGGAAAAATATTATTTTTAAGGTCGCTAGAGGGTTAAAATGTTCTAGAAAATTATTTGGCATACAATTTTACTAGGCGTCTCCTCAAAAAAGGTACATTAGGGTGGTATAAACTAAGTAGGTACTGGGTGGGAGTGACCCCAATGGCGCACATAGGGTTAATAATATTCCATAGTATAAGCCGTCCTTTCAAGCAAAAAACATTGGTGTATTAAACTTAGATCGAACTATAAATACCGAAGATATGAGAAAAAAAAATTTAGCGACATCTAGCGGCGTCCAAAAAAAAAAAATTTTAAAATTTTCCGGAAATATTTGCCACAAGACATCATATGCGGGGGCGTACGGTGAACTTTATTTTTTGGGATACGGTCTAATGTACATAGGTAACTTTCCATTTCCCCATTCATGAAAGGTATGAAGTCTTCGTTACGGCCGAAGACAGCCGCGCTCTTACTTGTTTCACTTACAACTATACCTCAATTGGAGAACCGATACATTTTCAAGTATAGGGGCACCTTACGATATTTTTAATGGACATCAGCCGCTATGTTTATTGGGATGCTTTAGCATGTTCATATGCATGTCTTTAAGCTGCAATCACGCATTGTATTTCATGGTACAATTTAATTTTCCTTTCATCATTCAAAGTCTATGTCATATCTAATTCCTTTGAGCATTAAGTGTTTTTGTTTTGTTTACGAAAAGCATTTTGCTACGATTTCATTAGGGACATTTAAAAAAACATTTTTCTTTACATCCATTAGCAATTTAGTTGTTGCTTATTCTTCTTCCATTTAGTTTTCTACGTTTTATTAAAAAAGTTCGTGATTCAACAAATGCAAAACGATTTCTTACACGAGCAAGTGCTTCGAAATCTCTAATGTATTTTTAAGTGCTCCACTGCATTTATTGGTCGTTTAGTTTGTTGAGATCCATTCATCTTCTGAGTTATTTGCATGCAAACAGTTATTCATTCATTCCCATTGAAAAGTTATATCGCTTAGGTGCATAGTTTATTAATTAAGTGCACTCAACAAAAAAATTTCTCTCGATCAAAGATATAATTTTCCTTATTTTGAACACGCGTCCCAATACAAAATTTTCTTTCTTTTGTGTAAATTTTCTCAAAAATGTGGAAAAAACATAAAAAAACATTCAAACAAATTCGTTGCCATGGGGATTTGTATGGGAATTTAATTTCTCAAAATTAAAGAAATCAAGTCTTCAAAACAAGGAAAGTTGGGAATGGAATGGCGCTTAAAGAATTTTTCATTATTTTAATGTATGCATTTTTTCAAAACAAGTATATGAAACCATGGTAACGCATGTAACAACAATATTTTATAAACCTTTTAACATGTTTTAAGGAAAATTTACTCAAAACAAAGAAAGTAGTGTTCAAAATAGGTAAACAATTTCTTTGACCCCTCCATATATTTTTTTTCTCTCAGTGTGGAAGGTGGCTGAAGTGAAAGGAAGGAAGTAACGCTAAATTATTCTAGAATTCGCGGCTGGTTTAGTCGATAACTTCATTGGTGTGTTAGATTTGTATTAGGCAGTTTACTGAGCGTGTTTGCTGCGTTAGTTTGTACATGCGAATTGATAGCGTTTATATAGTACATACATACATACATACATATGTTCCTATGTATGTATATATGTAAATATGTATGTATATTCACTTTCCTGGAATGATTTTCTCTGCTTAAATTGCTATTACTTAGTGCAACTGCGCACGCTTATAAATGTGTTGCTAATTGCTTCTCCGTAATGGGAAGGAATAGTGATTAAACATAAGTGCAGGTACTATGTATGTATTAGGGATTCCAATCCTAATAATGCCTTTTTGACACCCCGGAAATCCCGGGATTGCTGGAATTTCATCCCGGGATTTTCGGGATAAAATAAAGAGAGAATATTCCCCTATTAAATTGTATTTTATATAATTTTTTCGGTCTCAGATCTATATACTAATATCGTTTCCTATTCTGAACGAAAATGTTGCATTATTACATGGCAGCATTATCAACATGTGCCCTGTGCCCTATGAAAATGGTGAATTTTTCATGTGATAAATGAAACAAAAGTAATGGAACCCTTTGCTTGTGCTAGGAACAGAAAATGTTGCCCCTTAGTCGGGCCAGTTTTACATTTTGTCAATAGAACAAACAGCCCTAAAAAAATGTGTAGAATCTTATAGGGACCTTCCACGATCAAATATTTGATCAAATCGTGTATATGTGGTAGTAAAATTGTCTATGTGTTTTTCACACGTACGTGTTTGATGCCGATTTGACCGAAATCAAAAATTTTTGTTTTCCATCAAATTGGATGGCTATTTGACGTGCGTTGTAGATGCGTGTAAGGTGCTGTTTGATCAAATTTCAGTGCCAAATTAGCATTTGACGTGTGTTGCAACCATTTAATCAAATTTCAAATGTAAATAAACGTGTGTTGCATTATATGCTAACGCAATATGTGCAATGCAATTGTCAGTGTCACTCATTTTGTGCTCCAAAATTTAATTCTATAAACAAATTAAAAGAAATGCCAGCATTAATACGTGATAAAATATCTATTGTAAATAATAGAAAGCTAGAATGAAATTTGATGGGCTATTTGATGAGCTATTTGACAAGGATTTGATCAAATTACACAGACACGCGATTTGATCAAATGATTTGATCGTGTAAGGGCCCTATTAGTGGAAGAGAATAAAAAAATTTGACAGTCCGAAGAAAATGCGGAATAAGTTTAACATTTTTGCCAGAATAAAAAAGGCAAAGTAAGGATTAATATTTTTGATTTAATAACACTAGGCTACAAGTAATTAAAAAAAAATACCAAGAAATTCAGGTATGGGGGAGAATAGATACATATGGGCCTTTTTTTTTTTAATTTTTTGTATGGTTAGGTTTTTTGGTTATCACTTCATTGAAAAATTATTTTCGCGGGAGTCACAATTGCGATAATCACAAGCAGTACCTCGTTCGAAAGACAATTAAAACTGTCGATGTACAACTTATAGTAATTGGATATAACCTCGCTGAGTGACAGCTAGTCGAAATAAAAATTTTGTTAATTACTTGCGATTTTTGAAAAACTTTTGATTTTAAAATTAAGTTTTTTGTAGCAAGTTGTAAAATTCAGTAAAGTTTTTTTTTTAAATTATAAGGCTTAATTTCCGTTGTGATTTCCAAAAATAAATTTTGAGTGAGGTGATAACCAAAAAAAACAACAAATTACGGTTATCTCATAAACCTAACAATACAAAACATTAAAAAAATAGTTCCGAATTCGTTTAGAATTCCTGTGGTAAAATTCATTTCATAATTTCTATTTCCTGATTTTTGGTCATTTATTCTTCAAAGGTTTTTGCAATTTCCTCCCTTGAAAAGTAAATAATGGAAGAAAATGCAAACAATATTAAAAATTGAAATCAGCAAAAACGAGGAAAAAGTTTAAATTTATTTGAGAATTTCACATTACGTACTAGAATAAAATACGCAGCTGTATACTCGGAATTCATCTCAAAATTTGTGCATCCGATTTTTAATTTTTTTCAAATGATCCATTAATTTTCAATATTTTTCGGCAAGCTTGGAAGAATTCACTGAAACGAAGTACGTCGTTTAATTCTAAAAATTTTTGTTGGAAAGTATCAAAGATCACAAGCTTTATTATTAATATCTTAGAAGTACCAACTGTAAAGGCAAATGTTTTGTTCACCAAATGTATATAATTTCCTTTGTTGGTTGCGTTTTTTAAAGTAACTCTTATTATTAAATTATACGCATGATTTTACGTTCCTATTTTATTTTGTTACTAATCAAATAATAGAAATGGCAATAAAAATAAAATTTTTCTTTGCTCTTTAAAGTTGTAGCGTTCCTCGAAATATATATTTACTTTTTTCAACCGCAAATGTGGGAAAATAATTAATGTCCAGATCCCGGGACAAATCCCGGGATCCCGGGATTATAAAATAAAATCTCGAAAATCCCGGGATCGTAAAAATCGGAAAAATTGGAATCCCTAGTATGCATGTGTGATGTTTAGTATTGAGTGATAGGAATTTTAATTAAAATCTAATGAAAGGTGTTCTTGGGGAAATAAACTTGTAATGAAAAGGCTGAAAAGGCCCAAGTATTTAGGTTTCACGTACATATATTGAGTGGATAGAGAATATATTGCGACATACACAATTTGCTGCATACTTCAAGGCGTCATAGCTTAATTTTAAAAAACTTTTATTTTTTATTTCATGCGGCCAATCCTCCGTTCTTTTTACATAAAAAATTTGAACTTAGAACACCGTTGTACATAAATATTTACATATGTATATTGGACCTTTCCGCTGAACAAATGTCTAGAAAATTTTAACCCTTCAGCGGCCGCGCAAATATTAGATATTTTTTTGCACTAATTAAAAAGGTGCCAAATTACCACTTCGCAAAGAGCTTAATGAATTAAGATATTCTATTCTACAAAATTAATGCTTATATCGACGCCTGAGTAAAAGATCACCTTATTTCAAAAACTGTTTCAAAAACGCCCTATTTCAGAATTTCTTTTAAAAACGACCTATTTCCGAACTTGCTTCAATAACGTCCTATCTCAGAAAAAAATGCATGAAATTTTCTCTGAAATGTGGTGTTACAGTCTTTTTATGAACTTTTAATTTTTTCATACAAATTAAAGGCCTTGTTCAGAAACTCAGTTTGAAGCGCACTCTAATGTATAATAGAGAAAGGGACCTAAGGGTAAACATTTTTTTTTTGATGTGGACAACATCTGAGCATCGAATGAGACCGATACCATTAAAAAAAATTAAAGCGTGAATAACGGGTATTCATGAATATTGATGTGTAAACTGTTTCGAAATCGGATATTTATTCCCTTCTCCTTATTCCTTTTTTCCTGGTTTTCTATGGATTAAAAGGCGACTATCGTTTTTATAAATTTTTGTCATTGTGACTGCTACTATTTTGTTGTTTTTGTTTGTTTTGGTTTTTGGTTTTTGACTTTTGATTTTTTATGTTGTTTTCTTTTGTATTGCTCAGAAACATACACGATCATCCGAATCCACGTTTGAGCCATATCTGGAGACCCGGCCTAGGGGTCACAATGAAAAGAGCTTCATATCGAAGTCCTGCTCGAAACCTTTCTTTTGATACCAAAATTGCTCAGAAATATTCAAGGATCATCCGGGTCCTCCTTTTGACCCATATATGGAGACCCGGCCTAGGGTTGACAATGAAAAGAGTTTCATATCGAAGTCCTGATCGAAACCTTTCTTTTGATACCAATATTGCTCAGAAATATTCAAGGATCATCCGGGTCCTCCTTTTGACCCATATCTGGAGACCCGGCCTAGGGTTGACAATGAAAAGAGTTTCATATCGAAGTCCTGCTCGAAACCTTTCTTTTGATACCAATATTGCTCAGAAATATTCAAGGATCATCCGGGTCCTCCTTTTGACCCATATCTGGAGACCCGGCCTAGGGGTCACAATGAATAGAGCTTCATATCGAAGTCCTGCTCAAAACCTTTCATTCGATACCAATATTGCATAGAAAATTAGATAGGTAGATGTAGGTGTGCATATCCATACATTTGTATACATGTTCAAACAGGTTGGTCCTTTTTATTTTGCCTATTTGTCGCATTGTTGCAGAAAACAACAACAACAACAACTTCACTTCGCTTCGTTGCTGTTGTTGTTGATATTTGCATTTGCACGGCTATGCATGAATGCATTTGTAAGTACATGTCTATCTACCTACCTACCACTGACAGTGCCAAGCGATTCACACGGACGCAGCAGTGCACTAACACAAAGGTCATTTACGTTTACGCGTAAACTTTACCTGTTTTTCGAAATCACTCGTAGCTACAGCAAATATGTTTACACATCAAAAATTTTAATGCTAACAGCGGGGTTCGCGATGCTCTACCTGAGCCTGACCTTTCAGAAGACTCTTGAAGATTAGAAATAGTTCCACAAATAAAATATGAATTTGAATTGAATGTGTTTTACTTACTTTTGGAAATTTATTTTCAAGAAATTTTTTTGATTTTTGTTGGGCCAGAAACACGAATGTGCCGAAGATTCGAAGATTAGAAGGAATAGAACTATATCAGGGCGACGAGCTAAACAAGGTTATATATGAATGTTTTCGACCAGCTAAATTTTTATATTTTGTGTTACTTTACGTGTAGGCTGTTCACCTGCAGGTGAAATAATTTGTTTTATTATTTGCACCTAAATTCATAAATAGACCGGAATAGCCTACACGTAAAGTAACACAAAATATAAGGTTATATAAGTTTTACATGGCCGTTATAATTTTCAGATATACTTTTATATTAGAAAAAAAATTTTCAAATTTTGCCAGAAGAATAAACTTTAAAACTCAATTTCCCAACATTTTCAGAAACAAATTTTGCAATTTTTTATGGCTGCCTGTTAAACGTAGTCTAAAATCATTACTCTTTTGCAAAAGAAGTATTTCGATCTCTTGAGCAGAACCCGAAATAAAATACGTTGAACATTCCGTGGAATATATGTTTTTCGCTTCCTTTTGTCCTTTAGGTTCATTTTACAAAGATTTCTTCTGAGGAGATGCCTACTGAAATTTTATAGCGAATAATTTTCTGGAAAATTTTAACCCTCTAGCACCACCAATAAGTGGTTATTTTGACCCCCTTTTTTTTGAAAATCAGGAAAAATAGTATTTTTAAGGACGCTAGAGGGTTAAAATGTTCTAGAAAATGATTTGGCCTGAAATTTTACTAGGCGTCTCCTCAGAAAATTTTTCTGTAAAATTAACCTAAAAGACCAAAGGAACCGAAAAACGTATATTCCTCGGAATGTTGAACGTGTTTTATTTCGGGTTCTGCTCAAGAGATCGAAATACTTATTTTGCAAACGATTAATGATTTTTCACTACGTTTAACATGCAGACACAAAACAGGTACATTAGGGTGGTACAAACTAAGTACTGGGTGGTAGTGATCCCAATGGCGCACATAGGGTTAATAATATTCCATAGTATAAGCTGCCCTTTCAAGCCAAAGACATTGGTGTATTAAACTTAGAGATCGGAGAAAATAAATTTTAGCGACATCTAGTGGCGTCCAAAAAAAAAATTAAAAAAATTTCCGGAAATTTTTTCCAAAAAGACATCATATGCGGGGGCGTACGGCGAACTTTATTTTTTGCGATACGGTCTAATGTACATATGTATACTCTTACTTAGAGCTTTACATATGTAAATAATTGGCAAATCGTTTAAAATTCTACGAAGTCGTCGAAAGCAATTTTTCTTAATCAGCAAACATACCAATCCTAATTGCAACACCAAAGCCAACGCAGGCGTAATAATAAACAAGTAAGGAAGCCTAAGTTCGAGTGGAATCGAACATTAGATACTCAGCTGTATGCTTTCATTGTTTGTTTGCGTTTGTTCGATATAGGGTGTATTTTATATGACACAAGTGCTGCATAAACAGGGCGCAGCCACGCCCATTTTCAAAATTTGTATCAATCATCCAAATAAGCATATAAATATTATTGTTAGTGCAAAATTGCATCCCTCTATGACTTTTAGTTACAAAAACTTCACGTTACAAATTCCAAAAGGGTGTTCCAGAAATATCTTTGTTAAAAAGTAGGCGTGGTCATAAACCGATTTCAATACATTTTTGCGTGTCTATTAACACATGTTATAAAAGTGTATAAACCAAGTTTCGTCATAATATCTCAGTTATTTGTCGAGTAATAGGCACGTAGATTCCTTTGTATAAAAAGAGGCGGTGCCACGCCCATTTTCCAAACTTTTTTATATTTTGTTTCCGGTCTATTGTAGAACTCATGTCACAAAATTTCAGTGATAGATCTTTATATTTGACAGAGAGATCGCTTAAAATGTTTTTATTAGGTCACTTTATAAAACCCATATATAAAAGTGGGCGTGGTCGTCAACCGATTTTGGAAATCTTTCGTCCACACATTTGGCTAAGTAAATATATCACGCGTACCAAATTTCATCGATATATCTTTAACGGTTTATGAGTTATGGCTTATAAAACTTTCAATATTTGCCCCTTAATAAGTGGGCGTGGCACCGCCCATTTTCCAAAATTTTTATATTTTTTGTTTTATGTCCCTAGTTGGTCTCCTGCCACAAAATTTCAGTGATAGATCTTTATATTTGACAGAGATATCGCTTAAAATGTTTTTATTAGGCCCCTTTATAGTTCCCATATATAAAAGTGGGCGTGGCCGTCAACCGATTTTGATAATTTTTCGCCAAAACATTTGTCTAAGTAAGCAAATTACGCAAAACAAATTTCATCGATATATCTTCAACGGTTTCTGAGTTATGACATATAAAACTTTCAATGTTTGCCCCTTAATAAGTGGGCGTGGCACCGCCCATTTTCCAAAATTTTTGTACTTTTTGTTTTATGTCCGTAGTTGGACTCCTGCCACAAAAATTCAGTGATAGATCTTTATATTTGACAGAGATATCGCTTAAAATGTTTTTATTAGGCCCCTTTATAGTTCCCATATATCAAAGTGGGCGTGGCCGTCAACCGATTTTGATAATTTTTCGCCAAAACATTTGTCTAGGTAAGCAAATTACGCATACCAAATTTCATCGATATATCTTCAACGGTTTCTGAGTTATGACATATAAAACTTTCAATGTTTGACCCTTAATAAGTGGGCGTGGCACCGCCCATTTTCCAAAACTTAATCAAATTTCTTCATAACGGCCTGAGCTCAATACGTGGGTAAAATTTTATCACTCTAGCTATATTAGTGGCTGAGATACCAAATTTCCGATTTTTTCTATATAGGAAAAGTGGGCGTGGTCATGGTCCGATTTCGCCCATTTTCAATACCAACCGTCCCAGTCTCGATACCAACTTGCATTTCAAATTTCATCAAAATATCTCAATTTTTACGCGAGTTATCGTGCGTACGGACGGACGGACGGACGGACGGACGGACGGACGGACGGACGGACGGACGGACGGACGGACGGACGGACGGACGGACATGGCTCAATCGATTTCTCTTTTCACCCTGATCATTTTGATATATATAAGTCCATATCTATCTCGATTATTTCATTATGTTACAATCCACCGTTATGAAATCAAAATTATAATACTCTGTGTACTAGTACAGCTGAGTATAAAAAAAATGGAAAAATATTGCATACAATACGGCGCAACAAACAATGAAATTCCTACAGGTAGGTGCCAACTACAGCTACAATAGACAAGTGTCAAATTGACACACTGGCAGTAAATCTTGCTAGCGGCAAATTAGGAAATTTAAGGTATTAGATATGGGTATATGTATTGCAAATGTTAAAGGCTACTGAAGAGCATTCATGTGATAGGAGAAGCGTAAAGCAATATTCTTTTCCCTCTGGGTATACATATTTCTTTGGTAATTTCTTGGCAAAGAAAAGGTATAGAACTGCCGCTTTTTTTAGGCTGAGTGAGTTTTTACTGGGATACAAGTATACCGACATGCAAATGTATTTGTATGTATTATTTATATAAAGGAATAATCCTAGAGCAAGTGTGCTACCACTTGGAGTATTCGAAAGGAAAGTTCTTCGGAAGATTTATGGACCCTTGCGCGAGGGCGAGTATCGACGGAGATTTAACGATAAGCTGTACGAGCTTTATTTATGCAGACATCGACATTGTTCAGCGATTAAAGATCCAGCGGCTGCAAAAGTATTTAGTATATCGAAACGTACTGAACGTAACAGAAAACGGAGACCTCCACTCTGATGGACAGCAATGCTGCACGAAACAGAAACAACTGGCGCGCTCTATTGGCCAATTAAGAAGAAGATGTTACCCAACAACAATGACTACCTACATGTATCAGCTTTGATAAATCTCGGATTGACTTAGATGAGCACCTGTCGTAGGATCGTTTCGAGCTATGCATATGTATGTAAATATTTACATACATATGTAGCTGTGTTCCTATCCATGGATATTCATACACATTTTAAATGTACCTACAATTTATTCAAAATGAAAGTCATATCTCTCCCAGAGGGCAAAAAAAATATGTATGTAGAATAAAAACATGATTTCGCTAGGTTGGTCTGCGTCGGCTACACGTGTCCTTTGTTAAGGGATAATCCATTTTCGGACAATGTCTTTTATTGCGTCAGTCAATTTTATCTCTCAGCTATGCAGGTAACTACGCAGTTCATTTTTTGTTGCTGTATCTTTTTAAGGGTTTTACATTAAGCCACTTAAAGGCACTATTTAAAAAGAAATAAAAAAGAAGGTTAAGAAAAATACATAGATACATACATATTTACACGGAAAAAACTATATTGATGTGACATCCATATATGTACATATATGGATAATGCTGTCTGATCCATAAACTATGGATGTGACATCCATATAATGGATACCATATCCATATTTCTTTATATACATACTAGCTGTACCCAGCCAAGCTTTGCTTTGGCCCACTTCCTATTATAGGTACTTGAAGCGAAAAACGGCACAGTTTAAAATATGTTGGAAGTATCTAGAAACCGAAATTACCTCGGGCTGCAGAGCTCAGCTCAATTCAGATAAGTTTAAAAAAAAGTGAAGGAAAAAATTGATATTTTCAAAAGTTTGCCCTCTTCATGTTCTTATCCCATTTTTCTTCGTATTAGTCGCCAACTCCCTTTTCCTCTGATTTTCTCTTTCCCTTTCCATTTACCTTTCCTTTCATTTCCGTTTCCTTTCCCGTCACATTTCCGCTTTCCTTTCTCTACCGCTCTCTCTTACCTATCCTTTTCTGCCTTTCTCCTTTTTATTCCCCCCTCTTATTCCTTCTCTAATTCCCTGTCTTACTGTCTCTTTCCTCATCCTCTTCATTCCATTTTTATTATATTCTCCCTCTCCTTTTCCGTTCCTTTGCCTTCGCCTTTCCCAGTCTCATTACTCTTCCCCTTTCCCTAGGGAACTCGGTTTAGCATAACATACCCTGCATTCCAATTCTCAGTTGATACCATCATTGCTTAACCCGGATATTCCCAGAACTTTTTTTGTTTCAGATTTTCATAAAAGTATGTACACCAATAAATTTCGACCTCCTGAGCATGAAATTGAAGTCCGTTTTCCAATACCTTGTGGCACTTTTCCGGAAAATGTGAAAAACTAGCGTTACCATATGGTAGCCGTGGGTCGCCTAGGGTACAGGTTTTTGTTTAAAGGGTAAATGATGTTTGGAAACTTTTTTTTTTAGTTTCACAGGAAAAAACACATATTTAATTCACTTTATTGAGATTTAAGTAGGTTTTAAGTAAAGTTATGCAAATAACATATTTTTTTTTTAAATACTTCCATATGTAGGGTTGGCCTATTCTGGCCAATAGCATATATTGCACTTTGTTAGCAAATGTGCTTGATAAATAATAACAATAATTAAAAAACTTCTCTAATTGAACATGACGTAGTATATTACGACAATCTTCGTATTCGCCAGTGGAAAAATTGGAAGAGGAAATGGTGAAATATTCTTCACCCATTCATCTTCTTGGACAAAATGGGGCAATGTCGAGCTACCAGCCATTACAACATCTCAGTTGCCTTTTAGTTGGACCGAGCAAACATTATCTGGTTTACCCACACATTCCTCTTCAGTATTATCTTCTCCAAAAATGTTGTAATATTGATGAGGCTTCATGTATGTACCTAAATGACAGTTGGTATGTCATTTAGTCCACCATCGTCGAATGCCTCATCTTGATCTTGAATGAAATCATGCATTTTTTGTAATGTTAAACCTCTAAAAGCAGAAAATTTATAAAATTCTAACATATTAATAACATTACATTAGTTAAATTTACACAACGGCAGAGAAAATCACGCGAAGCCCAACAAAAAAAACCTGTACCCTGGACGACCCACGGCTACCATATGGTAACGCCTTTAGAAAAATGTAAAAAAATGTTGGAAAGAAGAATTTTTTCTTTAAAAACTAATTTACATTACATACATAATTTCATTAGCTTTCAAAAAGTGTAATTATATGAACAATTTATTCTAAAAGTTATAAAATATACTTATATTTACCGACATGCCATATCTGAAAACGGGAATTTTCAGTACTAATTTTTGTCACCTCATTTTCACACGCAATAGCTGCGACATTTGAGCACAGAATAACACGATCCTTACCTTTTTGCAAAGCCACATTAATTTTTCATTGAAAATTGGCATTTTCCTGGTGTGTTTTCTTTTCCTTTTGTTTATTTTCTTGTAAATGTAAGGGGATGTTTAGCGTTACCATATGGTGCTCGTGGGTTGATTCGGGTTAAAAACATTCCGTGGCGTCCGAATCGTCTCTTTTACCCATAATTGGGTATCGGGACTAAGAATCACTATGAATATATCTCTATATAGCAGACACGGTCAACACTTTCATTTTATAACAGTATTGCTCAGAATAATCCCGGGCTCATCCAGGTCGATTTATTTACCCACATCTCTGGATCCCACCTACGAATCGCCATGTGCCGTGATTAAATAAGAATATCGCTGAGAAATTATCCGGGGCCATCCGGATCCACATTTGACCCACATCTGGGGACCTGACCTAGGAATCAAAATAAGTACATTTCTATGAAAAAACCCTACCTTTCAGCTGGCACCAATATCTTTTAGAAATTTTCTTGGGAAATCTGGGTCCAAGTTCATTTGGTACCAATATCCCTGAGAAATATCCCGGTGCTGACCCACACCTTACGACCCGACCTAAGGATCGTATTTAGTTCATTTCTATCTAAAATCCCTGCTCAACACCCCTCATTTGATACCAATATAGCTGAGAAATTTTCCGTGGTCATCCGTGCCCACGTTTTGACCCATATCTGTAGACTCGACCTAGGAATCACAATGAGTACTATTATATGTAAATTCTCTGCTCAATACCTTTTATTTGATACTAATATCGCTCAGAAACATTCGAGGGTCATCCGGGTCCACGTTGTGACCTATATCTGGAGACCCGCCTAGGCATCACAATTATAATAGTTCTGTGCTGAAGTCCTCATCAAGACATTTCATTTGATACTAATATCGCTCAGAAACATTCGAGGGTCTTCCGGGTCCACGTTTTGACCCATAACTGGAGACCGGAGCTAGGAATCACAATGAGTACTATTCTATGTAAATTCTCTGCTCAACACCTTTCATTTGATACTAATATCGCTCAGAAACATTCGAGGGTCATTCGGACCACGTTTTGATCCACGTTTTGACCCATATCTGGAGACTCGACCTAGGAATCACAATAAGTACTATTCTATGTAAATTATCTGCTCAATACCTTTCATTTGATACCAATATCGTCCAAAAATATTCAGGGGAAAGCCGGATCCACGTTTTGACCTTTTGACCTATATCTCGGGAACCGACTTCCGGATTTGAAAAAAATATGCATATAAACCATCTAGGGCAAGGTATTAAGCTGGTGTGTAAATTTGGTCAAAATCCCTCCACGCGTTTGGGCGAAAGCCGGCGACAAAGAAATGGGCTTGATTTTTATATATATATAGATAAAAAATTTTTTTTTTCATGTGATAAACGTAGTTTATGGATCAGACAGAATTATCCATATATGTATATCATAGATGCCCACACAAATACAGTCTCATTTTGTCGTAGTGTTGATGCATGGCGTTTGGTCGCTAGAAGCGTGAGTTGCCACTTCCCTGTAATGGCACCGAACTGGGGTGTTTTTTGTTTGCTAATGATGATTTTAGGCTAATGATAATTTTCCAACTTTGTTATTTAAAATACTTGTACGTAAATACATCTCACACTCAAATGATAAATATAAATATACAGCCTTGCCCAAAAGACACCAATGTTTCTGTAAAAATCATATTCATACGTATGTATGTGAAAATATAATAAATATCCCAATATGCAAAATACATTTGTTATAAGTTTACAATAAACTTACTTCAGTAAGCAAAACGTTTCGAAAATCTTTAATATAAAACTTGTAATTCATTTAATAGTAATAGCTGAATCAACGAAAAGGAACCCTAATTCTATAATTGCATTTCACGTTTGGAAAGAAATTCTTAATAAACATTTTTATACTCAGCTGTACTAGTACACAGAGTATTATAGTTTTAATCACATAACGGTGGATTGTAACAGAATGAAATAATCGAGATAAATATAGACTTATATATATCAAAATGATCAGGGTGAAAAGAGAAATCGATTGAGCCATGTCCGTCCGTCCGTCCGTCCGTCCGTCCGTCTGTCCGTCTGTCCGTCTGTCCGTCCGTCCGTCTGTAAACACTCTAACTCGCGCAAAAATTGAGATATTTTGATGAAATTTGAAATGCAAGTTGGTATCGACACTGGGACGGTTGGTATTGAAAATGGGCGAAATCGGACCATGACCACGCCCACTTTTGCTATATAGAAAAAATCGGAAATCTGGTATCTCAGCAACTAATATAGCTAGAGTGATGAAATTTTATCCACGTGTTGAGCTCAGGCCCCTAAGAAGAAATTTGATGGAATTTTGGAAAATGGGCGGTGCCACGCCCACTTATTAAGGAGCAAACATTGAAAGCTTTATGAGTCATAACTCAAAAACTGTTGAAGATATATCGATGAAATTTGGTATGCGTGATTTACTTACTTAAACAAATGTTTTGACGGAAAATTGCCAAAATCGGTTGACGGCCACGCCCACTTTTATATATGGGAACTATAAAGGGGCCTAATAAAAACATTTTAAGCGATATCTCTGTCAAATATAAAGATCTATCACTGAAATTTTGTGGCATGAGTCCAGCTATGTACATAAAACAAAAAGCGCAAAAACTTAGGAAAATGGGCGGTGCCACGCCCACTTATTAAGGGGCAAATATTGAAAGTTTTATGAGTCATAACTCAGAAACCATTGAAGATATATCAATGAAATTTAGTACGCGTGATATATGTACTTAGGCAAATGTTTGGACGAAAAATTTCCAAAATCGGTTGACGACCACGCCCACTTTTATATATGGGTCTTATAAAGTGACCTAATAAAAACATTTTAAGCGATATCTCTGTCAAATATAAAGATATATCATTAAAATTTTATGGAAGGAGTCTAACTACGAACATAAGACAAAAACCGTAAAAATTTTGGAAAATGGGCGTGGCACCGCCTCTTTTTAGAAGCTGGAATATACGAGATTTCTGAGCCCATAACTCGACAAATAATTGATATATAATGACGAAACTTGGTGTGTACACTTTTATTACTTGTGGTAATACATGTTAAAAATTTTAGCGAAATCGGTTGACGACCACGCCCACTTTTAAATATGGGTATTATAAAGTGGCCTAATAAAAACATTTTAAGCGATATCTCTGTCAAATATAAAGATATATCATTGAAATTTTATAGCAGGAGTCCAACTGCGGACATAAAACGAAAACCACAAAAATTTTGGAAAATGGGCGTGGCACCGCCTCTTTTTAGAAACAGGAATATACGAGATTTCTTAGCCTATAACTCGACAAATAATTGAGATATTATGACGAAACTTGGTTTATACACTTTTATATCTTGTGTTAATAGACACGCAAAAATTTATTGAAATCGGTTTATGACCACGCCTACTTTTTAACAAAGATATTTCTGGAACACCCTTTGGAAATTTGTAACGTGACATCTTCGTAACTAGAAGTCATAAAGGAATGAAATTTTGCACAAAGAATAATATTCATATGCTTAGTTGGATGACTGATAAAAATGTTGAAAATGGACGTGGCTACGCCCACTTTATGCAGCACTTGCTTTATAGAAAGTACCTACACCGTGTTTCCATCAAACGAAAACAAACAATGAAAGCATACAGCTGAGTATCTAATGTTCGATTCCACTCGAACTTAGGCTTCCTTACTTGTTACACAATGTTTTGTAAACGTGAGGTGAAAAATTTCTCCCAAACAAAAAAAAATGCGCTACACGGGACTCGAACCTACGCTCCTTGGTCCATAGGCAGCATACCTCACCATTATGCTACAATCGTATTCGGAATTAGAGTTTTTGACAATAAAGAACTCTAATTCGTGCACGTCATCACACATTGTGGACATTTTCGCAAATACAAATTATTTACTTGCATTCATAATTACGCATAACGGTTACGCAGCTGGCAACCACGAGCTAAAATTCAGAAGAAAAACAACCAACGGCAAAGTCGACTGAAGCAGTGCTTTGCTACGTCACGTCGGTATACATCACTGATGTAACATCAGTGATGCACACCGCCGACTGCGCTACTTACACAAGCGCAACATATTTCTGCATTAGTGTGCGCGTATAAGCAGAGCACTGCAAGAATTTCGCTGTGGTGATTTTCATAGTGGCGTTTAAAATTGTATGATTTTATTGAACTAAAAATTTTAAAGCAAATTATGCATTGACGCTCAAATAAAAAAAAATATTTCAATTCCGATTGAACTTTGAATTCTAATTCGGTCATTTTGTTGTCGCATACCTATTGCTCAGAAAAAAATTCTTTGCGCGATCGATGCACACAGCATGAAATTCAAGCGCAGACTAATGGTGCTAACAGTCAACAACGAGTTGCCGCAACCCGTGTCAGCTGACACGATCTACCTTATGAGAGTGCCATATAAATGAAAACTCACCAACGACCGAAACATACGAGTATGCAGCCCGTACCGCAGAAATCAACGAGCATTTTGATTTTTGCCGGAAAACGTGTCAGCTGATTGCTTTTGCTCAACGCGGTGTTGCCGAACGAACTTTTTTAGCCACTAAAACATTTGAACGGTATTTTTCATTGTATTATTAAACGAAATCAATGCGAGTGTAAAATGTAATGGAATATATCTTTCTTCATAGGAAAAACAGCTTAAGTTTACTTAAGAGAAATATGGGTTATTAGATAATTGTTTAGCTCATTTATTGAAAATAATTATCATTTATGTATATGCTATTAATTCACATGAAACCATTTTTAATACGTTTATTTTAGTTTCAAATAAACTTAAAATCGAGATTATCCAGTTATAACTTTTTTCGGAGCATAAATTCGCACAGGATGAAATAAAAAAGTTACATAAATGATGTTAGTAACTAGTAATTTACGATAAATAAAAGTAATTTTTATTTCAAAATTATCCCTTTTTACCATTTTTGAATGGGTCAACGGATAGCGGGCCAGCGGATAGTGAACAACTGATATTTTCCGTCATAAAATTCACACAAGCAAACAAAATTGCGACAATGGCAGCTTTTAGAAATTTTTTTCTGCAGGGTGCTTGCCATATATGTACGTGAGACCGTTCCAATTAAAATTTCCGATAAGCCAATAAAAATTTTCAAAAAGTTGAATGTTGCATATTATTATATTAAAATTGAATGAACTGCAAAACTACATACTCAAAAATCTTCTAAAAAAATTTAGGTTTAGAATTCTTAGCCCCTTTTTATGATAAGTAGTTCCTAGACTTTGAAAAATTGGAAATACTAAAATTACTGCCTAAAAAGTTAACATTAATTTGTGATAAATATCTCGGTTTCTTTCGAGCATCACCTATATTAACCAAGATTTGCGTTAGAAATATAAACATTAAAATCAAAAATAAAACACAAAAAAGAAAATTATTGTAGGTACATATGAAAAACCCTGTATATAGTAGTGAAGTGCGGCTTTGTGCGACGTAATTTTTTGCCGGAAAAATACTAATTGTACTAGATATCATGTCCGAGGGTTAATTTGACTGAGTCTGACAGAGCAATATAACAAAATCAATTTTGAACACAAAAAAGAGTGAAATTTTTTTTTACAATATCCCAACTTTAAAAGCTTAAAACTATAAATTTAGAATTATTGGAAATCAAGGATATTATTGAAAAGTGTTAATAATTACTTGAAGATTTAGGATCCATCACGATTACTTAAATGAAATGCTTTAAATAATAAATATTCACGCTGAAACTAGCACTTAAAAATATGTAAAAAAAAATTAAAATATTAACTTTAGATATGCTAAGTTTCGACCATCTGGGAGCTAGTGCAGAGTATGGGGTCGGGAAAAAAAGCGATGAATTATTGTTCCCCAGTCTATTTCCAATATGTGGGTATGTTTTTTTCTGTAATTGTAACAACTTCACAAAATTCAATTTTGGCCGCATAAAACATGAAAATCTGCCTATGTGCATCGGTACTAAGTTTGGGTATTTCATGCGAAATTTTTGTGTCTTCCGATTATTTCAAATACGGCAACACTCACACGGCTGTTCAAAATAGAAAACAGCTGATTTTTATCTTTTCATACGGGCACGCACTTTGTCTAACTCGGAACGAACTCGGGCTTCGGAAACGGGTCGTCAACTCGTTGTTGACTGTCGGCACCCTAATTGGTTGTAGGCGTCGCAATTGCTTGCTAGCGGCACACACACGACTCGTATGTGTAGCCGAGCAGCTGCGTTTTGCTCCGTATTGCTCTTTCGTTCAACACTGGTATACATATATGGCTCTGCGACAGCGCTGTGCTCGCGAGCAGCTTCGTGGGCACCTATGATATATATGGATGTGACATCCATATAATTTTCTCCGTGTAAGTATGTATTTAAAGCAAGGATGGAAAATAACACAGTACAACAAGATTATACGTAATTGAGGAAGCTAAAAGAAAAGGAAACTTTATCCCGCTCATATCAAATCCTCATACTGGTTTTTTGGCCTACAGGTGTGGTTTCATTTTTATTTGTATTTAAATTTGGTAACCCTATGTATGCATAGGGAAAAGTGATCAAAGCTTGATAAAATGAAAGAATTGCTTACGAAATGTACTTATGTTAAATTACTGTTCTTTGCGTGATGGAACTAATTTTTGATGTTTATTTTTACATAAAAGTACATTTTAAGCAGCAGAAAAGCAATGTTGATAGGACATCATGATGTAGCTGGCAACATGCTGCGCGTTGTTTTTACTGCTCAATTTTGGATTAGCATTTTTATTGGATTTTTGGCTTTGATTGGTCAAACAAATAACAAAAAAAAAACAAGCGCGTGTAGCACAGTACACGTGATAGAAGTTAACTTTTTACATTACCTTAGTAACAACCACTCATATTTCTGTGTTGTAAGACAGTGATAGGCACAATTGAAATGCAGCTGTATTAGTGAGAGCGCCGTCATCGCTCAGGTCAATTTGTTCGTCTTCGTTTAGTCGCTTGCTGGCCCTCAATGAATGCGGTCGTTTATAAAAACGATTAGCATGCGTACATTTGTATGTATAAGTAATTATGCTTTTACATATGTAAATATGCGCAAACAAGCGACATTCACCCACGATGTTACTACGCCACTTGCTAAGCGACGACTAAATCGTTTACTAAAGAAAGAGCATAACGTGTCTGTGTGATTTGAGCGCGATCAATTGATCTATGAAACGCCTATCACTGTTGTAAGAATAACAACGAATGAATCAATGTCAATTTAACAATACTACTGAGAAGAGCTCTCTGTTTCAGCCCTTTCATTCGATACCAGTATTGCTGAGAAATATTCCGGGGTCATCTGGGGACCCGATCTAGAAATCATAATCAGTAAATCTCAATGCTCAACACCTTTCATTTGATAGCAATATTACTGAGAAATATTCCGGGGTTATCCGGGTCCACAATTTGACCCTTACTTGGGAAGCCCAATTGGGAATCGTAATCAGTAACTCTCTATGTAAGAGCCTTGCTCAACACCTTTCATTTGATGCCAGGGCTGAAAAATAAGAGTCATTTTTGAAATTTCAACTCAAAAAGTCAATAGGAAAGAGTTAATATTTTTACATACACCAATGTGATGATCGTGGGCCACAGATAGTCAATCCGATGTGATTTTATCGAAAAAGTAAAAAAGTAACTCTTTAAAATTTGACATTTATTTTTTAAGTCAAAATGGCGTAGATCAATGATTACACTGCTCTACAGCCAAAAAATACTCTGAACGCGACCATCCTTTCTATATGTAAAATCGGTCGCTGATTCCGGAAATCGGGTTCATTTTTAATTCTATGGGAAGGTTTTTGAGATATCGGCAATTTACCGTTATTTGGCCAATAGGTCCACTTAATCCTGTATATCTCTTTAACACATTGAGTTACATGGAGCTTCATGTAAAAGAGTAAAACCGAAGGTGAAGACATTGGTTTTAAAGATATTGCCTGACAAAGTCAATTTTTTCTTCAAAAAATCGAACAAATTCAAATTGAATCGTCAATATTTCAGAAACCATAAGAGTTAGAGAGAGAGGCTCTTATAGGAGCCGTGAAAAGGAAATTTAATTTTCTGGTGTCACCCTAAGGAAGATAACTCACTGTGTTAAAGAGATATACAGGATTAAGTGGACCCATTGGCCAAATAACGGTAAATTGCCGATATCTCAAAAACCTTCCCATAGAATTAAAAATGAACCCGATTTTCGGAATTAGCGACCGATTTTACATATAGATAGGATAGTCACGTCCAAAGTACAGACAAAAAATTTCATTTTGTGATCCAGTGTTATTGGTACATATATGGGTCATATTTGGTGTATGGGTCAATGCGAAAAACAATACGGAAGCTAATACAAATACCGAATACATATGAAAAGTGGGTGAAGGTGATGCGAATATCAGCTCGCCACGCAAGTAACATGTGACATGACATCATATCATGACATTACATCATGAAATCACATCATGACATCACATCATGAAATCACATCATGACATCACATCATGACATCACATCATGACATCACATCACGACATCACATGACATGAGATGACATGAGATGACATAACGGGGTTATCCGGGTCCATATTATGACCCATATCTGGGGACACGACCTATAAGTTTTAGGTCATAATCAGTACATCTCTATGTGAAAGCTCTGCTCAACACCTTTCATTTGATATTGAAATATTCCGGGGTCATCTGGGTCCACGTTTTGACCCATATCTGGGCACCCGACCTGGCAAATAAAAATAAGCCCTTTTTGAAGTGATCATAACGATATGCAATATCTTAGGTGAACAAGAAAATCCTTTGCGTAAGCACATCATTCATTTCTATAAAAGTGTTTAATATTTTTTTCTTTTTTGCTATGGATGCGCACAACAAATTTTAATATTAAACAAATAAACTAAATGGTTAGTAAGCAAAAGCGAAATTAAAAAAAAAACGATGGATATTTGTGAAATTTGGCCGCCTAGATATTTCTGGCCATTTACACATTACCAGTTTATTTCGTAAATTTATTCTTTTTTCTTTCTTTTGTTTTTTTTTTTTTTGCATAGCTTAATTATAATAATTTCTATCTGCTTTTGTGGGTTCAAATGGAAGAGTTTGCATATTTTGCGTAAATTAGAATTTTTGGTTGAAGGTCGTTTATGCGTGTAAAGTTCATTTTAGACGCCTAAATGTATGCAATAAAATATGAAAGAAATTGTTTATGTGTACCTTTTTTTTGCAAAATCGCCCAAGGGTGCCTTGTCAAAGGCAGCTCCTAAGCACATCAAAAATATGCAATAAACTAGCTGGACCCGTGCGCATCTTGCGCAAAAAATAAAACATACGTGGCGCCAGTCGGTATGGTTTGTGCTGTCACGCCCATTTCAAAAAACTTACATTTATTTGGTTTTATGTCTACAGTGGAACTTTCAAATAATTACCTCTATATTTGATAAAGATATCGCATAAAATGTTTTTATTATACCTATATATCTGTGCCCGCAAATTAAAGTAGCCTAACTCAAAATATGGTGAACGGAGAAAACTCAATTTTTTGTCAAAATTCAAACCATTGGACCAATTCGGATTTTTAAAAGGGGAAATAATGGATTTGTAGTGTTAGAGAAGGAATAGTTGCGAACCAGAAATCTTAAAGCAAGGTTAATTGCAAAAAAATGTCTTTTATAACTTAAGTGCTTTTATTGGATGCAATTTTTACGAAAAGCAGAATTAACTCTAGTTAAGTTCTTTTATTGTGTTGAATTCTTTTCAATAGGGTTTTTATTTCCATTTAACTCGAGTTAAGTGTTTTTAAGCGTAGACCTACCTGAATGAAATAAAATAAAAATCGTTTCGCTAATCATTGTTGTTTGGGCCTAAAAAAAATAATCCATAATCCTACGCCGCAGATCGTTTTCAACCCGAACTGAATTTTCGTTTTATTTTACCGAATACTGAAAAAGGCATGGTACTAGGGAAATCACCACAAGAAGCTTGGTTTATCCGGAAATGACTAATGAAGACTCCCAAGCGAGAGGTTCAAAGCTATAACAGCTGGAACCGCCGAAAAAAGGGGCGCGGTAGCACTACTGTTTGATAGAAAACATTTATTTAAGTGTTTGAATAAGCACGATGCTATTCCATTGCCACCACGATTTGCAAGGGTCTCATGACACATATAACACGTAGGTTGTCCGGAAACACAGTCATGTACAGTTAAATAAAAAGTGTATAAAGCGTTTATAAAAATATTCAGAAGATCGCAAAAAGGTGTAGGAAGGCATAGGCTAATCAGCACTATCTGACCCCGTGTCCGACTGACTATCGTTAAAAAATGAGTCCTTAATTGAGTCGTCGCTACTATAATCCATATTTAGAAAGTCTTCTTCCCCCATGTTACCAGGATCCATACCTTGTAAAAGGCAACACGATTAAAGTTTAATAACAATAATAACTAGCCGAAAGCCTGAGTTGCCAGTGCTATATAAAAAAATCTGTTAGTTTCTAGCTTTTAAGCTTAACTATCAATATTAATAAATAACAAAAATAACAATAATAATACACTGGCGATATTAAAACACTGACGAGTTTTATTGCCAAGCTTCTCTCCCAATTCGAGGTGTGCTTCTTAACTATTGTTTTTCCTACAATTTATGCGAGCTCCGAACGGCGAATGCTTTTTTGTGTGAAGCCTTTTCATGGCAGAAATACACTCGGAGGGTATGCCGCCCACTACCGAGAGGTAACTGCTATTTATAAAAACCCAATAATTGGGTTTTAATCAATTAGAAAAATTTTTTGTGGTGTTTGTCCGGACTGGGTTAGAACCCGAGACCTCTGGTATAGCAGGCGAGCACTCTACGCACTGCACCTCAGCGGCCACATTAAAGTTTAATTGATGAAAAAAGGTGTTTTATGTATACAGTATATAATAATTAATTGAATTTCTATAATATATATCCTTCAGGGACCGTAACGGTTATAAGTGATATCCAAAAAGTTGATTTTTAACGATTATTTTCTGAGTTTTATTTTTTGCTCAGAAAATAAAAGTTTTTTCTTGAGTTTTATTTTTTGATCAGAAAATAAAAGTTTTTTCTTGAGTTTTATTTTTCGATAAGAAAATAAAAGTTATTTTTTGAGTTTTATTTTTCCCTCAGAAAATAAAAGTTTTTTTCTGTTTTATTTTTCTATCAGAATATAAAAGTTATTTTTTGAGTTTTATTTGTTCCTCAGAAAATAAAAGTTATTTTTTGAGTTTTATTTTTCGATCAGAATATAAAAGTTATTTTTTGAGTTTTATTTTTCCCTCAGAAAATAAAAGTAATTTTTTGAGTTTTATTTTTAGATCAGAAAATAAAAGTTATTTTTTGAGTTTTATTTTTTTGCTCAGATAATAAAAGTTATTTTTTGAGTTTTATTTTTTTGCTCAGATAATAAAAGTTTATTTATAAATTTTACGTATTTATGTGACGCGAGCACATATATACTATTAGAAATGTAATTTTATGTATGTATGTGAGTGTATATATATATACACACTTTATTTCTGTCCTACAGAGTTATTTATTTATGTACCTACTCACATACATACATAAAATTACATTTCTAATAGTATATATGTGCTCGCGTCACATAAATACGTAAAATTTATAAATAAACTTTTATTATCTGAGCAAAAAATAAAACTCAAAAAAAAAACTTTTATTATCTGAGTAAAAATATAAAACTAAAAAAATAACTTTTATTTTCTGATCGAAAAATAAAACTCAAAAAATAACTTTTGTTTTCTGAAGGAAAAATAAAACTCAAAAAATAACTTTTATGTTCTGATCGAAAAATAAAACTCAAAAAATAACTTTTATTTTCTGAGGGAAAAATAAAACTCAAAAAATAACTTTTATTTTCTGATCGAAAAATAAAACAGAAAAAAACTTTTATTTTCTGAGGGAAAAATAAAACTCAAAAAATAACTTTTATTTTCTGAGCGAAATATAAAAATCAAAAAATAACTTTTATTTGCTGAGGGAAAAATAAAACAGAAAATAACGATTAAAAATCAATTTTTTTATAAAAATCGAAAAAATAAAAGTTAATGCACCTAGAGGTAATCTGCGTTACGGTGATTACATCTGTGTACTTCTTTTGCGTTTAGCGTTTCTCCTTCAGTATGATTTTTTAGTCAAAATTTAAAAAATAACGATTATTTCCAATCCCTGATATCCTTGAAAAATCTCTTATCTCACTTTATCATATCCACTTGCTTCCAACAAAAAAAACCTAACTGAAGATAATAACGTATGAAATGAGAAAAGTGTTCTAACAAAAAAACCTAGCTCGAGATAAATTGTGTAAAAATAAAAAAATTAAAAATCACTTAAAATAACCTATTTCCACTTAGGCTATGAAAACAAAATTGATAAAAAAATTATGATTCCTAACTCAAGTTAAGTTTTTTTAATAAACTGAAAACGCAAATAAATACGTCCAAGAAGTACCCACATAACTCTAGTTAGGATGTTTTAATAAAACGATTTTTCATACAATACTAGACTTAAGAGATTTGCTAGAAGATAAGTTGTTTTAACTGGTGCAAAATGTTTCTATCTGAGTTAGGATAATTTTTATATCTTAATAACTTTTTAAATATTACTCCAATTTAAATGGGGATAAGACAGATCGATGCGTTTTCCTCCAAAGATTCACACTAACAATAACTCAATTTCGCATTATCTCGAGTTAGGCTACTTTAATTTGCGGGCACAGATATGTAGGTATATGTATTATATTTTTATATATTTTACATATATTTTATTTTTGCCAACTTGGGTACTTTTTTTCCGCACGTTTGCCTTCGCAAGCAAATCAGTGGCCAGAGCTTAATCGATTTATCTGCTGATGTTCCTGTGTTTTGACTTACAAATCTTTGAGAATTTGCCCCTCTTGGCCCATTTTTCAAAATTTCAGCATTTTTCCTCATAACGGAATAAGGTCATTGCATGGATGAAATTTCATCACACGGGCTTTATTAGTGACATCATGTATTACGTGTTTTTCGAAATACATACATATGCCTTATTTTCAACCCCAACCTTCTCTGTTACCATTAGAATCTACATACATATCGTCGTACCATACGAAAACTAGCATATTTAAAATTTCTGGCGAAAGCGATCAATAAATAATTCTGTACGAAAAGTAACAAGTTCGTCTTTTGGCCGACGAAAAATAACAAAATCAACTTTTGGCTGACGAAAAGTATCATCAATTATATACTGTTTTTACATTAAAATTGTTGTTGTTTAAACGAAATTGATAGTTTTCGTCAGCCAAAAGTTGATTTTGTTATTTTTCGTCAGCCATAAAAAATATGATGTTAGTTTTCGTATGGTACGACGATATGTACCTACCAAATTTCATTAAAATATTTATATTTTTGCGCAAGCTAGAATGTGTACGGCCGCACGGACGGACATGGTTCTAGTGATGGGCGAGTCCGAGATGTTTTATTCGATTCTCTCGATTGTTGAAACATCTCGAATGCTCTCGATGGTTTTCATCCCTGCAAAACTCGTGTGATGGAAACTAACACATGCAAAAGTTTCACACCAATACATTGACACACTTTTTTATCAGCTGTGAGAGGACAGGGTTGCTTTTTTGATAATTCTTTTAAAGAAATCAAATTCGTGGAAGATATCAGTTGAACGCGTTCTTTCTTGTGCTAAAATATCATTTAATAGTGATTAAAGATAATAAAAAATCTAATTAATAATCGTTTTTTAAAGAATAAAGATAAGTACATACATATTTAAGTCAAACCAGCTTTATTCTGTACATTTATATATATGTACATATATATATTTTACATCAATTTCAGATGTCTTCGACTCCATAGAATTCGAGAGAGGCGTACGCAAGACTTTCCTGCTTGGCCATCACCGCGAGCAGTAAAAAGTATATTTTTTGGTATTTTCCGCATATTAAAAATATAATTTTATTTCATGTATGTTAACAATGAATATAATAAATATAGACTATGATAGATTTGTTTTGGCTCATTTGTGAAGGGTTCATGCATCAAATGTGATGGCTCAGTTGTGATAGGTTCGTATATCAAGTGTGACGGATCATATTTGACGGGTTAATATATCACGCTTGATGGATCATATGTGATTGGTATTTACATCAACATTGATGGGTATAAAATGAGAGAGAAAGAGCATATGATTATGCATGAGTGTGAGCGAGATGCAAACTCACACGTATACATTTCATCCCATCACATTTGTCATATTGCTCTTAAGAATGTGATAGAAAATGCTGATAAGTACATCCATCACAAGTGACCATCAATTGATGGATCAAATGATGGTCACGGTTCTTGCTGGGATTCGTATTCGAGTCAAGTCGTAAATGGCCGTCAGTCGAAACAATCGCTAAAACATCTCGGACTCGCCAACGATTCCTCTCGTTTTCAAAGCAACCCTACAACATCTCGCACTCGCTGCAAAAAATACATAATAATTGTTGCCGCTTGAATATTAAAATTGCTTTACAAAACATACAGAGTGGTACAAATCTATTGCCGTTGTTGGTACTCGTAAAATTCATTTGTTTCATAAGCGTCTCACTTCAGAAAATTTATTAATGTTTAAATAATTAATTATTATTATTATGCACGACACTGTTTAGTTGTGATTGCAATAATGCAGCGTCTATGTATAGCATATTTTTCAATTTGGTTAATTTATTTATGTATTTGCCTCACTTCCATTAAAAATCCTACTTTCTTTATCAACAAAACTCATTCAGTTTATTTTATCAACTAAAACATATCATCAAAACAACAGCCGGCCCGCCGACTCGGAACAATCGCAAAAACATCTCGCTTGTGTAGTCGAGATGTCATCGAAACAACCTCCGATTCGCCGACTCGGAACAATCGCAAAAACATCTCGATTGTGTAGTCGAGGAGCGAGTCAACTTTTGACTCGATTGTGATTTTGCAACGATGGCGATTCTCTCGATTGTCTAAACATCTCGGACTCGCCCATCACTACATGGTTCAATCGATTTTTTTTTCATCCTGATCGTTTTGATATATACATACATGTAAGTCCATATCTATCTCAATTATTTTATGGTCTTACGTACAACCGATATGTGATCAAAAGTATACATATGTATGTATATAGTAGATACTAGGTACAGCTGTGTATAAATAAGCACATCCCATATTGAAAAACCGCCATTCAGCGTAGGCATGAATACACACGTGTTTGCCTAAAATAATGTGATGTTTACATACAAGCATACAGCTGAAGCTTATAAAAGTGTTTTAAAATATACTCGACTGTTCTGGAGCGACATCTACATTTGCAATTTGAATTTAACTTTGTACTAAAATGCAAATCTTTTAGTTTAAATTTAAACATTTTATTTTTGCAAAATACTATTTAAAAAAAAGTACCACGCCCAATAAAACACCGTTTCGCATGCATAGCTAATTAATACCTTTAAAACGATGCCTTACTTATTAATTTTGGTAAATTATGTGAGCTGAAAAAGGGATATTTATAAAACACCAATTAGAAATAATATATATATATGATATGATGATATGAAAAAAATGTACACCTACATATTTTGCCTAAGGGTGCCTTGTTAAAGGAGCTCCAAAATTAAAGCATCAAAAAATGTTTTTCCGTCACGATCTGCCTTCTTTCTCGCAGCACGCACACACATGCAATAACTCACCATTTTGGTTGAAAATGTGATTTGATAATTCTTAAAATCGCTATTTAAATAACGGAAACAGAAATGAAGTCTTATGGAAAATTCTCCAAAATGTTATAAAGCAATCAGGATATTGTTTTTTTTTTTTTTAGTAAGATAAAGCATTGAAAGTCTGTGTACGGAACATCAAGACTACAAAACAGACAAAACTTCCAAGGAAATTTTCATTTATGTGTGTACTTTGACTCCGTAAACACCCATGCCCTGATGGTATCATACCATTGGTAGGAATTTAGCGATAGCGATTTCTGGAATCCAGGTACTGGTTAAAGTGGAAATTGGATGGATCGTTAGAGAATAAAAATATATACATTAAATTGTGCGTGTTTACTTAATTTTTATTTATTTATTTCTTTGTTTTATTATAAGTAATTTTTACCCATACTTACGAAAAGTTACAGCAATATATTTTACAGGGCTATACGCATAGATATACATATGTACATATATATATACATATATATATACATATATACATATATACAAATAAGTATATTTATGTATTTATGCGTTTTGTTTGTATGTGCTACAATAAATTTGCATACAAAATTACGTTAGATATAAATTAATGCTAGACAAATGTAAATAATTGAACAGACAACAAAGCATAACGCTAGCTTAGAGTGCAAACTGTGTAAGTCCATTTTTATGAAAAAGTGTTTTTAAGTGTAGAAAGCTAGAAAAATTAAATACGCACCACGCTAAACAAGTCTGTGATACTTGTCATATTTCTACTCGTTGTTATTTAGTGATACGCAAATTGTGCAAGTCCAAAAAGAGAAGAAAATTGTGTAAGTCCAAAATTTTTCTATGAACAGAAAATTTTTTTTCATTTTGAAATTTTTTTATTTTGTGTTTTTTGTCTCTCCTACAAAGTTTGAAAAATGGACTTACACAATTTGCACTCTAAGCTAGCGATAAATTAAAAAAAAATCATATATATGCCACTCAATAAATCATTCAATTCAATTCGAATGCTATTTTCGACAGCACTTTTAGTTAACATAAAGAGTATTTTGCTGCTTACATTTAAACTATTGCTGTGTCTTCTTTTTCTTCTACTAAATTTTCGTTCACTTGTGCTGCAACTTAATAATGAATAGATGTCTATTTTTTTTTAATTCCTGCTTGGCATATATTGCACGTTTTATGCAATAGGGATTTAACTCGAAATTTTCGATTTCTGGCATTTTGCCATATATTTTAATAACTGGGTCGTGCCTTTGAGTCTAGTCTTATAAAATACTCAAAAAGATAAAAATGGCGGAAATAAAAGTGATTTTGTAGTTAGTCGTAGAAGGAAACTCTTTGAAATTATAAGTTTGTTTGCGTTTTCACAAAAAAAAATTTTGTTTTTTTTTTAGTTAAATCCCTATTGAATAAAACGCGCGAGATATATTGCATAATTTACTGAAATTAGGCAACTTAATTACATCATTGAAATTCCAAAATATTACAACATACTTATAGATATTTCTTATATCTAATGTACAATTTTGCACCGCTAGCCAGCACCTTTTATTTTACACTACGTACGTACATACATATGTATATAAATATGTATGTACTTATTCTACAAAATAGCACATGGTAATCATATGCAAGAGTTAATAACTAAAAAAAAATTCAAATAAAACATTAAAGAAAAAAATTTAACAAAAAAAATAATAAAAAAATAATAATAATAAGAGTTACATCCTTTTCATGCCAAGCTAAGGAGATGGTATGGTGGATGTCTTCCCTATTTCTGCTTACTTAATCTGAAAATTCATCACTCCAGTATGTTGTTGTGAGTGGTGCCACCGATTTGAATAAGTCTTTGCCCACCGTAAAACTTTCCACATCCGGTCGCGCTTTAATCGGTCGCTCCTGTCCCGGGCAACGACCATCTTTGTGCCTCTCCAATCGTGCTGCAGATACAAACTTACGCTTACATTTCTCGCATTCATGTAGCAGGCCTTGCTCGTCGTGCTCATCTACCAGATGACGTCGTAAATCGGCCTTACTAGCACCGGTAAATTCACATTTCGTGCACTCAAAGCCCGACGGTTCCTCATTATGTTTCTGTATATGTTTGCGGTATGCGCCTTGCATCTTGAAAACTTGTCCGCAAACTTCGCATTTAAGCGTTTCACGTGGTGTATGCGCCTTTTTGTGTAATGTCAGCGATAGCCGCCGTGCAAACACTTGGTCACACTCATCGCATTGGAATTCGGTTTGTTCATCATCTGATGGTGGTTTGGTTTTGGTTTTTTTCTTTTTCCCTTTATTTTTAATGATGATGGGCTCTATCAATTCCACCATTTCCTGTTCATCTTCGCTACTTTCCTCTTTCACTAAGATGGGTGATGGTGAGGAATGTCTCTTTGCCGAACGTCCCATACGTTGTTTCTTTTTTTTGGATTTTGGTCCTGGTGTATAGCCAGCATTTGTCTTGCGTTTGGCACGTTTACTGGCCGTACTACGCGTTGCACGCTTCTTTTTCGATGTGCTAAATTCAGAATCATCTGAATCGGCCGATACCACATCTTCTTCTTCGGAAACTTTGAATTCCACATCGTCGTTAGGATCGTTGTCGGAATTTTCGGGTTCCGATTCTAGGACTGCATCTATGACCACATATCCAGTGGGTCGTCGCACCTTATTTTTACTACGCGATAATTTCTTACGCAATTCCCGTTCGGTTGTCTCACACTGCGTCTTCAGCTGTAAGGCCGCATTGACATTATCCAAACATGGATTACAAATGTATTGCGGCATAAAATCTTTGAGCGCTATCGTAACCGTTGGACATATGATCATTAATTTATCGGCAATTGTTTGCTTATTAACCATCTTGAATAGACTGACAAGTGCATCTTTGCTGGTACAAACGCGACATTGATTCTCATCTACCTGATTTTCCATTTTAGCAGCTTGGCGGGCCGTACTTGTGGGTTGCTCATCATCATCTTCATCATCAAGTCTCTCTTCTTTTAAATCGAACTCCGTGTTTGCTTCCACGTCAAGCTCTTTGCGTTTTTTAGGCAATTGTGATGGTGTTTTAGTTTTTGTTGCAGCGTCTTCATTCTCGTTTTCAGCAACATCAACAGCAGTTTCGAGCGCTTCTATACTGCCCTCGTGATTTGTGGACAATTGCTCTTTAGTCGCAGCTGTGGGATCGTGCTGAGGGAGTAAGATGTCTATTAGAATTAAGAAACTATAAAAAAGTGGTGTATACCTTTCATACTACAAAAAAAAAAAAAAATTATGTATTACATTGCGAAGAGCAAAACCTCTTAATATGGGTATATCAGCTCAGTTTCAACCTTTTTTTTTGGAATAACTTGGCTCAGATTTCCATATGTCTACCAAAATGGTCGAATTTACATTAAGGAACCACGGCCCGAGAAAAATTACTTTTTCAGTGGGGTAGAGGGCCTCTGGCAGATCTCAAAAATGAAATCAATATCTGCTGGAGGCTTATAGTTCACGAGATTTTAGTAGGTAATTTGTTGGTAGTTTGATGGATCCATAGATATTACCCCAGAAAGAGAATTCTGCCGGCTGAGGGTTATTTTTTTAAAGCATGGCCGAACGCCACCAACGCAAAAAGGTTTTCTACACACATATGTGCGCGTTTTTATAAGTGTCTCCTCGGTAATAATGTCCAGTTTTGGAATTTTCTTTGGTAAATTTTACAACTTACAAACATCTCCGGTCGGCGGGACTTTTGGATTTAGAATCAGGAGCACCTCCTCTACAACCCCCAATAGCTCTTTTTTTCAACACGTGGTAGACTGTTGGAAATTTTTCCCATTAACTAAACAATTAGAAAATTCCTAAATTTTGATTTTGGTGTTGTATGTTTTATCGGCCTTGCATTCTAACCGGGACATCTTGCATGACAGTAGTGCAATCTATGTATAAGCGGGACCATAACACCCTTGGCCAATCGTTGTCCAGCAGTCTTGCTTCGGCAATGCTACCCAGACCTTTTTAGAGTATGACCCTGTATAGAGTAATGTACTTCTTCGGAAGCGGATAATTGATAGTTCCCTCCCGCTGCGACTTGTAAAAAATATAAACCGGTTGCCGGCAAAACAAAACACGAAAGGTATACACATGCAATTTATGTTTTTTTTAATACATATAAGTATGCACACATATTTAGATAGGTATCAAACAAAACTTATATCGGTATGTGCACAATTATTTTCGTACCTCCTCCAAATATTCGGCCACTCCTTCTTCCACCTCGGCTATTGCTCCATTTGTTAGCAGTTCCTCACCGTTGCTGACATTGGTGGCCAACATGCCACCAACACCTTCACCAAGCAATTCGCTCATTTTTCTCCACTTTATCTAATGTGAAGTTTCACTTTCTCTAAAGACTTTTATTCGCTTTTGAGTTATTTTTCTTCGTGTTTATTTCTGTTTGTTTTTATTAGATCCTTCTATTTGTTGTTTCTATTTTAATGACGAAAAAAATTTGCTTCCACACTAATGATTTACGTGTATACATATGTATGTATGTAAGTTTATATGTCGAGTACATGAGGAACAAATAGCGCGAAGCAGCTGGTGCAACAATTGGCAAATCTAATTAGAATTTCAATTATTAATAGAACTGGCACATTTATTTATTATGTATTATTTTGATAAATGTTTGTATTAAATTTTTTCTACAAACTTTTATAAATTCTTTATTTTCCGCTTGTCTCACTGCAGCCGCTACAACAAATTCTTTGTCCAGCAGGTACAGGAAAAAACTGTCCACCACAGCGTTCACAATAATTAGAAAAAACTTTAGAAATTTTAACTCTTACCATTTTAATTTTCTCATATGCACTTGGATTTATTCTTTTAAAGAAATTTGTGTTAAATATTGTGCAAAAAATTATTTTTCACTTCTACGTCTCTATACTAAATGCGTTACGGCCATCTTGAAAATTGCAAATTGTGCATACAAAAATCGAAGTAGAAAATTTTTCACTGCGTTATTGTGAATTGGCAATAAACATTTGGTAGGGCGACCGGCGCAATGCGTGCGAGTGAATATACATATATAGAGAGCAGAAGTAAATGTTATTTGAATGAATCATACGTAAGTGTGAGTGAGATGGATAGCTTGTAGTTGTTGAAATGCGCCGGCTCAACACAGGGTTGCCATTCACTTGTATACTATTGCAAAAGTATTCGGATATGATAGTACCTAAGCGGTTTTTGGTAGAAAGGAAAAGTTTAAACAAATTCAATAACCGACTTCTATGGAAATAATATTAAGGTTGTTCTCTGTGTCTAATATTTTTGCCGAGATATCATGATATCTTGAGAAATTTGCCATACAGAGAGAGCGCACCTTTAAGAAAATAAAATTCTAACTGACTTCATTGTGAACTAGCATGTTAGTCATATTCTTTCCACTCTTTATACAACTGTTGTCGCTTTGCTTTGCTTGCTTCAATTTCGAATTAATTAATTTTTTATCTGAATAAAATAAAATACTTAAAAAAAAAGAACTAGAAACATAAATTCAAACTCACTTCTCATAGAAGACCATTGTGAATGTAATAACATGGTTGCATTTCCCGTGATATTTTTCTCATGATATCACATATCACGGGTTGGGGTATGAGAAATTTGCCGAAGCTCCAAATTTGACAAGACGTGTATTTTGTTGTTGTGCTCGGCAAATTTATCACACTTATGTCATCTCGGCAAATTTGCCAGGCCAAAATAACAGAGAGAGAACAACCTTATCATTTCTCATTAGGAAATTCTCAAAAGACGTGGAAATGCTTAGCGAAACAGTTAAAAATAAAGTCAACCGGTGTATATGTAATTGACTTTCGCAGCATGGAATGGAGATACAAAAGCATTGGATTGTAACACGTGGCGTATACGTAACTGATATCGGAAATGAAGTAAAATGTAAAAATATCTCACACTGAAAAACTTCTATCTTTCGCCTATAAGTATGCAATGTTTACATATATATGTACATAGCTGCATGCAGCTAATAAAAACGTGTTGATAAATAAATACACCCATATCTACACCTTTTCAAGTTTATATTGAGAAAATACATCTTAATATTGGGAAATATAAATTTTTATTGAGAAAATATAATTTGATAATGAGAAATGTTAGTTTGTATTGAGAAAATAAAAATTGATATTGAGAATTATAAATTGATAATGAGAAAAAACAAGATGTTAATGAGAAACATAAATTTATATTGAGAAAAAAAAATTTGATAATGAGAAATGTTAGTCTGTATTGAGAAAATAAAAATTGATATTGAGAATTATAAATTGATAATGAGAAAATACAAAATGATAATGAGATCATAAAAAGTTATGCGTATATTTACATACTTTCTATATGTAAAATCGGTCGCTGATTCCGAAAATCGGGTTCATTTTTAATTCTATGGGAAGGTTTTTGAGATATCGGCAATTTACCGTTATTTGGCCAATGGGTCCACTTAATCCAGTATATTTCTTTAACACAGTGAGCTATCTTCCTTAGGGTCACACCAAACGAAAGAAAATTAAATTTCCTTTTCACGGCTCCTATAACATTTTTCTCTAGCTCTTATAGTTTCTGAAATATTGACGATTAAATTTGAATTTTTTCGATTTTTTACGATTTTTTTAAGAAAAAATTGACTTTGTCAGGCAATATCTTTAAAACCAATGTTTTCACCTTCGGTTTTACTCCTTTGCGTGAAGCTCCATTCTATTACCAAAAAAATAAGCTATCAACGATGAAAATCCATTGTAAAATGGAAAAGTTATAGGCGATCAAGTAAATACAGCCAGGTCGGCAATGCCTCTGCACGCGTACATTCTATGCATATTGTACCAATACCTACACATCTGCAGTAGCAGCACATTGGCAGCGCAGTAGATACAAGCGCATTTACGGGTATAACATGCATAGAATATACCCGTGCAGAGGCATTGCGCGACTTGGCTGTATTTACTTGATCGCCTATAACTTTTCCATTTTACCATGGATTTTCTTCGTTGATAGCTTATATTTTTCCCAATAGAATGGAGCTTCATGTAAAGGAGTAAAACCGAAGTTGAAGACATTGGTTTAAAAGATATTGCCTGACAAATTCAATTTTTTCTTCAAAAAATCGTAAAAAATCGAAAAAATTCAAATTGAATCGTCAATATTTCAGAAACTATAAGAGTTAGAGAAAAATGTTATAGGAGCCGTGAAAAGGAAATTTAATTTTCTTTCGTTTGGTGTGACCCTAAGGAAGATAGCTCACTGTGTTAAAGAAATATACTGGATTAAGTGGACCCATTGGCCAAATAACGGTAAATTGCCGATATCTCAAAAACCTTCCCATAGAATTAAAAATGAACCCGATTTTCGGAATCAGCGACCGATTTTACATATAGATAGGATAGTCACGTCCAAAGTACAGACAAAAAATTTCATTTTGTGATCCAGTGTTATCGACTTGTGTTTTCTGAATATAAACTTTTGTTTCTCATGATCGATTTGTGTTTTCTCAATATAAAGTTATATTACTCATTATCAATTTTTATTTTCTCAATATAAACTTATATGTATCATTATCAAATTGTATTTTCTGAATATTAATTTATGTTTCTCATTATCAAGATATATTTTCTCAATACAAACTTGCATTTTCTCATTAGCTGAGTTCCCGTGGTAGTGATCCAGACCCGGATACGAATTTTGCAAGCAAATGCAGCAACTATTTTCTGATCCTGATATTTATCTGGATCAAAAATGTCTATTACAATCTATACGGATCCGAAATTGGTCCAGATAAATATCAGGATCACAAAATTGTTATTGCATTTGCTTGCATAATTCGTATCCGGATCTAGATCACTGCCACGGGAACTCACCTATTATAAACTTGAAAAGGTGTAGATATAAACATATTAAGCGAATTCCCGTGGCAATGAGCCAGATCCGGATAAAATAATTGCATGCAAATGCAAAAACAATTTTGGGATCCTGATATTTATCTGGATCAATTTCGTATACGATTTGTTGTACAACGAACCCAAGTCTACGTACCATAAATTGGATGGTTAGTGGGCCCTATTATAATTTGTTTGCCTATGTATTAGAAAATTATCTTTATATATATTACGCTAAGCGATTTTTTGTACGCACCATAACATTTACACCGTTATTCGGATTTTCGAAAATGGGGTGTCATATGAAAGGGCTTGGTCTGTAGATGTGCAGGTTAAATTTTCTTAAAAAGGGTTGCCACCTGTTTAAAAATTTAACTGTCCTGCATAGTTTGCTTGATTTATAAATTTCAGGTACCATATGAAAGGGATTGAGCTGGAAACAAGTAACTTATTATAATTTTTATAAAAAGGGTTGCCACCTGTTCAAAATTTAATTTTTACGCTATAGTCTGTTTGATTTTTAGATTTGAGGTGTCATATGAAAGTGCTTTGTCTCAAAATGAGTAATTTATCATAATTTTTACAAAGAGGGTTGTCACCTGTTCCAAAATTTATTTTTACGCTACAGTTTGTCCGGTTTTCAAATTTTAAGTGTCATGAAAGGTCTTTCCCTGCAATAAAAAGAAAAGGGAGGGGAAAATTAAAGGAACGGAAATGTCGAAGGAAAGGAATCTAAAGAGGGAAGAGTACGGAAAATAAAATGGATAAAGGGAAGAGGAAGCCGCAAATAAAGGGGAAAGGGGAAGAGAAGTACGACAAATGACCTTATTCGCATTAAAACTTCACTATGGGACTCCTCGGACAATATCTTTGTATACAAAATCTAGGTCTACGGAAAATAAAAATAACCAGGAATTACGTATATTCTTAATTTTATATTTTATTAATAAGAATTTATGGGCTTAAAACCGATATTCTGCCATTTTTAAGGGGAAGTCAAATTTAAAATGGCAATAAAAAAAATTGTTAAATGTAGCAATAAGTGGTTTTCCACCCTCAAATTGTCGCACAGTGTAATTGAAAGCCACAGCATCGCGTTTACTAGTTTGCCATAAAATTTCAATAGCGGTCTCCTCAGAATAAATCCTTTTAAAATTAACCTAAAAGACCACAGGAAGCGAAAAACCTATTCCTCGAAATGTTTAAGTGTTTTTTTTTTCGGGTTCTACTTTGTTTAGCAAAAGATTAATAAATGCGCTTTGAGAATTTCTCTAATAAAAATTACAAGCTTAGAGCTCTTTCCTCCGTTCATTTTACCTAAGAGTGGTTGTGTATAATATACGCTGCTGATGTGCCTTGCTGACCACAAGACGCTCGTCCAACTGAGGTCTATCTCTTCTTGTATTATATTGTAAATGGCGTTCTCCTTGAAGCAGAGAAGCCAAGCTAAGATTTTAATTGACACTTAAATTTCATATTTCTTCTTCAATCGCAAGTAGCCGTAAAATTTAACAAATGGTCATAAAAAATAATTTTTCCAATATCCACTGTACATACATACATACATATGTATGTATGTATGTATATATACGCCCTTTTGTCACATTCACAATTATCACCTCTCAATCAACAGGATAGCTCATTAGCGACACATATGAAACATATTTATTGCCTACTTGCGAGGACATATCCAGGCGTACATACATACGTACAACCATAAGCACCCACCAAAAAATCTAAGCCATATTTAAGAATTAAAACAGCAGACTTAAAGGCTTACGAAATAATGCCTGAAAAGGCCATAGGAGTACTCTCTTTCTCTCTCTCTCTGAGAGCATACCTTATTCCAAAGGCTTATCCGCCATGCGAAATAAGGCCTAGATAAGTATTAGAAAGTTAGGAGCAGACAGAGTGAGTGCATAACAGAAACAACGCTGCCAGCATACTTCTCTTTTAAACCTGATTTGTCAACAATAAGCAAAACTTTTTTGTAGGGTAAATGCACATACATACATACATACCCACGTATTAATGTTGGCTGCAATAATTTTTCGGTCATTACAAATTTACGCTCATTATTATTTATTGTTTAATGTTTCTTTTTCCGTATGTAGCCTGATAATTACGAGCCTGCAAATACGGACGCTCCTGGAAGCTCCTGTCGTGTTATTTGTCTTCATAAAATCTGTGATAGGTAGTACCTATTAGGTACCCATGTGTATCGGAAACAACTGTCAAAGTATACTATAGAATTCGACCGAAATATCGTACAGAATAGCCTAATCGCAAAACTGATCGCAAAATTTACGATATCGCTCCGAAAATTGCCGCGAATTGGTTACAGAATAGGCGCACAGTTTTACATTTTGTCAATAGGTTTTACAGCTCGAAGAAAATGAAGAATAAGTGCGACAGAATAAAAAGTCCATTAATTAAGGCCAAAACGGTGACCCAGCTTTTCGCTGAATATTTTTGAATGATATTTGTATCAACTGAAAGGTATTGGACATGACTTTTTCATAGAGATGTATTCATTACGATTCTCAGGTCGGGTCCCCAGATATAGGTACATAGATCAAAATGTGGACCCGGATGACCCCGGAATACTGCTGAGCAATATTGGTATCAAATGGAAGGTGTTGACCAGGGCTGAAGCATAGAGCTCTTCTCAGTATGATTCTTAAGCCGGGTACCGATTACAGCTATTATTTTTTTTAAATATGAAGATCTATGGAATCTACTGCACGGGGCTTAAATCTACCAAATTTTAAGATTCATTATTTGTTTAAAATTGCTTTGGGACACCGCACATAGGTAGATTTTACGAATTTATGCGGCCAAAATTGAAAATTTTAAAATTGGTACAAATACAAAATCCAAAATCGCTCTACGTTTATAATAGACCGGGCGATAATAAACCGGTCTTCTTGGCTTTTATAGACAACCGGGGTGCCCCTGCCGCTAGTCGAAACTTATTATTCTCCCACTTTTTCGAGTTTTTATTTTTTACGTATTTTAAGTAACCCATTTTTAAACGTCAATATTTTTAGTTTTAAGACAGTTATCACAGTAAACCACATGGATTCGAGTGCTTCAGGTAAATATCATTATTTGTTGAAGAAATCGTCAACCTAGCATAATAAAAGACCCACCATTTTCAAGCTTTTAAGCATATTGCGTTTTGTTGAAAAAATATTGTTAATTTTTTAATTCAAAAGCATTTTAGTTATATTACCGACTCCGATCGCCTCAAAATTTTTATACATTTTAATAGTGGGTAGTCTTTTCTTATGGTTCTGATGAAAATCAGCTGCGGACAGGTGCAGCTGGGGTAAAAAAAGATTTATTGAAAAAATGTCCAAACAATTATTTTTTTTTTTTTTTCATTTTTATCGAAGATTCTCATGGTTCATCTGGAAAAAAATTAGTTACCCGTCAATATCTCTACGGAGAAATGCAAAGCCAGAAATTATCAACAATGGATGGAAAAATTGGCCTATTTCGAAAATTACCTGCTTTCGTATTTTTGGTATTTCCAATTTTTCAAAGTCAAGGAAATACTTATCATAAAAAAGGGCTAAGAATCTTAAAGCTACATTGTTTAGAAGAGTTTTGAGTATGTAATTTTGCAGCTCATTCAATTTTAATATAATAATATGCAACATTCAACTTTTTGAAAATTTTCATTGGCTTTTCGGAAATTTTAATTGGAACGGTCTCACGTACATATAAGGCAAACACCCTACAGAAAAACATTTCTAAAATCGACGGAATTTTTCACAGCATTGAGATTTGCACTTTTAGACTAAAGTTGGTTGGCTACATAACAGTACACCTCCTCAAAATCTTCTATAAATTCTGGCCTCAATTTGAAATTTTTAATTCACTTTTAGAAATTTCTACGATTTTCCTGATTTTTGCCACAAGCTTAGAAATCCTGCTTAAAACGATTTTTATTGAAAAATTGTCTATATTTTTAAACTAAAATAAGAAAGTAAAATTTTCAACAGAACTCTTTGAAATAAATTTAAAAACTCTGGCGTATGTTTTTTTTTTGAGTCACTGTATATATTTTTCAATAAAATCGACTTTTAACACAAATTATTAAAATTTTGCATTAAACAAGCAATTTGGAATAGATGTAGACAATAAAATATTTTTGGCCGCATAAAACTTGAAAATCTAGTTATGTGCACCGTTTGAAAATATGGTGCTAGAAAGCCAAAAATCGAAATTTCTACTTTTCGTCAGCCAAAAATTTAAAGTGCTAGTATTTGTCAGACAGAAAAATTCTGGTGCTACTTTTCGTATGGTATATTGGGCCATATTAATAAAAGCCAAGCATTTGCTTTTGCTTAAGATTTCTGACCTTTTACTCAAATTTTGAAATTTGGTTCATACAAATTATTGTCAAATTTTTTAAATCTTGAGCAAAGCATTTGCTTGGTTTTTATTAATACGGCCCATTGTATTTGGAATGGAAAGATGTTTTATATAGGTACGTATAAACGTACATTAGGGTGGCCTCTAAAAATTAAATACACAATTTTCAAATAAATCAAATATGTATAACTTTGGTGTTGACTTAACAGTGCTTGACGACATACTGTCATATTCTATGTTATATAGAGCAGGACTTGCACGCAAAAGTACTTACCTAAAAGTGAGTTTGTTTAATTAAATTCATGTTCTCTTCATATCATGCAGCTCATTTTCAATTATTATCTTTTTTAGCAATATTATTACTATTATTATCTTTCTTCGTTGTAATTTCTTTTAGCAATTGTTTGTATGTCCATTTGAATTTTACTGAAAACAGTGAAGAAAGAAAAATTGCTTGAATTAAAGATTGCAAATATGGAAATAACGAACTGATGCTCTTGATATATAATAGTACAAATAAAAATTGTTCTATTATCACGAGTCTCAAAGAAAGACAGTCATGGGAGTCTAAAAATGTGCTATGATGAAATATCGAACAAATGCGACAAATCTAATTAAATATGTTCGGAATAATAGCATAAACAAATTAATCATATTTTTATACCTTTCATGAGAATGAAATGGTATTATAACTTAGTGCCAAAAAATTTTTGTCGAAAGTACCAGAAGGAAGCGTGGGGGACCCACCAAAATATATACCGATATGATCAGAATCACGAGCTGAGTCGATTAAGCCATGTCCGTCTGTCCGCCTGTCCGTCTGTCCGTCCGTCCGTCTGTGTGAACGCAAACTAGTCCCTCAGTTTTTGAGATATTTGATTGAAATTTGGAACACGGGTGAGTTTTGATGCTCAATCGATCATTTGTCGGAATTGGCCGAATCGGACCACTATAACATATAGCTCCCATATAACCGATTGTTCAGATATACACATTTTGTGGTATAACTTCTCCCTTTTTACAGCTAAGGACACGAAACTTTGGGGTATTTGTACCCATATTGACCCAAAGAAGGTTACCGAAAATTATCAAGATCGGACCACTATAGCATATAGCTGCCATACAACCGATTGTTCAGATATACACATTTTGTCGTATAACTCCTCCATTTAAATAGCCCAGACACCATTTTTTCTAATAAATCGTTCCATAAATAACCCACAAAATTGAAATTATAAATTATACTAAATCAGGCTATGTACATACATACATAGGTAGCTTTTCATTTCCCCACTCATGAAAGGTATGAAGTCTTCGATACGGCCGAAGACAGCCGCGCTCTTACTTGTTTAATTTCTATTTTTCTCTCAGTAAATAGAACTTTTTTTTTTTTGAGTTTTATTTTTCGCTTAGAAAATAAAAGTTACTTCCCAGAGGCGAACATTGCCTACCTCACTACTTCTCCCCAATGATGTATACTACACATTATGAACAATGCCAACTAACATACAATATATATGAACAAGTAAGTTGGGTTCACAAAAATGAATTTTGTTCATTTTTCTGTTTTTCTTCAAATTTCATTGTTGTTGTGTTGCTATGTATAATAAATTCGGAAATTCCATAGAAACAAAATAACAATCATATTGATGAATTTCTTTGATACAAATTCGGTTCTGAATCAAGCGCTGATAGAATAAAATTCCAGGGGCCGTAACGATTATCATTTTTATAAAAAAAATCATTTTTAATCGTTATAATTTGATTTTTATTTTTTCAATGAAATTTGATCGATATTTTATGATTTTTATTTTTTCGATCAAAAATAATTGTTATTACTGGATTTAAATTTTTCCTATGAAACTTGATCGATATTTTATGATTTTTATTTTTTCGATCAAAAATAATTTTTATTATTGGATTTAAATTTTTCCGATTATAATAAACTCTAAAAACTTGTTTTTTTTGCAAATTTTGTTCTCAAATAGAACTGCGCCAATGTTGGCACAATCGTCAACTTCAAGCCATCAAATATAGGATTCACTAACGTTTGAAAAAGTTTACTGTGGTCGGAGAAAAAATAAAAAAATATTGATTAAAGTTGATCGGAAAAATTTAAATCCATATAACAATTATTTTTGATCGAAAAAATAAAAATCATAAAATATCGATCAAGTTTCATCGGAAAAATTTAAATTCAATAATAAAAATTATTTTTGATCGAAAAAATAAAAATCGTAAATAATGGTTATTTAAAAATTTAAAAAATAAAAATCTTTAGAATAAAAATGAGCTCATATTTGGATAGAATGTGCTAAAATCATTGTATCGGCATACTTGCATTTTATTGTTAACGAAGTTTTCATAATTATTTTTTCATCTGAAAAAATTAAAATAACGATTAAAATCGGTCCCTGTCATGGACGTTCTCCCTATGCA
Source organism: Urophora cardui (assembly GCA_960531455.1). Classification (NCBI taxonomy): domain Eukaryota; kingdom Metazoa; phylum Arthropoda; class Insecta; order Diptera; family Tephritidae; genus Urophora; species Urophora cardui. The sequence continues at coordinate 119,416,662 of OY482670.1, read as the reverse complement.
GATATATTGGATTATTGGCGGATTTCGGTGTTTTATGTGGTTTTTTACTCAATTTCGCTAATTATGCACGTTTCCTTAAATACATACCAGTTGCAGTCCCAGCATAAATTGGCTGGGCAAGCCTATGTGTGAAGCAGTCATTCGCCCTTTGTGTATATTTCTTTGCTGTATTAGCTGAAAGTCATTGCATATGTACATTAGACTGGCCGCAGCATGTATGGATTTTTTTTTTTTGTTGAAATTTGTATATTAACAGTTCTTAAAATATGAGGTTTAGGGTTAAAAAGACGGCCTTAATTTTTTGGCCCGATCCGTTGTTGTCTAGTTGACCCTCATTGAGCCCAATGTATGGAAAATTTTATTTTTTAACCTTGAACATGATTTTTTTTAATATGTCTGTTTTGAGAGATAAAAATTCTCTTGCTGAGCCCTTCTTGCGTTTTCTACACCTAAAACAAAGTATCAGTACCGTTGCTTTGAGTTGCTAAGTGAATATAACGGTACTTAACGAGCAAAAACAATCAAATTCCAAGACATTGCTGCTGTTTTTCACCCTGCTCTTAACGTGCTGATACAAATGTTGAAATGAGTCTATATATTCCAGCAGGGAAGTAAATTTCCAAACAGCTGATCGTTTGACAGTTTTACCAGAAATAGTCAGCAGTAGTCAGTAGACTGTTGCATGAGTACATTCATATGTCCAAACGAGTTAAGGCCCTGTTATACTTGCATAGCATTGCAAAGCAGGGCAGCGCAAAACATATAGCGCATAGAGCTGATTATACTTCGCATAGACGTGCAACCATGGTTAATTAATAAAAGTTTTCGCATCCCGACATTCGTACATACATACATACACACTCCATGTAAATTGTTTGTGTATTCTGTGGTGCTTCTGTCAAAATCATAGTTCGCCTTTGTAGAAATCATATTGCACCATGCTCAAAATTGATCCCAGTTTGATATAAGCACCATTATTAAAGTAAAACAGTAGAAAAAAGTGAAAAATCAGCTGTTTAGTAAGTTAACCTGTATAAATTAGCCTTGCGTGCAACCCTTCGCACACTCAGCACACACACATTCGTGTTGCCAAATGTCAAATCGCATAGCACATAACACAGAAATCAAAATTCAACAGACTTCTATGCTGTGCCCTGTGCCGCTATGCGTTGAGTAATCGATTACACGGAAATCCCATTAAACAGATTTCGTATGTGACAGTTCTTATGTTGTGCGCTGCTGTGCTATGCAAGTATAACCGGACCTTACTCGTTTGGTTTTCTTGTAGTGAAGTACAACAACTCGCTTTATTATGAGAACTATGTTACTCGTACATGAACCACAATGAATAGTGTGCGTACACTATCCGATCGTCATGATGCCAGCCACACACCTTGCAATTTTTTATACAACATGAGCATGTTGCGCTGGAAATCGCAATGTTTTTGGGGCTGTTGTATGAAGTTGTGTATCGGTTGTACGAAAAATCAAAAAGTTCAAGGTCCGATTATTAGGAGCTTCTCCAACTGTCATTGCTTTTTATTGGAGAAAATGTTCCAAACTTTACTAAAGTACGCCAACCCGGAGCAACATCGCATGCTAGGTTCATGTCGAAATGCATATATTGCTATAAAATATTTTTGTTTCGCGATCAGTTCAAATTGACTTCATCGGAATTGAAAAACCTTCGCAGTATTTGTATCTTCTTGACAAACATTTACGTTCCATATTGGTTTACATGCATTAATGCAATAGATGCACCAGCACAAGATCTCAAATTAATAAAAGATGCCATTTTATATTTTGATAAAGAAGTTTCTAATGCCTTGTTGCATAAGATTAAAAACCATTTGTGGTACTTGAGTGAGGAAATTGTTGGGTTATCATTTTTCGATGAAAGCATTTCTTTGAATATTAATACATCATTTATAAATTCGGATCCTTCTACGTGGCAAACCAAAGATGATTATCGCAAAGCGAAATCGGCATGTCAAACTTTGGCAGTGGTGAACGATGCAGCCGAAAGGGCAGTTAAGTTGATAACAGACTTTAACCGTACCTTAACGTATGACGAAGAGGATAAGCAATTCCTACTGCAAGTAGTTGAACATTATCGTAAGACATTTCCGTCTCACAAAAAGTCCATTTTATTGAATTGATATTGTTTTTATTATTCTTAATTTCTTGAAATTTCATAAAATAAAAAAATAAAAAATTAATTAAAGAAAAAATTTTTTAACCTTTTAAGCTTGATGAGGGTCAACAAAGCTTGGTGCGATCTGAATAAAAAAATAGGACGTTATTTCTTATACCATACCTCACCTTTTAGGCAGTGTTTATTAATAGAATTCGAGAAAAAAAAATTTGCGGCCAGTCTAATGTACATACATATGGTTAGTGGGAGTAGTGGTGGTTTTTGAATTCGAAATGTCTAATTACAGCTTACAGTGTAAACGGAATTGTGTACAATCCGCCTACATTCACCTTACAAGGTAAGCTAAGGTAGATTCGGTCTGCCTACCTACAACTTACAATGTAAGCGGAATTGTATTCAGTCCGCCTACATCCACCTTACAAGGTAAGCGAAAGTAGATTCGAGGTGCCTACCTGTAGCTTACAATGTATGCTAGTTACTGATATGGTCATTGGATGAACACTTCACTACCCTGATTACTTTGTATGTAACGTGTAGGCGTTCACTCTACATTTGCGGCCATGTATATGAAAATGTATAACAGATCTGTATATGAGGTGGTGTGCATTAAAGCCTTACATGTGTGCGTGACTTAATCGATTCTGTAAGCAACATTTTCGCCGCTGGGTTTTTGAATTTTTTTTTTCGATCTGAAAATAAAAGTTATTTTTTGAGTTTTATTTTTCGACGTGAAAATAAAAGTTATTTTTTGAGTTTTATTTTTCCCTCAGAAAATAAAAGTTATTTTTTGAGTTTTATTTTTCGCTTAGAAAATAAGTTATTTTTTGAGTTTGATTTTTCGACGTGAATGTATGTATGTATATTGTATGGCGAGCTATCAAATAAATTGCTTAACCGGGCAAAAATCTCTGGTTAAGTGCTTAACCGGAGATGGTGAAACCGGCCCTAAAAGTATAAAAGCGTGTAAATAATGTATACGTGTATAAAATATGATTTTTTAAAATGGAATGTTGCACATAGAAGTCATAGGAATGCTTATTGAATGTACTAGTAAGTTTTTAAGTGAAACGTTTACTTTTTTTGCATTTATCATAAAAAAAAAAAAACAAAAAATAACAAGCAAATATGTATGCAGTGCCATGTTTTATTCGACCCGTCCAAAAGCATCGTCTAGGCGATTAAGCACCTGTTTACTTACGGGGAGTGACGTGCTCCGGCCGAGTAATAAATTATGAAATTAGAGGAATAAATAAAACACAATTGAATTAATATTTAAATCTTACAATTAGTTTTATTTGTATAATTGAAAGTATATATACTAGCAGTAATGTGCTGCTAATATCTGGATAACAGCATAAATGGAGTTATGCTGTTTATGGACGCAGTGACGTGCTGCTATGGAAAAGCATACGAATTGGGAAATATAGAACTCACCTGTGGCTGGTCTAACAACGAGTGAGAGCAATAATTTATTCTGCTTTATTTGTCACCGCCGAAGAGATAAGCTCGGCTTATTAGCCGTATTATGCTTTACACATATGTACATACATATGTACGTGTACATATAGGAAGATATGTACATATGTGCATACATATTTACCAGTTTGTCGCATTAACAGAAAACATTAGGGGTGGTCTTAATATTTAGACTGCTGGTCTAAACATACCGGCCCCCTTGCGACAAGCAATCTTTGTAAAATTGGATAAAATAGTACCATGCCACAGGGAAGAAATTATGATATTTATTGTATTTGTGATTAACGTAGGTATGTATATACGTGGTATGATTTGGTGTTTGCATTTTTACTAATTCTGTTTAACATTAGTTTTTATTGTGTAATTTATATGTAGTTTTTTTTTTTTTACTTGGGTGGGATATAGTTATTTGGAAAACCTTGGCATTTAATGATTTCACTTGCATTGTTCTAAAATAATAGCATAGGGAGGTCGGAATGTAATTGTTTCCAAGCCTTGCCTGTAGTATATATGGACTGGATAATTGAAAATGTTAATTTGGATAATTTATGGAAAGCAAAGTTTTTTGATACATTTAGTAATGTTGGAACTAAGTTTTTTTATTTTTATTTTTTTATTTTTTTTTTATCGCCTCGTTGCTTGGAACACTTGTAATAACTAGTCCTCGAATAAATGGGTGCGGGACCAGTTCGGAGTGAAATGCTATTACCAGCTGAAATTACCGCTGGGGTTTGCATATAAATTGCTTGTACATATGAGGGTTAATTTGCAGGTACGTTTGTCTGTCTGCTTTTATTTGTCGATTTCTGCCTTTGCTTTTTGTGCATTTTTCGGTTTCCATAGTTTATGGTTTGTGCTTCAGTTGACGAATTGACTTTTAACGTGCAATTTTTTTTGATTAAAAATTTCTTGGGGTTGGTATTAGAACCACCTTTTTCAGTTCTTTGCTGGCGATAGTATATTCGATTGAAAAAGGAATTTCTATTGTTGATTGGATTTGGTGCATCGGCACGACCGGTTATAATCCAACCGAAAACGCTTTCTTGGGCCAGAAGTGAATTTTGGGCGCTCTTTACTAGACCACTTAGGATTATTTGGGGATATATGTCTCCGCCTAGAATCATATCAATCGGTTCATTGATGAAAAATCGGTTGTCAGCCAAAACAAGGTTTGGGAATGCTTGCCGAGTTATCTCGTCAACTTGGCAAGACGGAAGATCCTCAGTGAGTTGATGTAGTATTAGAACTTGTGTTTCCATTTGTATAGATGGATCTATAGGAGATCGCAATTGGATTACTCCTGCCTCTTTTGCCTGCGCTGATAAGCTGTTATTGATACCAGAAATTTGAAAATTTGTCGGATTCGTTGGCAATTGGATTCTGCGTCGGAGTCTTTCAGTGATGAAGGAACATTCTGACCCAGAATCAATGAGCGCTCTGGCTTTGAACTTCTTGCCGTTATGATGTATATTTACCTGGGCTGTTCCAAGTAAAATGCCCTTGTTAGTATTTGCGTGACCGGAAGTAACGTTGTTGGAATTGTTAGTATATTCGCGCCATGATTGTGTTTGTTGTGACGAAGAAGTGTTGTTAGCAGAAGATTTATAAGCTTCATTGCTATTTGTTGCTTTTGCCTGAACTGTATCGACATGGAGCAGGGTGTTGTGCCTGGAATGACAAGTGTTGCAATTGTATGAACTTGTGCATTGAAACACTTTGTGTCCAGTCGAAAGGCAGTTCAAGCAACAATTATTGCTTTTAATGAAGGAAATTTTGTCTGAGGTGGGCAAATTGCGGAAAATGCGACAATTTCTTAATTTATGGTCATTATTTTTGCACATTCTGCACGAATTTTTATGTAAGCTGACGTGATAGCTATCGATTGTCCTTGGCGTATCGCTTTCGCTATCAGTGATATGCGTCTCGGGGGCCGTATACTTAAGACCCGAAACGATTTCCAAAGTTTGGAATCGATGGTAAAGAAACTTGTCCATGTCTTCCCATTTCGAAATCTCTGTCTTGTTTTCGACAGTTTGTTCCCATAGGGTCAGACTGTAATGGGGAAGCTTAGTGGAGCATAGGTATGTGATAATTGCATCCCAGTTGGAAATGTCAATTTGAAGGCATTGAAGCGCTGAGATGCAATTATTGATTTCACGCTGTAATTTTTGAATTGAGGTCCCGCATTCGGTTTCAATCGTTGGCAAATTGAACAGATTCTGTAAATATTTGTTGACCAGGATACGTTTATTTTCGTACCGGTCCCTTAAATTTTTCCAGGCCGTCGAAAATCCTTCATTTGTGAGTGGGCACATTCTCACTATTTCTTTTGCCTCCCCAGTGGTCTTTGTGTTTAGATAAAATAATTTTTCCACTGGGGTAAGGCGCTTATTGAGGATGTATATGGCCGTAAACATGTCCCGAAAGGACGGCCATGATACATAATCTCCTTGGAACACATCCATGTCGCATGGTGGCAAACGAATATTGTGTTCAAGACTGTCATCTTTGGATTTGATTTCTGATGCAAGTGTTGTTAATTTTTCTGCTTCAGCAGCAATTGCAGACATACATTTCACATATGTTGCGAAACAACTTTTATTTAACCTTTTAAGGGATACTAAGTCTTCCGTAGAAGTTTTTCTTGAAGTTAATACAGATTCATGTGCCTGATTTGTTGTTGCCCAATGTGATTTTAGTTCTTCTTTATGAATTGCAAGACTATATTTTGTATGCTTCTCAACTGGAATACTTAGGTAATCTTTATAAAATTCCGTAATGGACTCGGTCAACCTAGTGTAGTATTCCATTATTTTTATTTGATCTGAAATTCTTTCCCTTTTTCAATAAATACAGATAGAAACCTGAAAGGATTTAATGTATTTGTTTTTGACTGCTAGTAAAGCAAATGGATCTTAAAAGGAATTGTATTATTGTCGGACCCAGATAGAAATCTAATTTTAGATATAATGTGTCGAGTTTAATTTAGAAAAAATTACCAAATTGTTAGACCGCACAAGTTATATTATAGAAAAACGATTAAATATTATAAAATTTTACTCGTAGAGGGTAATAGGGTATGTGGGACTAGTTGAGGGGTAGTTGGTCGTCGTTGGCCCCAGTTGAAAATACTTCTGGGACTTTTTGCCAATTTTATTTTGGATATGTTTGTATTTACATACATACATATGTACATATGTCTAAGCACAGTACAAAGTTCAATTTGTGAAAATTAGATATACATATATGTATAAATGTAATACGGTGAAATGCAAATACCTTGGTAAGTAGGTAAAAATCAAAATATTTTTCGGATAAATGCCAATTATGCCACCCAGAATATTACAGGAAAATGCCGAGTGAATTTTTCTTATTAAATCAAATAAAAATATTGATTTAATACTGTTTTCATCAAACTGGTGACTATTGGAGTCACAGAGCAAATGTTGTTACGAGATGCACCTACGGTAAGTAGGTTATGTGCATGCACGATTCAACAACGTTAATTGATTTATTTTCTTTAACAAATATAAGTACATATGTATATAGATATGATTTAAATTCACTCGGATTAAAAAACGTCAATTTATTTTCTTATTTTTTATTTTAATATAAAACACTCGCGACTTTTTTGTTTTGATTAAAAGCAAACACCAAAAAAATACCACGTACCTTTTAATATTGCAGATGTGATGTTTTGTATTTGATATTAAATGTACGTATGTACATATGTGCGAATGCTGGAGTGGCGTCTGGTATGAATTTTTTGGCTGGATGTACATAAGTATGTATCTTCCGTGCGTTTCTGTTTTTCTGTTGTGGACTGTATTTAGGTGTATTTCCTGGATCGATGGACCATGTTTACTTACGGGGAGTGACGTGCTCCGGCCGAGTAATAAATTATGAAATTAGAGGAATAAATAAAACACAATTGAATTAATATTTAAATCTTACAATTAGTTTTATTTGTATAATTGAAAGTATATATACTAGCAGTAATGTGCTGCTAATATCTGGATAACAGCATAAATGGAGTTATGCTGTTTATGGACGCAGTGACGTGCTGCTATGGAAAAGCATACGAATTGGGAAATATAGAACTCACCTGTGGCTGGTCTAACAACGAGTGAGAGCAATAATTTATTCTGCTTTATTTGTCACCGCCGAAGAGATAAGCTCGGTTTATTAGCCGTATTATGCTTTACACATATGTACATACATATGTACGTGTACATATAGGAAGATATGTACATATGTGCATACATATTTACCAGTTTGTCGCATTAACAGAAAACATTAGGGGTGGTCTTAATATTTAGACTGCTGGTCTAAACAGCACCAATTAAGAAGAAGAAGAGGAGGAGGTAGAAGAGGAGGGGGAAGAAGAAGAAATGTATATGCATAATTCAAGGTGACCTTTTTTTTCTGAACTGTCTAATTAAAATGCATTTTCGTGGAACATTTTAATCCTTTAAGTGAATTTCTTCCACCACTTACCATTAAAGCTGTTTTGAGAACTGATCGAAAATGGCTACTTAAGCGGACGTTAGCGGTTTAAAATCTACGTACTACTTCTTTTGCGGAAGTCTGAGGGTAAATAAATAATAGCTTAAGAAAACTAAAAAGCACGCTTTAATCTTAAAAATCGTACTAAAAATTGAGAAATAATTTAAATAGAAACAAAATGATGAACGAAAATATAAGTATTTAAGGAAAAGCGTCGGTTGCTCAGTATGTCAAATATGTTTAAAATCGGTGTTTTTTTACTAATATTTTTATTTTGTTTCTAATTAAATTATTTCTCAATTTTTAGCACGATTTTTAAGATTAAAGCGTGTTTTTTAGTTTTTTTAAGCTATTATTTATTTTTAACTTTTTAGTTAAATTTTTCATTAATGGATGTTATCTATATGCGGACGCAAAAATAAATGCAAAAGAAGTCTGATGAAGGGATGTGGTGATCTCCGAAATAGATCCACATACATAGGTATTTATAACTTCTACGAAAAATATTAATTTTTCACATACATTTTTTCCTTATAAAAAAACATTGGTCATAAGAGCTCAAAAATGAAGCCTAAACGAAAAAATATAAACTAATATGTACTATGTGTATCGAAGCAAAACTATTTCGGGTTTTAATCGGAGATATTCTCTTCTTTATTTGCCTGTGCATATTCACAATGAACATTCAGTGCTCCAAAATATTCTCATTGTCCTATAATCACTTCCATATTTTCTTGTATACCAAAAATAGTAAACAATTTCTTGAAAATAAAAATAGCCAAACACATGTGAAAGTTACCAAGAAACCAACAGCGAAAAAATAACCTATTTTGGTAATTAATTACCAAGTTGAGCAACCGTGCTATAAATAGAATTTGTACAAACGAAAACACAAAACCAGTTCTTGCTTTGCATACGTATGCAGCGTTGCCACTTTGGTTATATTTAACCAAAATTGGTAATTTTTTTTCTCTAAAACCGATTTTGATAATTTGGTAAAATTTTTTCCGGTTTGGTAATTTTTCCATACCTTGGGCTAATACACCATTATATGAGAGGTACCAATCCACCTTGTCCGATATCGACAATTTTTACACATTCAGTATATAATTATATCCTACATTTTAATGATCTAACACAAACAGTTCAAGACATACACAACGCGAAAATGTCAGTTTTCAAGGGAAGAATCAACCCCTCTTCACTGGCATTTCCATAATCGCATCGGCATGAAAAAAGTGTCTGCACATCTATGGAAGGGTTCGTTTCATATGATATATATGTATTTTATTCCGACACGACGACATTAAGACCTTCATTTTGGTACGACAAAAAAATATGTTTGTGTATTAATATATAGATGACAAACTAAACTACTTGGAACATATATGTATAAGGGATAACCAAATAGAGCAGGTTGACATCCTACAGATAAAAAAAAAATATAATTTTATTAATTAAGTGAATATTCAATTTTGGGCTTTTTTACAACCATATAGGAAAAATTTTGGTGTTCAAAATTTAATTTTCTTTGGGAGATGTTATGGCTAAATATATTTCGGAAATCAACACATTTCTTCCTCAGACTATTTTTTTTCTTAGTGCCCGCCGAGATTCGAACCTCAGATTTTTCGGTTGGTAAGCTAATGACATAACCAATAGGCTACCGCCAACTTGCATTTTGCTTGGATTAATTTTTTTTTTGTTTTTTTTTTTTTTTTTAAATCTACCATCCAGCATCAGTGAATTTGTCGACGTTTGTCACCAGCATGTTGGTGAGGTTGTGTGCTTTTGTAACCGTAGATTTCCAGAAGAAAATATCTAACTTTTGAAGTTAGTTAGTTAGTGGCCGCTGTGGTGTAGAGGGTAGAATACTCGCCTGCTATACCAGATGTCTCGGGTTCTAATCCCAGTCCGGACAAACACGAAAAAAATGTTTCTAATTAATTAAAACCCAATTATTTGGGTTTTAAAAAATAGCGGTCACCTCTCGGCAGTGGAAAGCATACCCTCCGAGTGTATTTCTGCCATGAAAAAGCTTCTCACAAAAAATGCATTCGCCGATCGGAGCCGGCATAAAACTGTAGGTCCACCCAATTTGTAGGAAAAACAAAAGTTAAGGAGCACACCTCGAATTGGGAGAGAAGCTCGGCCATAAAACTCGCCAGAGTTATAAACGCGCCAGTGTATTATTATTATAAGTTAGTTAAAGAGTTTGATATATAATATGCGATATTTGTGTACTAAAATTAAAACTTAGAGATGTGATTTTTATTATTTATAAAGAAAATGGTAATTTTTTGGTATTTTTTTTTTTTTTAATTTTTGGTAAATTTTTTATTTTGGCTGTGGCAACGCTGTACGTATGTATGTACATGCGGTTGTTTTCATTATATTTGCAAATACAACAACAAAACAGAAATATATGTAGAACTTGTTACTTATTGGCTTACATACGTGTGTGAATTGAAATTGATAGAGGCTAATTCGAAGAAAGGTAAGTATAAAAGCCTCAATGAAGCATGCAATATAATGTTGAATGTCCCACTATATGATGCCGTTGGGCTGAATCTCATGTTGATGTCATGTTTCGAATCCGGAGTAGAATAGAAATAATAGAGGAGAAACACCACAATAAAAGTGAATGTTTGAAAAATATAATAATTTAGTTAAACGTTGCAACTTTTAGGATAGGATGAAGTTACATACATACATACATACATACATACATACATACATACACACATACATACATACATACATACATACATACATACATACAGGTAAAGCTAATAAAAGCGTGTTAAAAAGCGCTTATGTGCGCTTAAAAATGTGGACTGTGTAATTATAATCATTATTAATATATCCAGTGATCATTTGCAAATGTAAATCTCTTTCATAGCCATATTGATGTGGCCATAGCGCGCTCATATTCCACTTTGGCACATGTTCGAAGTATTTGGCTCTGACTTTACAGATCCATAAACATTAAAACTGCTATATACATCTCTTGTTCGTTTCGTTTGTTTGGAGTCCGTATTATGATTGTCATATGAAAAGACTTGAGCGCATTCAAAAAACTTGTTTACGTTTTGGGTTGAGATCTGTGAAATTCACTGAGCAAACAATCCCTTCTTTTAATGCCAAGTGCTTACTAATTAATTTGAAATCCCTGCAGACCAGAGCGGCTATTCTCTCTCCTTCGTTTATTTTCGACATACTCAACGTTGCGATAAATGCTCCAATTCTTCTTGAATGCATACGCTTTCTTGTCCCATAAAGAAGTCTTCGGAGTAATGAGTTTTTTTTACTTGGAATGTGCTAGAACTCAATATGCTTATAACGCTCCTATTTTGCGACCTTTACAAGAATTTAATGCGTTCTCAAACTCTTTAGCATGAATGTGTTATCTATGTAATAGGTGTCATATCCAAAAAAAATTGTAATGTATAAAACAAGTAAGGAAGCCTAAGTTCGAGTGGAATCGAACATTAGATACTCAGCTGTATGCTTTCATTGTTTGTTTGCGTCTGATAGAACCACGGTGTACTTTATATAAAGCGAGTGCTGCATAAAGTGGGCGTAGCCACGCCCATTTTCTAAATTTTTATCAGTCATCCAACTAAGCATATGAATATTATTCTTTGTGCAAAATTTCATACCTTTATGACTTTTAGTTACAAAGATGTCACGCTACAAATTCCCAAAGGGTGTTCCAGAAATATCTTTGTTAAAAAGTAGGCGTGGTCGTCAACCGATTTCGCTAAAATTTTGAACATGTATTGCCACAAGCAATAAAAGTGTACGCACCAAGCTTCTTCATAATATCTCAATTCTTTGTCGAGTTATAGGCTAAGAAATCTCGTATATTCCTGCTTCTAAAAAGAGGCGGTGCCACGCCCATTTTCCAAAATTTTTACGGTTTTTATTTTATGTCCGCAGTTGGACTCCTGCCATAAAATTTCAATGATATATGTTTATATTTGACAGAGATATAGCTTACAATGTTTTTATTAGGTCACTATAATATACATATATAAAAGTGGGCGTGGCCGTCAACCGATTTTAATAATTTTCCATCCAAATGTTTGCCTAAGTAAGTAAATCACGCATACCAAATTTCATCGATATATCTTCAATGGTTTCTGAGTTATGACATATAAAACTTTCCATGTTTGACCCTTAATAAGTGGGCGTGGCACCGCCCATTTTCCAAAATTTCATCAAATTTCTTCATAGGGCCTGAGCTCAACACGTGGGTAAAATTTCATCGCTCCAGCTATATTAGTGACTGAGATACCAAATTTCCGATTTTTTCTATATAGGAAAAGTGGGCGTGGTCATGGTCCGATTTCGCCTATTTTCAATACCAACCGTCCCAGTCTCGACCAACTTGCATTTCTAATTTCATCAAAATATCTCAATTTTTGCGCGAGTTAGAGTGTTTACAGACGGACGGATGGACATGGCTCAATCGATTTCTCTTTTCACCCTGATCATTTTGATATATATAAGTCTATATCTATCTCGATTATTTCATTCTGTTACAATCCACCGTTATGTGATTAAAACTATAATACTCTGTGTACTAGTACAGCTGAGTATAAAAAGATATGGACGCAAAATTAAAAGTAAGGAGTATTAAAATAACTGTAACATTTATACTATTAGTCATTTAAGGCTTTTTCTCTTTAAGGCAAGAAATGTTTGAATTAGGAACCGTGCAGTAATTTTGTCAAATCTGTAGTGAGAATAAAAATACTCCTCCTCTGAATCGAATGTATTGAATCTATTTTTATATACTTTCATCGTTAATGATTTCGAAATCGCGATCAATGCTTGCAAAGCGTGACATTTTATTATTGTTTTAATATTCGCGCACCGAAAATTTACCAAAAAAGTATTTCATTCGTTCTTTACGGTTTAGTAATAAATAGGTTTAGTACCAGCTTTTAGCAACTTTAAATTTAAAGTCGACTTTAAGAAGAGTAAAAGTCGATATTAAATCGACTATGATAAAGTACACTTTAAGTTAAAGTAGACTTCAACTTATTTAGAGCCGACTTTATTTTGACTATGGTTATGCGCTAGAGTCTAGTAGACACTGCCCTGCAAAAAATGCGATTAATCCGGGACGTGTCCGGGACCAATCGCAAGGGAGCATACGACTAATACAATTTTACATCCCTTTATATGGAGTGAATTGATCGCATTTGTTCGAGCATGTCCTATAAAGAGACTAATTGTTCAACTTGTATACCCGAACGGGTACCAATGTAGATTAATCACTAACATACCGAACGGGTACAAATATAGATCAATCGCTTTCATCCCGAACGGGTACAAATGTAGATCAATCGCTTTCATCCTGAGCGGGTACAAATGTAGATCAATCGCTTTCATCCCGAACGGGTACAAATGTAGATCAATCGCTTTCATCCTGAGCGGGTACAAATATAGATCAATCGCTTTCATCCCGAACGGGTACAAATGTAGATCAATCGCTTTCATCCTGAGCGGGTACAAATGTAGATCAATCGCTTTCATCCCGAACGGGTACAAATGTAGATCAATCGCTTACATCCCCAACGGGTACAAATGTAGATCAATCGCTTACATCCCGAACGGGTACAAATGTAGATCAATCGCTTTCATCCTGAGCGGGTACAAATGTAGATCAATCGCTTTCATCCTGAGCGGGTACAAATGTAGATCAATCGCTTTCATCCCGAACGGGTACAAATATAGATCAATCGCTTTCATCCCGAACGGGTACAAATGTAGATCAATCGCTTTCATCCTGAGCGGGTACAAATGTAGATCAATCGCTTTCATCCCGAACGGGTACAAATGTAGATCAATCGCTTACATCCCCAACGGGTACAAATGTAGATCAATCGCTTACATCCCGAACGGGTACAAATGTAGATCAATCGCTTTCATCCCCAACGGGTACAAATGTAGATCAATCGCTTCCAGCACGAACGGGTACAAATGTAGATTTTTCCAAGTTGTTCGCCAAGGCAATTTATAATAACAATCTTTAAAAAATTATAAATGTTAATGCATATATAAATAAAGATTATATAATGTTTTACTTTTGAAAAAAAATCTTAATAAATAAATAAAAAAAAATGTAAGTTTTTATATGAGCGTAATGTAAAGGATTTTTTCATAGAATATTTTAGGCAAAATTTTGTTAAAATTATTATTCATCATTGTTATTAAAAGAAAGAGTGTTCAATTCGTTTTACCGGTTGTTCTACAATTTTTTAAATACATTGCATATTTTTGTAAAATTTCTACATTTAAGGAATCTAGATTTTTACCCGTTCGTAATGAAAGCGATTAATATACAATCAGGGGCGGATTTACCTCTACAAGCGCCCTGGGCAAACAAATCAAGCCGCGCCCCAATATTTCCAAAAAAAACCGTACACTGAGAGAAAAAAATATATGGAGGGGTCAAAGAAATTGTTTACCTATTTTGAACACTACTTTCTTTGTTTTGAGTAAATTTTCCTTAAAACATGTTAAAAGGTTTATAAAATATTGTTGTTACATGCGTTACCATGGTTTCATATACTTGTTTTGAAAAAATTCATACATTAAAATAATGAAAAATTCTTTAAGCGCCATTCCATTCCCAACTTTCCTTGTTTTGAAGACTTGATTTCTTTAATTTTGAGAAATTAAATTCCCATACAAATCCCCATGGCAACGAATTTGTTTGAATGTTTTTTTTATGTTTTTTCCACATTTTTGAGAAAATTTACACAAAACATAGAAAATTTTGTATTGGGACGCGTGTTCAAAATAAGGAAAATTATGTCTTTGATCGAGAGAAATTTTTTTTTTGAGTGTACTTGCCTTCTTGTGGTGACATTTCATTACTGATATATTTAACGGATTGAAAAAAATTTGATTCGATTCTTATATACATAGGTACCACATTTTTTCCATTTTCTAAACTTCAAAATGATCTGATCTTAAACCCTCATTATTAGGTGGCACAGATTTCGCAATATCATTAAATTGCAGTTCATCATACGAATCTGAAAAACAATTTTAGAAAATGTTTCGTACTGAAGCTAAACTCACAATTTTTGACAGTAGGGTGCCTCCCAGATAGCGAAATCTGGCTTTCTGGTCCAGAATCTACCTGGGCTAACCTAGCTGTCAATCAATTGACTTATGCATTTTTACCTTTTTGGTTATGATCAACAACGGAGTCATTTTCTTTTCGAGGAGTTTGAAAAAAAACAATCAAGTTTAGGGATTTTCGACAGTAAATCTTTGTCTTTCTGCATTTTCTGGGCTGCACGTTTTTTGTTTGCTACGCCGCTTAACTTTTTCATATTTGCACTCATTCTTCCATTTTTCACAAAAACATTAATTCACTGACACTTTTTTGATGTTTTCACCTCGGAACAACTTTTAAGATCACATAAAATGTACGCAGCGCATTGTATAGAGGCGCGAACTATTCAAATTAACCAGAAACAGAAAATATTCAGATCTTAGTTTCCTTTGAAAAAGTGAGCTCGAGCATTTTCCCGAAAAAATACTTCAATGCGTACTTAATTTTTAAATTTGAAATTTCAGTTAAATTTGAATCATTCACGTTATTTTCTGCACACAAGCTGCTAAAACTTATGGCGTTTTCGATTCAGGCCAAATTGTCGCACTTATTCTGCACTTTTATCGGGCTGTCAATTTTTTTTTGTTCTATTCCACATAGATTCCACAAATTTTTTCAGGGTTGATTGTTCTATTGAAAAAAATGTCACACTCTCCCCGACCATAGGGCAGCATTTTCTGCCTTTAATATGAACAAGGGGTTGCATTATTTTTGTTTCATACATCACATGAAAAGTGCAACATTTTCTTAGGGCACAGGGCGCATGTTGATAATGTTGCCTTGTAATAATGCAGCATTTTTGTTCAGAATCGAAAACGCTATTAGTGTTTACATATCGCTCATTTGCTGCAAGACCGGCATAAATAAAAAAACGTGATTTTTTAGTTAATGCTGCAGAATAGTTAGTTACATCATACTTCATTTGAGTAAAAAATTCTTTATGATTTGTTGAAAACTAAGCGCTTCAGATACAAACCAAATGTTGCATTTACTTGCGCACCATATGGCGGTCGAATCTCAAAATTGCCCTTCCTGAAAAGTTGTGTATTTTGAAAAGTGAAAATGCAGCAAATGAGCGATATGTAAGTCCCACTGGGGCGAAGGTTAAGAACTGTACCAATGTACTGAAATGTACTTTGATTAATTTTTTCTCTGTAAAAAATTGAAAAAATCTTTCATTCTTGAAAGAGTTTTTAGTGCTTAGCACGAAATTTTTATTTTAATTCAATTTTTAATTGTTGGGGTAAGTGGAAAAAAATTCAACAACTATTTACAGCGAAGGTTGAGTGTATAGCTATTTCACGAAAAACCATTTTCGATCATCAGCACTCTTTTCGGAAGTGGAAGAGGATTCACCGGGGATTGAACCCGAGTCCATTCCATCTTCAGCCGCAATGACCCAATGCTTAACACACTCGGCCATTGAGACTCTGTGCAAGCTGTTGGATTTTCACCACTTTTGCCTTTTTTTTCATTTTCAACATTTAACGTTAGTGTGTATATGCTTTTGCATATATTCTACCCAAACGTGCTGAATTTTTTGTTGGCAGTTCGCAATGAACATTTGTTGTTGGTATGTATTTTTTTTTTACTCGGGTTCAATCCCCGGTGAATCCTCTTCCACTTCCGAAAAGAGTGCTGATGATCGAAAATGGTTTTTCGTGAAATAGCTATACACTCAACCTTCGCTGTAAATAGTTGTTGAATTTTTTTCCACTTACCCCAACAATTAAAAATTGAATTAAAATAAAAATTTCGTGCTAAGCACTAAAAACTCTTTCAAGTAAAATTGTTAACGTTGTTGGTATATAAAAAAAAAAATACATACCAACAACAAATGTTCATTGCGAACTGCCAACAAAAAATTCAGCACGTTTGGGTAGAATATATGCAAAAGCATATACACACTAACGTTAAATGTTGAAAATGGAAAAAAAAAGGCAAAAGTGGTGAAAATCCAACAGCTTGCACAGAGTCTCAATGGCCGAGTGTGTTAAGCATTGGGTCATTGCGGCTGAAGATGGAATGGACTCGGGTTCAATCCCCGGTGAATCCTCTTCCACTTCCGAAAAGAGTGCTGATGATCGAAAATGGTTTTTCGTGAAATAGCTATACACTCAACCTTCGCTGTAAATAGTTGTTGAATTTTTTTCCACTTACCCCAACAATTAAAAATTGAATTAAAATAAAAATTTCGTGCTAAGCACTAAAAACTCTTTCAAGTAAAATTGTTAACGTTGTTGGTATATAAAAAAAAAAAATACATACCAACAACAAATGTTCATTGCGAACTGCCAACAAAAAATTCAGCACGTTTGGGTAGAATATATGCAAAAGCATATACACACTAACGTTAAATGTTGAAAATGAAAAAAAAGGCAAAAGTGGTGAAAATCCAACAGCTTGCACAGAGTCTCAATGGCCGAGTGTGTTAAGCATTGGGTCATTGCGGCTGAAGATGGAATGGACTCGGGTTCAATCCCCGGTGAATCCTCTTCCACTTCCGAAAAGAGTGCTGATGATCGAAAATGGTTTTTCGTGAAATAGCTATACACTCAACCTTCGCTGTAAATAGTTGTTGAATATCTTTCATTCTTGTTGTAATATTCAAAAAAAAAAAAAAATAAAATAATAAATAAAAAAAACATTTTCTTTCTCTTAGTTTTGGCTCCCCTATTGAAACGGCGCCCTGGGCAGCTGCCCATGTTGCCCCTATGTAAATCCGCTCCTGTATACATTTATACCCGTTCGGGATGAAAGCGATTAATCTACATTTATACCCGTTAGAGAACAATTGGTCTACAATTAGTCTACATTTATACCCGTTCGGGAACAACTGGTCTACAATCAGTCTACATTTATACCCATACGGGAACAATCGGGGACTAATTGTGGACCGATTGTTCTCGAAAGAGATCAATCCGGGACAAATATCGTTCGGTATTAATCGCACATTTTTTGCAGGGTGTCTACACATAAATGTTACTTATACGCAGTGTCGCCGCATTTTAAAGTGAGTAGTGGCATTGTTTTCATACATAGGTATGTATGTATTTTTAAAATATTCACTTATTTTCGGCCATCGTAATGAGTATGAGAAACTAAAAGTAAAACTGATATATTTGTTTATAAAGTAGTTTCTTTCAGCAGTTGAGCGCACATGCAATTAAGTAGTTAACCATTTTTGTCTGATCCTTTTTATGCTTGAAATGCACACATACATATGTACACACGTTTCTAGGGTTAAACCACAACTATATCCATTTGGAATCCACTGAATATATGTGCTATTGTGTATTGTAAATTTAATAAAATTCTTAAGCGATGCTTCTCTTTGATATCCAAGTAGTCATAAAACGCTAAAGCATTGCAACAAGAAACACGTGCATTAAATGCCACGAATACGTTAAGAATTCAAAACGCTGCTACTTATTGGAAATATTAGCCGTGTTTCACATACGGTGATCCTAACCCAGATAAAAATTTTTGCATGTAAATGCAACAACAAAGATTTCAGCTCGATTAAACCACATAAATTGCTGGTTCAATTTCTGATCCGCCCTGTTCGATTTGTTTTTTCCGTGCTGATTTGGCAGCACAGTGCTTTTTTGATTTGGCAGAAATGAAAAGTGACATTTGTGTATGTATACATATATATACATATACCCTGCAGTAAATTTGTTTCACTCCTAAATGATCATTGATGATTCTTTGATGAATATTCATCACTATCGTTTTGCGTTGGTGCAAGCGAGCAAGCTATATTGAAAAAACCAAACGAATTACCATCTAGGCGGTTAAAAACCAACGATCCAGCTTGTATTTCGGTAGGTTTTTTGACATTCGGCAGCTTTTCTGACAAATTTTTAAATTTGACAACTATAAAACAAATTATGTATGTATATTTAAAATAAAAAATATATGGAAATACAAATTTCAAATTTGCCTCTTGTAAGCTTCTGCTTTGGCCGTAAGGGGAAAGAAGAAGTGCGGAAGAAAAATTATACTGCGCACTGGCTTCTCCTTATAACATGGAATACATACCTATCCCGCCATTTGATTTTCATAATTTATTTAGTTATTTAAATTCAAATTTCCAAGATAAATAATTTTTGAATTAGTTATTTTCATTTAGTTTGAAGTTTAAAGTCAATCAAATTGTTTTTGAGGGAGTATTTGTCTCTTTTCAACGTACAGAAGAATTGTTTTTGCGCTATTATAACTCTGACGAGTTTTATGGCCGAGCTTCTCTCCCAATTCGAGGTGTGCTCCTTTTGTTTTTGCTACCATTGGACAGTTTTATGCCGGCTCCGAACGGTGTCATATAGGCATGAGGAAAGCAAACCATTTATTTGAAAAAATTCAACAGCCTTTATATGAAAGCATTCACTAATTCCTCCTCATGATGAATTTCATCAGTGATTCATAAAGGATTCATTTCAGATTTTTACTGCTGGGTATATGTTGTATATGTTTCTTCTTCTTTTTAGTTCTTTCCAAGTGCAGCCAATTTTCATTATGAGCCGGATTGTTTCAATAAAAATTTATCTTGACCCAGACCCAGATGTAATAACTGAAATGCCCCTATTGATCCTTTCTTCTTCAGAGTGATTTTGTTGCTTCGGTTGTGTATCCAAATATATGTTTGTATGTATGTATGTATGTATATATGTATGTATGCAATGCTGCAATCTTGTGGGAATCATGACTTGCGTGCACGAGTAAACTATGCAAATTAGATTTGACATCCATACTCATGTGCATACATATTTTTGTCTGCTGCGACACATGTATGTAAGCACATACATATGTATCTACATATTTATGTATGTTTAATGCAATATAAAATGCTTATCAATGCAAATTTTATATATATGGACTTGGTGGCTATGTCATGTCTATAAGCAAGCGTGGCTATTGTTTACACTCTTTGCTTTTGTTCATCGTGGTTTTCGTTTTGTGCTCAAGTCATTGATATTGATATACATACATACTAGAGCTGTCAAACTATCGATAGTCACGACCATCGATGTTTTACGATAGTCCTAAGGGTGACTATCGATAGTATCGACCCATTTTATATGTTTTTTTCAAATCCATTTATTTTTCGCTGCCTTACTTTTAAAAAATACCAACTGATTTTCCAATTCATAAAAATTTTTTTGTAAGAATAATAACACATCGACTTTTTTTGGTTTTAAACTCGACCGCCTATCACTTACAATTAAACCAGCTTTACTGAACATGCGTTCAGACTCTACTGCGCTGGTTATAATAGCGGAACGGGACGGAAGCCGTACCGATAGAGAACGGTGACAAACATAAGGCAGTTATAATAGTGCGTTAACTGCCGTCTTTGACATTTGCCACAGCTGTAAATATTGTACTTTGTTTACCAATTTAAAACAGGAAACTTTCCACTTACTCCAACACAGGAAACTTTCAATTTGTTGGTGATTTCATGACGACACACGCCGTTATTAAGTCTTTCCTCGAATTCGCTCATATTTATTTTATAAAATGTTTAAAAAAAATTTTTGCTAACTGTATTCTGTTTTGTCACAGCAAAGAGAACTGTCAAATTGCCGTAAGAATACGGAAGAAATCTAAAATCAACAGATGCTTACGGTTATCGCCGCTTTCTACCGTTCATTGTAATCAATCACATGCCTTTCACATACAATAGATATTAAAGTCACAGCTGCATCCGTTGCGTTACGGCTATTATAACCAGCGAGTACAGATGATGCCGTGATACAAAAAAAAATTGTTTGCAGGTGGGTTTGTGTTTGGTGCAGAGTTAACTTGCTCCAAGTACTGGCTCTTCTTCAGGATTACATCGGTTTTTTTGCTCTCTGTATTTGATTCAACACTTCCGAAATTTTTGGTTTCTTATACGGCAATGTGTTCTCAATAAAAAATTGTGCTTTGAGAATTAATGTGGAAATGGGTAAATGTCAAATGCGCTGGGAAAGAGTATATACGATAGTCGCGATAGTAGTAAAACTATCGATAGTTATTTAAAGTGACTAGACTATCGATACTATCGATAGTATCGTCGATAGTTTGACAGCTCTAATACATACATATAGTAAATTTATGTATGTATGTATGTACAACTACCGCACAGTGGCACTTTTACTCAATTTAGACGTGAAAAATTAATAAAACGCTGAAAAGTGAATACTATTCGTTCAAATTAGATGTATTAGTAAATATATTACTCCTGGACACGAAATCAATAGTTTTCGTGCATATATTCAAAATAGACATAACTCAAAATTTTAGGTTTTTAAAAAAATCGATATGCGACTTTTTTTAAATGTTTTGATTTGAACAGGAGAAGTATTGTGGTTCGAAATAACTGAATAGCTTCATCATTGGTACATCTACGTACGCCTGCGGATTTTAGACAGCAAAGATATAATCGGATCTGAATAAACAGCAACGCATGCATCAGGTCTTCCATTCTTCTCGAGCGGATTGATTTACTCTTATTATGTTCATGATGCTGTCTAATGTCTTTATTACGGGCCTCCAATGCTTTTTCCAACGGCATACCTATAGGCAGTGAACACGACTTTATAATTGCATCACCATAAATTAAAATTTTATGGACACTTGATGGCATTGGATACCATGGATAATGCGTAAGATAATTTATAGAAGCACTTTCGCAATACTAAGAAAACTTCTCGTGTGCAATAGGAAAGCCACTCGACATGCAGTTGAGGATAACACCAAAATGACGAAAGTGTTCCTCATGTACTCCAGTGGCGGTAGTAGCTAAGCTATATACTCTTCCAAAAAAAAAAAATGGCTTGATGTGTTACCATCATTGGATGTGCCATAATCTTGTTTGGGCGTGTCTACCATGAATTACATTAAACGCTTGATGCTACTTTGAAATTTTTGTTTTTCGATTTGGAATATGGCTTTATGTTCGTCGCTTATAACTTTCCAAACGCGAATGTTGAGGCGATACCCGCTATTAAAAATACATTCCCTACATCTTATATAAGCACGCAAAGTGTATAATCCAAACTTATACAAAGATTCGTTAATCTCCTGGCCGCAAACAACACTAAAGTCGTGCCATAAATCATTGTCAAGTGCATATCATGAATAATGTGGCCAATTTCTTCTTCTACCATAACAATTGAAGGCTGCAACGAAGTAATTTTCACTTTCTAAGTATTCCCAAAACCTTGTTTGTTGCAGATATGCTCATGGCTGGCCTCGTATCTGACAAACAGGGAATCTTATGTGGAAATAGAAAAAACCAAATCATACACTTTTGTGGCTACGTCAGGAGTACCCCAAGGTAGTATCCTTGGTCCTCTCTTGTTCGTTCTATTTGTGAATGATATCCACACGTGTTTTAATTTTTCTCATTTTTTACTATATGCTGTTGATCTGAAAATGTATAGTAGAATTACGTGCTTGCAAGATGCCATATTACTGCAAAACGAATTAAATAATTTGAGTGAGTGGAGTATTAGGAACAAGTTATCCCTCAATATAAGAAAATGTTTCCATATGACCCTTTCTAAAGGTCAAAATCGTATCAACACAAGTTACTCTATCCTAAATACGCAGTTGGCTATAGTAGAGGAGTTTTCAGATCTAGGGGTTGTTTTTGATTCTCGCTTCACTTTCGTAAGTCATGTGAACTGCATTGTGCCTAAAGCTTACTCTAATCTTGCATTTCTGAAGCGCTACGCCAAGGATTTTAAAGACCCTTACACAAGGAAATCGCTGTTTGCTTGCCTAGTTCGCTCTAAGTTGGAGTACGCCTCAATAATCTGGAACCCTTATTATTCTACACATTCTGATAGAATAGAGCGTGTGCAACGAAATTTTACTCGTTTTGCCCTTCTGCCTCTTAGGTTTGCTGACCCCTTTCCATCTTATCATTCACGCTGTCTTCTCATCAATTTAAATTCCCTTGCTAATAGACGCATGATCCAGTCCCTAATGTTCTTCTTTGATGTCATTAACGGCTCAATTGACTGTCAGCCACTTCTTGAGAAGATCTATATAAATGTACCTTCGAGGATGTTACGTTTTTTCTACCCTCTTCATGTTGATGTAGTGAAGTCAAATTATTTTAATTATGCACCTATATCGAGAATCGCTAGTGAGATGAATAGAATATATCAAAAATTAGATCTTGATTTCGCCATGCCTCGATCTCAATTTATCTCTAAGATATCTTCATACTATCAGTGACTCAGGTCTTTGAATTTTGTTGAACAAAAATTATTTATTATATACGTACAAATTAACAAAATTATTAAACAGCGTCAATATTAATTTTTGACTGGGTCCCTTCTGGCCCAAAATGTATTAAAATAGTGTCAAATTTAATTTTTGACTGGGTCCTTTCTGGCCATTAGTGTCCTTTAAGGCACACTCGCCCCTTAATGGGTATATCACTCCCTACTGAGTGAGTCTAATTTTGTAATTTTGTATTTTATTGTTTGCAAAAATGTATATGCATATTTTTGTACATTTATGTGTTCACTTAATATTAAAAAATCAAATGAAAATGAAAATAAAAATTGTATCTAAAATTGTATCTAGTCTGTAAGATTTTTTGTAATCATAGACTGAATAAACTGAAATTGAAAAAAATTGAAAAAAAAACGGCTTTATCTTTTTTGTTTTGGTTGCGTTCTCTAACCTACACTTCATATAACTCTCTCCCAGTTATCGATATTATTTCTCGCGGGGGCAGATCGGGGCAGAAGAATCCTAACGGAATATATGTAGGAATAAAAGGAGTTTACCAAAAATAAGGAATTATTTTAATGCGGCTTAATTCAAAACTTTGGCGAAGTTTTAATTTAACTGTTTCTTATTTTTTATATACATACAAATAAAGAAACGCGTATTCACGACGCTGCATCTGCACACTAAACGTACAAAAAAACTTGTAGAGAGTTGCAAATAAGAGTCCACACTTTTTGCTACCCTAAGCTAGTATATATTTTTAAATTTCACTGACAGAACTCTTCTTATTAAATTTTAAACTGACTCTTAATTATATGTGTACTCACTTATAAAAAAATATCACAGTTAAAATGCACACTTTAACAGCTGATTACAGCGTGAAAAATGGGGTTAGAAAGGAACAAAAACCACCATTGGCCACAGTGATCATCTGCCATTCGAACTGCATACAAAAGTTTTGAAATTTTTACAACAACAAAATTGAATTATTCACGTCTAAATTGAGTAAAAATGCCACTGTGTACCGCTTTCTGGCCTTCGTTAACGCCTGTTGATTTTCATCTTAGATTATCCACACATTGACTTATCTATGTATATAAAAGTATGCTTAGATGCATGCATGTGCATGCTTAAACAAAAACCAACCCAACTAGCAACCTCAACCGGTATCTGTTATTACAAGTAACGTTGGCAATATTTTTGCATACTAAATTACTTGGTAAACTTGCTTAACTCTGCCTTTCAATGGCAGCAAAACTGATATATATAAGCAAACTCAATAGGGTAGCATCATAGTGGGTGTTAAACGTACACATATCGATTGCATTCATATGCATATGTATGTAGTACAATATTTACGTTAAGCTGTACATATGTAACCTAGACTTACTCGTGCCAGTAAGTAAAAAAAAAGTGTAATCCTATTAGTATGAAGAAACACTTCCTTATCCTACATGCACATGCTCAAACGTACACACACACAAAGCCAACCACAAATATTTGAGCTCTTATAAGAAAATGTGGCATTACAAAAATGCAATAAATTAGGGTGTTCCTTTTGGAAAAAATTATGCGGAAGGGCTATGGTGTAGGTACTTGTACTACATGGATAAATATTGTTCAATCTGAAGTAAAATTTATTTCAATTTCAATTCAATTTCAATTTCAATTTCAATTTCAATTTCAATATCAATATCAATATCAATATCAATATCAATATCAATATCAATATCAATATCAATATCAATATCAATATCAATATCAATATCAATATCAATATCAATATCAATATCAATATCAATATCAATATCAATATCAATATCAATATCAATATCAATATCAATATCAATATCAATATCAATATCAATATCAATATCAATATCAATATCAATATCAATATCAATATCAAAATCAATATCAATATCAATATCAATATCAATATCAATATCAATATCAATATCAATTTCAATATCAATATCAATATCAATATCAATATCAATATCAATATCAATATCAATATCAATATCAATATCAATATCAATATCAATATCAATATCAATATCAATATCAATATCAATATCAATATCAATATCAATATCAATATCAATATCAATATCAATATCAATATCAATATCAATATCAATATCAATATCAATATCAATATCAATATCAATATCAATATCAATATCAATATCAATATCAATATCAATATCAATATCAAAATCAATATCAATATCAATATCAATATCAATATCAATATCAATATCAATATCAATTTCAATATCAATATCAATATCAATATCAATATCAATATCAATATCAATATCAATATCAATATCAATATCAATATCAATATCAATATCAATATCAATATCAATATCAATATCAATATCAATATCAATATCAATATCAATATCAATATCAATATCAATATCAATATCAATATCAATATCAATATCAATATCAATATCAATATCAATATCAATATCAATATCAATATCAATATCAATATCAATATCAATATCAATATCAATATCAATATCAATATCAATATCAATATCAATATCAATATTAATATCAATATCAATATCAATATCAATATCAATATCAATATCAATATCAATATCAATATCAATATCAATATCAATATCAATATCAATATCAATATCAATATCAATATCAATATCAATATCAATATCAATATCAATATCAATATCAATATCAATATCAATATCAATATCAATATCAATATCAATATCAATATCAATATCAATATCAATATCAATATCAATATCAATATCAATATCAATATCAATATCAATATCAATATCAATATCAATATCAATATCAATATCAATATCAATATCAATATCAATATCAATATCAATATCAATATCAATATCAATATCAATATTAATATCAATATCAATATCAATATTAATATCAATATCAATATCAATATCAATATCAATTTCAATTTCAATTGCAATTTCAATTTCAATTTCAATTCAATTTCAATTTCAATTCAATATCAATTTCAATTTCAATTCAATTTCAATTCAATTTCAATTTTAATTTTAATTTTAATTTTAATTTTAATTTTAATTTTAATTTTAATTTTAATTTTAATTTTAATTTTAAGTTTAGTCTCAATTTCAATTTTAATTTTAATTTCAATTTCAATTTCAATTTCAATTTCAATTTCAATTTTAATTTTAATTTTAATTTTAATTTTAATTTTAATTTTAACTTTAATTTTAATTTTAATTTTAATTTTAATTTTAATTTTAATTTTGGTTTTAATTTTAATTTTACCAGGTCCATGTATTGAGCACACCATGGTTACATTAAATTTTTAGGAATACGCTTTAATTTTTCCAAACTATAAAATATTTGTTATCCAAATTGTTTTGTTGTATTTTTTTTTATCAAATTCAAAATAATTTATTGTTGGGGGTAAATGGAAAAAATCCAACAACTATTTCCAGCGAATGTTGAGTGTAAAGCTGTTTCAGGAAAATGAATAAGGCAAAAGTGGGAAAAATTCAACAGCTTTCACGGAGCCTCAGTGGTCGAGCGTGTAAAAGCGTTCGCACATTGCGGAATGTATCACGGGTTGGATCCTCGTGAGGAGTATCCACTTCCGAAAAGCGTGCTAATGATCGAAAATTGTTAAATAGCTATACTGAACCTTCGCTGGAAATAGTTGTTGAAATTTTTACATTTACCCCCAACAATAAAAAATTAATTTATGTGTATATGTATTTATTTGCATACGTATTTATTTGCATATTTATATTCACTTAATGGCGTTAGATTTCTAAAAATCTGTTCACAAATTCCACAGTAGCAGTACATAAAAATATGCAACAAATTGCATTCACTTTTCATTATCACATTTAGGGCTATTAACTTTGAGATTAATTTTGTTGCAATAAAAAAAGTGCTTTGGGCATCGGTGTTTATTTGCTCGTTTATTATATTTCCTACGAATATTTTTTATGTTTGTATATTTCCATGCACTTTCAAAAGAAAAGTTATACCCTCAAAATCAAAATAAAAAAAAAAACAGAAAAAATAGCTCTGTAGAAGAAATAACTTACTTGATATTTACAAAGGCACTTCATATCTGCAACTCGCTAATTTTTAGATTAAAGGAGGGGTTAAGTAAACGATGAGTATGGCAAAAAATAAAATAATTTCGGGTTAGGCACTAATACATAAAAAATGTTGTTTAATAAAGAAATTAATGGCTGCTTTCTTTTTTAGCACCATGTCATTTCGTAGCATATTTTAGCATAATTGTGTAAATTGTTTTGTAAAAAAAAACCCAAAAGTAAAATTTTCAATATAAATTCCACTTTTCATTGGCATACGTTACACTTTGTTCATGCACAACTAACTGGCCTAGAGATAAGCTATGCTTAAATGAAAATTATAAAGTCATTTAGCCAGTCACTCAACCAAATAAAAATGATATGAAATAAGACATGATAGCACACAACCACATTTACAAACACACACGACATGGAGGTGGCATGGGATGTCTACAGGAATTTAAGCAGACACCAAAATATAAGAACAAAAGTAGGCACACGCGCACGCACGAAGGGCAGATGGATGGATTCACAAAAGCGAATTTAATACAAGACACACATTAAAAGGCTGACTTGCGAAGCGATTAACGTGATACGCAAGCCAAGCAAGCTTTTTTGTTTGCGATAATAATTAAGTATATGGAAGGACAAAGTACTATATTAGGGTGGTTCAGCCAAGATTATGTTTCAAGCAATTATTATGATGGTCTGAAGCTTCCTCAGTATAAATCTAAGCAACGTGTATATAAGTTTTATCCTGATATGAAAAAGCGGTTGTAATTGATATTCTCATCCAGCAAACACCAGCAAACACCAACAAACTGTTCGTTTAACGAAGAAAGTGCCATATTTAACATGAGCTGGAACGCTAACAAAGGAAACCAAACTGTGAACATTCTTAACCCTAATCCTCTAAAGTGAGCCCCTCCGTCTCACTTTAAAGTTTAAAAGCGAATTATTCCTAAACCAAAAAAGCTTTTTGCCTGAAATTTTTGGTATTCCTCCATTTGTGTTCATAAATTATGAAATGATTTTAATCTTTGGGCTATTTACTTATTTTAACCATTTTTTTTTGCAATTGTATAAAATTGTAACGAAAAACCGAAAGTGAGCCTCAAAGACTCACCTTGAGTGTCCTTATCGCAATAAGTTTACATTTCTAGAATTCAAATAAATTTTGAATCCGTTGTTTACAAAGTTTATGCAGTGAGGTTTTTACATTGTGAACTCACCACACTTCCCCGGATTTTGGTGCATTCGTCGTATTTCACCATAGATCTTTAGATCATATGATGTCATAAAAGTATGGAGAACGGTAAAGTCAGCAATTTCAAAACCATTAAAATCTTATCATTTTCTGTTTACTGAGTTTCTAAATTACGGAAAAGATGCGTTCAGATAGAGAAACGAACGATCATCTGCTTTTATGCGTCAGTAATTTCACCACGAACGTCGCGTTTTAAAACTTTTAAATTTGGTCGGGCCGGTCATATTAAAAATTTATTCATATTCAATTGATTCGTAGTTTTTGTCATTGTGTGCACAAAAACAAATTTATAACAGATGTAATAAAACCATCTGTAATGAACATTCAACAACTACAAAAATGTGTGAAAATTGCAGTTCATTAATATACCCTATTTTATGAAATTACCTTTTTTTTATCTTTATATACTAAAAAAAATTGTCATAAACCGTTATAAGAATGTATAAAAATGCTTATGCATTCATTAGTGCATAAATAAAAGTAAAAAAAACAAATACCAAAATAATTAGGGTATTCACAACCTGTCATATTGCGTCATATCGTCATAAGTCATAATATTTTGTTGTTGCATTCTAGGTTATATGTGTACTAAACAAATACATCTCTGCACGATATGTTTTTGGGTCGTCGTATTTGAACAGCTGTTTTTGTTTACTTCTTCACAGGGCTTCGGAAAAGTCATATATAACTATTTCCGTACAATATTTTAATATGACATATGAATTTATGACACTTTGTGAATTACCTAAATGTGTTTCCAAATTTCCCCATATGTGAGCCTCAGAGTCCCACTTTCGGTTTTACGTAACATCTCAAAATTCGGTGATTAGGGTTAAACTACAACCACACAGTTTTTCTTCATTGGCAATACTCATTTGTGCTAAATTACCTTCGCGCCTTAAAACTTTACCTTATGGTTGCAAGCTAAAAATATAAGCAAAGAAGAAGAATCAAAATAATAAGGGATAAGCAAAGACAAAAATTGAGTGAAAACAAAATTCATGGATTTTATCTGATTTTTTTGCACAAACGTAGGTTTTTTATATTCTTTTTATATGTAAGTGTATAAAAATTTTTGCCACAGGACTTTTTCATACCCTTTTAAATATAAATACATACATATAACAATGAATGGCTGAGAAATTTTAAAAGGCAGGAGAAAATTAAAGTTCAAAAACTTATACATACAATGTACGCATTTAAGTTTCACATATGTACATACATCCACATTTTTTTTACCTGCACTAAACCTTCTACTCTCAGCATACCGAACTTCGTGGTAGGTACTACTACCGTCAAGCTATCGTTGGGAGGTGGGTTGAGCACTAAACAACGGTTTTTGATGTGTAAACATCTTTGCTGTAGCTACGAGTAAATAGACAAAATAAAAAGACCAACATGTTTGAACATGTATGCGAATGTATGGATATGCATACCAACATCTGTCCATCTAATTTTCTGAGAAATATTGGTTTCAAATGAAAGGTTTTGAGCAGGACTTCGATATGAGGCACTATTAATTGTGACCCCTAGGCCGGGTCTGCAGATATAGGTCAAAACGTGGACCCGGATGACCCAGAATATTTCTGAGCAATATTGGTATCAAATGAAAGGTTTTGAGCAGGGCTTCCACATGGAGCTCTATTTTTTATGATTCCTAAGTCGTGTCCTGAGATATGGGTCAAAACGAGGACCCGGATGATCCTTGAATGTTTCTGAGAAATATTGGTATCAAATTAAAGCAAAAATAAAAGCAAAAACAAAACAAAAATAAAAGCAAAAACAAAAACAAGAACAAAAAAAAAATAAAATAAAAAAATAGTAGATAGCAGTGACAATTGTAACAAAAATTATAAAAAATAGTCGCATTCTAATCCAAAGAAAACCACAAAGGGAATAGAAATCTTATTTCGAAATTGTTTACACATCAACGTTCATGAATACTCGTTATTCACGCTTTAATTTTTTTTTTTTTTCAGAGTATGACTCGCCAATTCTGAACCACAAATTTTATACGCTAGTTGTTTGCTTCCCTGCAGGTTTACTAGATGTTAATAACACTACTCGACAAATTTTGGTCATTATTAACCACCAAAAATTAAAAAAATACTTTTCTAAAGAGAAATTTTACGCCGATTCCGAATATCATCTCAATTTTTTTATGGCAGACCCAGTTTTTTAGATATCGGTAAAAATTCAGAAAAAGCTATATATGAAGACATTGCATCACATAAGTGCATCAAAAAGTTTTATTAGACATCGTGGCAATTTGACATCTAGGAAGATCTGGTAGAGAACAAACATTTTTTGCCATCACACTCAAAAATTGGTCAAGTAGTTTGGTTACAATGGCAAACAGAATGAAAAAAAAAAATTGGAAAAAATCGAATTTTTTTTAAGAAATTTCAGATTCGACTGTCCTAAAATAAGAAAAATTATATGGGGGACAAAAAGTTAGCCCTTCTATCCTATAGAGAATTTAATTGTTAAAATTTTAAGGCTAATATTGCAATAATCGGATGTACCGTAATTTATATTTATCTATTTTTATTGAAAGTCCTTAACCAAAAATTCTCCGGAAGAGTAAGATTTCAACAACAAAAATTGTCAGATGTCGAAGGCAGGCAATAGCTCAGCGGTTAGAACTGTAGTTATTGTACTGCAAGGTGCGCAAGTTCGAGTCTTGGCAGAAGCAAAAGTAACCTGATGAGTCTTAAAGGGGTCTAAGGTGAAACAGCTGTAGTTACATCCATGCTGAAGAAGTTTTTTTCTAGTTTCTAAAAAAATAAAAAAAATAAAATATAACCTGGGCCTGTGCTCGTTAAATTAAATTAAAAAAAAATTAAAGCGTGAATAACGGGTATTCATGAATATTGATGTGTAAACTGTTTCGAAATCGGATATTTATTCCCTTTTCCGTATTCTTTTTTCCTGGTTTTCTATGGATTAAAAGGCGACTATCGTTTTTGTAATTTTTTGTTGTCATTGTGACTGCTACTATTTTGTTGTTTTTGTTTGTTTTGGTTTTTGGTTTTTGACTTTTGATTTTTTATGTTGTTTTGTTTTGTATTGCTCAGAAACATGCAAGATCATCCGAGTCCACGTTTGACCCATATCTGGAGACCCGGCCTAGGGGTCACAATGAAAAGAGGTTCATATCGAAGTCCTGCTCAAAACCTTTCATTTGATACCAATATTGCATAGAAAATTAGATAGGTAGGTGTGCATATCCACACATTTGCATACATGTTCAAACAGGTTGGTCCTTTTTATTTTGCCTATTTGTCGCATTGTTGCAACA
This sequence comes from Urophora cardui, assembly GCA_960531455.1. Lineage (NCBI taxonomy): Eukaryota > Metazoa > Arthropoda > Insecta > Diptera > Tephritidae > Urophora > Urophora cardui. The sequence goes on along the minus strand of OY482670.1, from coordinate 119,384,484 downwards.
ACAACAACAACTTCACTTCGCTTCGTTGATATTTGCATTTGCACGGCTATGCATGCAAGCATTTGTAAGTACATGTCTATCTACCTACCTACCACTGACAGTGCCAAGCGATTCACACGGACGCAGCAGCGCACTAACACAAAGGTCATTTACGTTTACGCGTAAACTTTACCTGTTTTTCGAAATCACTCGTAGCTACAGCAAAGATGTTTACACATCAAAAATTGGGTTTAATCATAAAACTTTATTAAGGAGTAATACTTAACATTACTTGATTCCATTTATTATGTGTTTTTAAGTGCAAAATGTCTCGCAGAACAGCCATTAATAGAAAAAAAATTAAGCGTGAATAACGAGTATTCATGAACATTGATGTGTAAACAGTTTCGAAATCGGATATTTATTCCCTTTTCCTTATTCCTTTTTTCCTGGTTTTCTATGGATTAAAATGCGACTATCGTTTTTGTAATTTTTTGTTGTCATTGTGACTGCTACTATTTTGTTGTTTTTGCTTGTTTTGGTTTTTGGTTTTTAAATTTTGATTTTTTATTTTCTTTTGTTTTGTATTACTCAGAAACATGCAAGATCATCAGAGTCCACGTTTGACCCATATCTGGAGACCCGGCCTAGGAAACATAAAGAGTAGAGCTCCGTGTAGAAGTCCTGCTCAACACTTTTGATACCAATATTACTCAGAAACATTCCGGGTTAATCCGGGGTCACATTTTGACCCATATTTGGGGACCCAACCTAGGACTCATAAAATGAATAGAGCTCTATGTGAAAGCCCTGCTCAACACCTTTTATTTGATACCAATATTTCTCAGAAACATTAAAGGATCATCCAGTCCTCATTCTGGCCCATATCTCGGGACCCGACCTAGACATCATAAAGTATAGACATCCATGTAGTATCCCTGCTCAACACCTTTCATTTGATACCAATATTGCTCAGAAACATTCAAGGATCATCCAGGTCCTCGTATTTTTCCATATCTCGGGACCCGACATAGGAATCATAAAGAGTAGAGCTCCGTGTAGAAGATCTGCTCAAAACCTTTCATTTGATACCAATATTGCTCAGAAACATTCAAGAATCATCAGGATCATCGTTTCGACCCATATCTCGGGACCCGACATAGGAATCATAAAGAGTAGAGCTCCGTATAAAATACCTGCTCATAACCTTTCATTTGATACCAATTTTGCTCAGAAACATTCAAGTATCATCCGCTTCCTCGTTTTGACCCATATCTGGAGAACCGGCCTAGGAGTCACAATGAAAAGAGCTTCATATCGAAGATCTGCTCAAAACCTTTCATTTGATACCAATATTGCTCAGAAAATTAGATAGGTAGATGCATATCCATACATTTGCATACATGTTCAAACAGGTTGGCCCTTTTTATTTTGCATATTTGTCGCATTGTTTCAGAAAACAACAACAACAACAACTTCGCTTCGCTTCGTTGCTGTTGTTGCTGATATTTGCATTTGCACGACTATGCTTGCGAGCATTTGTAAGTACATGCCTAGCTACCTACCTACCACTGACAATCCAAAGGTCATTTACGGTTTACGCATTTACGTATTTACATGTTTACTCGTTTACGCATTTAAATGTTTACGCGTAAACTTTACCTGTTTTTCGAAATTACTCGTAGCTACAGCAAAGATGTTTACACATCAAAAATTAATTGAGTAAAAGAATATCTGTTTTTCGCGATTTGAAGTAGAGGACAAATAATGAGGGATGTGAGTAAGTACTTTTGACTACCCTTTTTGTATCGCACCCTCAATCCATCCAGTACGTAATTTATACCACCTTTTGTACATTATTTTTCCCTGCAGGCTAAACATACTCAAAATCCATTAATCTTTTGCGAAAGAAGTGTTTCGATCGCTAAAGTAGAAACCGAAATAAAACACATTAAACATACCGAGGAATATTTATTTTTCACTTCCTGCGGTCTTTTAGGTTCATTTTACAAAGATTTTTTCGGAGAAGACCCCTACTGAAATTTTATAGCGAATAATTTTCTAAAAGGTACGACGTAAGGCGAACTTTTTTCGCGATACGATCTAACGTATATACATACATATGTATATTGGTTATTTATAAGGTATCTAATTTCATCTGAAAGAAATTCCATTGCACGTATCGCTTGTGGGTTTGTATTTCATTTTTCCTGTCATTGCTATTTGTCTTCAAGAAAAGTGTATCGCGCGTCCATATTGACATCGCGCACTTCGCGGCATGCAACAATATATGGGTGTGTTAATTCAAGTTTAAATTAACTATAAATCAATAACACTTCGCCCTGAACTGTAGCTGTCAATGCAAGGAAATAGAACTGGTGAATGCAATGTGGATTATTTCTATGAAATTTGTAACACAAAAATCTAATTGGATTTCACTTATTAGAGTGGCTAGTATGAATATACGAATGCATGTGTGTATTTTGAAAGCATCTTGAAAGTAACAGTTAAGTTATTCCGGGGAAAAAATCACAGTCTTTACGACTTTACACCCTTTATAAAATCATCATCATAATCATGCTAATAATCATCGCCATTACCATCATCCTTCCTTTGTATGAATTACATTAAGCAACACAACAAACAAATACTTCCATTTTTATATAAAACTAGCTGTACCCGGCCAAGCTTTGCTTTGGCCCACTTCCTATTATAGGCATTAGAAGCGAAAAAGGGAACACTTTATAATAAGCTGAAAGTATCTAGAAACCGAACTTTAAGAAAAAGTGAGGCAAAAAATAGACAATTTCAAAGGTTTGCCCGCCTCATGTCCTTATCACTTTTTTTTCGTATTAGTCTCTAACTTTCTTTCCCTCTACCATTCCCTTTCTCTTTACCTTTCCATTTATCTTTTCCTTTCATTCCCGCTTCCGTTTTCTTTTTTCATTCCCGTCACACTTTTGCCATTCTCTACCGCTCTATCTTACCTATCCTTTTCTGTCTTTCTCCCTTTCATTCCCCATCTTAATCCTTCTCTCATTACCTGTCTTACTTCCTCTCTCCCCATCTCTTCAGTCCATTTTCATTATATTCTCCCTCTCCTTTTCCATCCCTTTGCCTTTTCCATTCTCATTACCCTTTCCCTTTCAATTTCCCCAGGGAACCAGGTCTAGAATAACATCCCTGCATTCCACTTCTCATTTGCTTAACAATATTCCGTGATATCCGGGTCCACTCTTTTACCCATCAGTGAGTACCTGGACTAAGAATCACCATGAAAACAGCTCTATGTAGAAGTTCTGATCAATGCCTTTCATTTTATATCAGTATTTCTCGGCAGCATCTCGTGGTCCACCCATTGACCCACATCTGGGGACCCGACCTAGGAGTAATGTATGAATTCACCTATGTATAATCACAGCTGAATACCCTTCATTTGACGCCAAGAACGCTCGGAAATATTTCGTGGTCATCCATCCACGTTTTGACCTAGAAATCATAATGGGTATGGCTCGATATAAATGTCCTGATCAACCAGGGCCGTGCGCACGGGGGGGGGTTTTTTTGGTGGTTAAACCCCCCCCCCCCCCCCATGACCAAATCTAAGTTGCAATGATTTTGCAAAAATTTTCAAAATACAGTTTATAAATTTTATAATTATAATTTTACGGAAGAAGAATTGGTAAAAGTTGCAAAAAATAAGGTTGGCCAATACATAGGTTCGGCACTTTGAATTGCACTTGGAGCTTTCCGAAATTACAAAATTGTGTAGCATATGTTCGTTTGGCATTTTTAAAAAAATTGTACTGATAACAAAAAATGTTCATTTTGTGAAAACAGTGAGCAGTTTCAATTAACAAGTACTGTAAACAGTACACGGAAAGAAATTTGTATACTTGAATCAAGAAAAATGCTTTCTTGAACTCAATTTAGAAAATTTTTAGGGAAATAAGAAAAATTGACTTAATTATTACTGGAAATAAGAAATTGAGTTTTCCAAAAATGAGACAATTATTTTATTATTCAAGAACACTAATAAAATCTATAGAAAAAAAATGTTGAAAAAAAATGTTTAAATAAATAAGGGCCGATTTCATAATCAAATTAAAAGTTCCTTTAAATTCTAAAGGAGCCTTTAATTTTCTGATCGATTTCATAAAGTCTTTTTGAAGATAAAAGTTCATTTAAAATTAAATACCCAAAAACGGGCATTTAAGTTATTTAAAGGTTCCTTTTGCCAGAAAAAAATTTCATTTCTGTAATGTGTCAAAATCAAATATCAAAAATTTATTAAAATTTTTGAACCGATTTTGTTTGTTGTTTTGTTTGTTGAGTCGTATTATGCAATATTCATCTTCTTCTCTTTTGTGATGTTGGATGACCGCTTCCTATATTTTCTGCACTGGGTTTCCAAATTATGCTTCTTTGTTCTTTTTTTCAAAAAAAATAAAAAAAATAAAAAAGCCATAATCAAAAAATTTATTTATTTTCAGAAAAAAATAAAAGTCAAATTTCAATATTTTTAAATTTATGAAAATTATTTGACGTTAAAGGAGCCTTTTAATATTATATTATTATGAAATCACTCCCACTTTAAAGAACTTTTAAATGGCTCTTTAACTAAAAGGCTCCTTTAAGGAAAGGAGCTTTAAGAATTTCATTATGAAATCGGCCCTAAGAACATCTTTTCTTAAATTTACTTAAATGAAGAAAATCTTTTTGCTAATATGAAGAAGAATTTAAGAAAATTGTGTTTCGACGAATTGGAACAACAAAATACAGCGAAAAAAAAAAAAATGTTAAATTAATAAGAAAACGTTTTCTTGAGCGAAGTAAAATTTTTCTTGCTGAATTTGCATTTCCAAAGTTACATGTATTTTTTTTCATTTGCCATCCGCTTTGCATATTTCTGAATATTTTTGCAATTCTCAGATTGTTAGTGAAGCATTTGGTATAAGGAGTTCACTATTTGCATCTTCATTTATATTAAATAAAATGTTGTCATTTCAATAAACAAGTCCTAGGAAAATACTAGTTGACTAATTATGGTTTTCTAATCCCTCATGATTAGTTTTCATTTTACTTATTTTTTACGTTTTTAATATTTTTAGAAAATATTTGCTTAATTTAATATTTAATATTTTCTTATGCCTCAGACACACATGTGGTATGAATATTAGAATATCAATATTATGATTTGGCTATGCTATGAAAATTTTCAATTAAACTACAATATGAGGGTGACACATATGTGGTATAGATCGAAATATTATTACTATACTACGATGTGTGTCTCTCGCATTACTTACTTAAGCTCGTATAAGAAAAGTTTTACTTGCAACAAAAAAATAATTTCTTAATTTATTTCAAAAAACAAGAAAAAAACACTTACCCTAAGTAAATTATTTCTTATTTATTTAAAATCCAATTTTACTTGAAGAAAGAAAATGTTTTCTTATTTATTTAAAATCCAATTTTCTTGGATTTTCTTGATATTAAGAAATTATTTTCTAAGTTCAAAATCAAGTCTAATTTTTCTTTCCGTGTACTATTCAGGACCTGGTTAACTAGGTTTTGATGAATCAGAATGAGTTTCAGAAAAGTTAAAGAACATTTAAATTTATGGTGTATGGGTCTGGATATCTGTTTCAGCAAATATGTTTATCTTAGCGAAAAATGTATGCGAATGCAAACCAAAATTAAAAACCCCCCAAGGCTAATTCCTGCGCACGGCCCTGTGATCAACACCTTTCATTTGATACCAATATCGCTTAGAAATATTCCGGGGACCTGACCTAGGAACAGGTTTGTGTGATTTCGAATCAATTTTGATTTCAAATCAACTTTCAAATAGAGAACCAGCTTGATTCGTGATTCAAAATACTTTCAAATAAAAGATGATTTTTATTTGTGATTCATTTCACAAAAGAATCAAAAAAAGCCTTTTGATTCGTGATTCAAACTATTTGCAAATCAAAAATGAATTTGATTCGTGATTCATTTCTCAAGAATCAAAAAATAATTTGATCCAATTAAATAGAAATAAAATACAACGGCGACACCTGTCGTATTTTTCTTCATATGTACATATGTTTTTGGTATTATCTACCTCTATACTATTAATCTTAATGGAACCCAATGAGATAAAACTACCAAATTTTATTAAAAATGCTTCAGTAGTTTTAAATTTAAAGGCGCACAAATATTGTGACATGAGATTTTTATATATATAGATGTATGTAGATACAGATAGATACATATCTAAGGCCAGAGCACTTCCAGAGGTTTGGAATATAAAAAATTCGGTCATAGATAGACGTAAATAGATAAAAATAAAATTTTCCAATTTTAATTTTTGTTTCCATTTCCATTTTTTTTTTTTTTTTGCTTTTTCAAATAAGTAATAAGACCATAACTAAGCTTTATTATTTTTTCGCAATAGTATTCGAAAAAATTATCTTGAATTTTGTCCCCTTCTTTCTAGAAACAGTAATTAACATAAAAAAGTAGTTTGGTATTTTTTAACAAAAGTTCATAGTCTTAGTTTTATTTGCAAAGCGTATTTTTTTCGCGTTGCTTTAAAAAGCTGTGTAAATAAAATCTTCTATGTATGTATGTCTTAAACGTCTTAAGTGTCTAGCTCAGCTGGAAGTGGCTTAAATATTCGTTGCAAACTTTAACGAAATACAAAAGTGAAGTTAAATCAAAGCTATACTAATAAAAATAATACGAATTTGAGACTATTCTAACACAACTGTACCTGCATTCGCCGTGAAAAAACAGACTTCTTTTGAAATAATAAGAACAGCTTTCTTATTTTTTCGCAGAAAAAAGTTGCTGGAATTTTGTCCCCTCCGTGCTGGACATAGTAATTAACAGGATTTTTTATACTCAGCTGTACTAGTACACAGAGTATTATAGTTTTAATCACATAACGGTGGATTGTAACAGAATGAAATAATCGAGATAGATATAGACTTATATATATCAAAATGATCAGGGTGAAAAGAGAAATCGATTGAGCCATTTCCGTCCGTCCGTCCGTCCGTCCGTCTGTAAACACTCTAAAGATATTTTGATGAAATTTGAAATGCAAGTTGGTATCGAGACTGGGACGGTTGGTATTGAAAATGGGCGAAATCGGACCATGACCACGCCCACTTTTCCTATATAGAAAAAATCGGAAATTTGGTATCTCAGTCACTATTAAAGCTAGAGTGATCAAATTTTACCCACGTGTTGAGCTCAGGCCCCTAAGAAGAAATTTGATGAAATTTTGGAAAATGGGCGGTGCCACGCCCACTTATTAAGGGGTAAACATTTGAGTTTAATGAGTCATAAATCAGAAACCGTTGAAGATATATCGATAATATTCGGTATGCGTGATATACTTACTTAGGCAAATGTTTGGACTAAAAATTGCCAAAATCGGTTGACGACCACGCCCACTTTTATATATGGGCATTATAAAGTGTCCCAATAAAAAAATTTTAAGCTATATCTCTGTCAAATATATATATATATATCATTGAAATTTTATGGCAGGAGTCCAACTGCGGACATAAAACTAAAAACACAAAAATTTTGGGAAAATGGGCGTGGCACCGCCTCTTTTTAGAAGCAGGAATATACGAGATTTCTGAGCCCATAACTCGACAAGTAAATGAGATATTATGACGAAACTTGGTGTGTACACTTTTATTACTTGTGGTAATACATGTTCAAAATTTTAGCAAAATCGGTTGACGACCACGACCACTTTTATATATGGGAACTATAAAGGGGCCTAATAAAAACATTTTAAGCGATATCTTTGTCAAATATAAATATAATTCATTGAAATTTTGTGGCATGAGTTCCACAATAGACCGGAAACAAAAAATAGAAAAATTTTGGAAAATGGGCGTGGCACCGCCTCTTTTTAGACAAAGGAATATACGAGATTTCTTAGCCTATAACTAGGCAAATAATTGAGATATTATGACGAAACTTGGTTTATACACTTTTATAACTTGTGTTAATAGACACGCAAAAATTTTTTGATATCGGTTTATGACCACGCCTACTTTTTAACAAAGATATTTCTGGAACACCCTTTGGGAATTTGTAACGTGACATCTTTGTAACTAGAAGTCGTAAAGGAATGAAATGTTGCACAAAGAATAATATTCATATGCTTAGTTGGATGACTGATAAAAATATTGAAAATGGGCGTGGCTACGCCCACTTTATGCAGCACTAGCTTTATATAAAATACGCCGTGTTTCCATCAGACGCAAACAAACAATGAAAGCATACAGCTGAGTATCTAATGTTCGATTCCACTCGAACTTAGGCTTCCTTACTTGTTTTTGAGTCTTGATATTATTTGCATAACGTGTTTTTTTCGCGTTGCTTTAAAAAGCTGTGTAAATAAAATGTTTTATGTACGTACATAGATATGTACATATGTATGTATACATATATTAGTTGTGATAAGCCAATGCAGAAAATTAGAGCCACTGAGTTGGTATTCAGTTTTGTTGTGTACATAAAAAGGTAAATAGAAATTACTCGAATATGTTTCCCCAAAGCAAGTAATTTTGTGAATTGGTATTCAGTAAAAAAAAAGTCCCCTTATGCCCACTAATTTTTTATCTGGTATTCTACAAGGTTTTTTTGTGTGAAGGAGATGGTCAAATACAGTTTTGCGTTGGTGCAAGCGAGCAAGTTATATTGAAAAAACAAAACGAAATACCATCTAGGTGGTTAAAGAGAAACGAGTCAGCTTGTATCATGAGCTTGTTTTTCGATAGCTTTTCTGACTTTCGGCAGTTTTTTCTGACAATAACATAAATTATATATAAAATAAATTATATTTCAAATAAAAAATGAAAGGAAATACCTACAAACTTAAAATTTGCCGCTTGTAAGCGATGGCTTCTCTTTATAACATGGAATACACCACTATCCTGCCATTTGAGTTTCGTATTTTTTTTTTTATTTCAGTAATTAAAATTGAAATTTCCAAAAAAATTTATTTTTGTAATAAATATTATTTTCATTTTGTTTGAAGTTTAATGTCAATCGAATTGTTTTTGAGGGAGTATTTGTCTCTTTTCAACCTACAGAAGAATTTGTGTTGTTGTTGTTCAAAAATCAATTTTTTTGGAATTTTTAATTTAGGGCCGATTTCATAATGAAATTCTTAAAGCTGCTTTTGTTAAAGAAGCCTTTTAGTTAAAGAGCCATTTAAATGTTCTTTAAAGTGGGAGTGATTTCATAATAATATAATATTAAAAGGCTCCTTTAACGTCAAATGATTGTCATAAATTTAAAAATATTGAAATTTGATATTTTTTTTCTGAAAATAAATAAATTTTTTGATTGTGGCTTTAATTTTATTTGAAAAAAAAAGAACAAAAAAGCATAACTTGGAAACCCAGTGCAGAAAAAATAGGAAGCGGTCATCCAACATCACAAAAGAGGAAGAAGATGAATATTGCATTATAGGACTCAACAAACAAAATAACAAACAAAATCGGTTCAAAAATTTTAATAAATTTTTGATACTTGATTTTGACAGACTGCAGAAATGAAATCTTTTCTGGCAAAAGAAACCTTTAAATAACTTAAATGCCCATTTTTTGGGTATTTAACTTTAAAGGAACTTTTATCTTCTAAAAGACTTTATGAAATCGATCAGCAAATTAAAGGCTCCTTTATAATTTAAAGGAACTTTTAATTTGATTATGAAATCGGCCCTTAATTTACTGAAATAAAAAAATTATGAAACTCAAATGGCAGGATAGTCGTGTATTCAATGTTATAAAGAGAAGCCAGTGCGCTGTATAACTTTTCTCCGGACTTCTTATTTCCCCTTACGGCTAAGGCAAATTTAAAATTTGTATTTCCATGCATTTTTTATTTTAAAGTACCTGGATGACCGAGCTTATCTCGGGCTGCCATTTTTCGCAGGTATTCGTGAGCGAAATAAAAAGTTAAAATAAAAAAATTTGTGGGAAAATTAAACTTTTCAGAAGTTTGCTTCCGAGACCCCTTGTATACAAAATTTCATGAAAATTGTTGAAGCCGTTCATGAGATCCAGAACTAAAGTAAATACGACTCGAATGCCCCCATATGCAACTATGTATATCTCCATGTCATTTTCCGCCTACTTTTCTTTTTCCTTTCTCTTTCATCTCCGTTTCCTTTTCCTTTCTCTATCGCTCTCCCATATAATTTATTTTATAGTTGTCAAATTAACAAAAAAAATTTTCAGAAAAAACTGCCGAATGCCAAAAAATCCTACCGAAATATGTAAAAGCTAGCTCGTTGGTTTTTAACCGCCTAGATCGTATTTCGTTGGTATTTCGTTTGGTTTTTTAAATATAGCTTGCTCGCCCGCACCAACGCAAAACTGTAGTTGACCATCTCCTTCACACAAAAAGCCTTGTAGAAACCAAAAAGAAAAAAAAAACGTAGCACACTGGGGCCGAGCGTGCTCAAAATTCAGTTTTTAAATAATGAGTTTTTCAAAAAAATAAAAACGCAGTATTGTTCCCTATGAAATTCTACACTTCTGGCCCAATTTTCAGCTTTCTATCGTTTTTCAGTTTTGAGTTATCCATACACAAACATGGAAAATTTTCCAAAAAATAATTTTTTTTCAAAGTGAGAAATTTTAATGTGTATTTGAAATAGTTGGTGTAAGAGAAGGATATAAAATTTTATTATTCTGCTTTTTCCACAACATTAAGTGAAGCTTATATAATCGATGAGTGTTTTTTTTTTGGAACTAGATGTTTTAAAAAATTAATTTTTAGTATAAAACTAAACGTACCTCTTTTTTTTAAATATTTTTTTTCAAAATGGATTTTTTTTAATTTGCGCAAAAAAGTAGCAAATGTAAAAATGCAGCAGTAAAATATGGTCCTTTGTGACAAAGAATCCGAGTTCAGAACCAAAAGCAAAGTGCGCATTTTAAAAAAAAGTGAGTTTAAAAATTGCATTCCAATTTTAGTTAAAAAAAAAACACCTATATCTGGTTGAATTTGATTCTGTTCTATCTTAAATTTAGTTGATCCATTATTTACTGGTTACTTTAATTACAAATTGTGGATAAGGTTACTTGTCAAGCCAGTTTTCTTTAATTTAGACTTGTAAGTTGGATTATAATATGAGTTCTTTGAAGCACAAGTTGTGTTACTCCAATTTTATGTTTTTTTATGTTAGGCATGAATATATGTGGGGAAATACGTGTTCTGCTTAAAACGCTAACGTTGAAACTCCTAATTCCCATATAAACATACTTGTGACAACATAAAACTTTTAATATCTCGAAACAAAAAATTGGAGAAAACCATTTTTGTATACATACATATGTACATATTTCATCAATGGGTCAATAAATAGCCGCTAATGGGTTAATATAATACAAATTGGCTATTTTTGTACAGACATACTAATATAATAATTATATAAAACAATGGCGCTATTATAACTCTGACGAGTTCTATGGCCGAGCTTCTGTCTCAATTCGAGGTGTACTCCTTTTGTTTTTCGTACCAATTGGGTGGACCTACAGTTTTATGCCGGCTCCGAACGGCGAATGCATTTTTTTTAGAGGTTTTTTCATGCAGAAATACTCTCGGAGGGTATGCCGCCCACTGCCGAGAGGTGACCGCTGCTCTTAAAAAACCCAATAATTGGATTTTTACTAATTAGAAAAATTTTTTTGGTGTTTGCTCGGACTGGGGTTTGAACCCGAGACCTCTGGCATAGCAGGCGAGCACTCTACCCACTGCGGCCACCATACCACAGACATACCAATTATGATTTAAATAATTTATTTACAGATCTTAAAAAAAACTGGTCACCAATAGGTTAATTCATGACCGTTAATGGGTTAAGATTCCAAAGATTACTGGTTTTAGTGTAGATACAACTAATATGATTTAAATATTTTGATCTAAGAATTAAGTGAAAAAATTTGGTTAAAAATGGGTTAATGCGTGGTCGTTAAGGGGTTAAAATTCTTGGGATTTACTATTTTAGTATCGATATACCGATTCTGATTCAAGAAAATTAAACTCGAAACTAAAATAAAAAACATAGGTCACCAACGGGTTAACTCATGGCCGTCAATGGGTTAGGATGCTATAGATTAACTGCTTTAGTGCAGATAAAGCGATTCTGATGTAAAAAAGTTGATTTCAGAATTTTGAGCGTCCTCATATATATAAGTGGCCCCAGTGTGCGTAGTGTCATATGGGCTTAACTAAGTACTATTCGCTATGCGTATATACTTATGTACGCTAGGGTGGTTCTTAGGTGTAGGGAGGAAATGTCGATTCTTTAAAGAGGCTTGTACGGTAGCCTAGAACGGACGATGTCTTGCAGCAAAATAATGACCTGGAACAAATTTTCTGAGTGGTTCAAGCTTGACTCAAAGATCACTGTTTTGAAGTACTTGACTGGCCTCCTGTATTATCAGACTCCAACTCAATCCATCATGCATGGGCTGAGGTCAAGCGTGTAAATTCGAGCTCTCCCACTGACTGGCCTAATCTCGAGGATTTATTGCAAAATCCTCAAAATGCTTAGTACAGTGTTAGTAGAAATTGCTGTAGAACTGTAATGGAGCCCATGCCAAGCTGAATAGAGACAGTAATGTAAGTAAAAGGAGGTCATATTAAATACTAAATAAGAAAACATGCCAGTGCCAACTTATTGAACACATCTCTTACGACCACTTTTTTTTTTTAAATATCTTTAAAATAAAAACGTAACTGGGGAAAAGGTTGTTTAGGTTTTATTTCTATTTCACGTCCTCATATTTAAGCGTTTAAAAGTTATATTAAACTGACTTCAATTTAAAAAGTTACGAACGGAAATTAGTTGGTGGTACCAACATGTGATAAAAACATTGAGGAACTGTAAGTTTTGGTTCCGATTGAAATCGGTTAAGGCGTTCTACATAGGGTAAGGGGTTCATATTTCGCCATGGGTACTCAAAAAGTCAAAACTATTTTTCTGCTCTTCTCATACTAAAAATAGACGCTACTATGATCAAAGGTAACACACTTGCATTGTGGCCACGGTTGTAGTCGGTTAAGGCGTGTCACGCAGGTTTAAAAGTTCAGAAAGACTTACGAAGACTCGAAAAATTATGCCTAAGTTTTCCTTATTTAATACTCAAAATTGATAAGCAAAAACTCGAAGATATTAGACATACATTTTCGTCCTAGTTGGATATCTATATTGGGTTTTCTGAACTTGGACATCCATATGGAACTATGTATATCTAATTATTTCGAGCCTATGGTTTATCGAAAGAGGCGGTGAGACTGAAAAAAAGAAATGCTTATTTACTTTTAAGGACCACTCTAATGTACATATATACATTGTACAGATATAAGTACATATGAATAAGGTTGATTTTTTCAACTATCTTACATATATTGTGATATTGTCACGAATATTCTTACGAGTATAAATAGTGGTAAGAACAGCAAAATTGTTCATACTAAAAAGTTGCATACTTCAAAAACGTTCAGAAAAGTGGCGCGTAATGAATTCCCGAAATACTATTTTACCACTCTTATTGCTTGTGCTTTGCCTTGCGTGGGCCAGCTGTTCAGATACAAGTTTTCGCGTTATCGGAGGACAAAGGCAGGATATAATTGATGTCCCATATGCAGTACAACTGCGTTTACATGGAAGAATTTATCTCTGTTCAGGTGCTTTAGTCAAACCAAATTTCGTGATCACAGTGTCGCATTGTGTGGCACGTGTAACACATAGCGATGTATACGCCATAGCCGGTGTTAACGGTGCGACGGATATAGGAACACCAAAGCAAGCGTATAGGGCATATATGAGAAAGCTTAGAAACGATATTGCCGTTGTTAAATTAAGAGGCTCCTTTACACTTGGCAGAGGAATCAACACGATAAACCTCTACGACGCTGCTTCACTGTCGCCGAATACCCAAATGACTGTGTATGGTTGGGGTTGCGGCGAAACCGTAAGAGGCCATTTGGATCTGAGAACTATTGGTGTGAATATAAAGGATTGGGAAGAATGTAAAAGTATGCATACGAGTACAAGCACAAAATATCCGTTTGCGGATTATAATATTTGTGCTGCAGGTGATGGGATGGATATCGGTGATGGTGACTCAGGCGCACTGGGCGTTTGCGCTGGAAAACTCTGTGCAATAGCTTCATATGGTGAGGGTAAGATCAACGCTCAGTATCCAGGCGTATATTTAAATTTGACTAATGAGGAAATTAAAAAATCATTGGACGAATGGTTCAGTATGTAAATAAGTCAATCAAGTTACATACAACAAAAAATGTTCAAGCTAAATTGAACACTTATACGATATATGCTTAATCAATGTATAAAATAATTTTGTAATTAAAAAAAATCATTTATCTATTGTTTAATTGCAATGATAAATAAAATTTTTATAAAAAGATAATTTTGAATAAAATAATTTGGTTGAACTAAGAAAATTGTTTTAATCAATTAGGTTAAAGACCCAATTATTGTGATAGAAAAACTAGAGGCGTGAGTAACAAGTAGGTATTCATGAACATTGATGTGTAAACAGTTTGGAATCAGATTTTTATTCATTTCATTTCATTTTCATTTCATTTACAATAAGAACAGACGTCTTTTTTAGCACAACAGTAATAAGAATGAGTGGCCGCTGTGGTACAGTTGGTAGAGTGCTCGCCTGCTATGCCAGACGTCTCGGGTTCAAACCACGGTCCGAGCAAAACAGCAAAACAATTTTTCTAATTAGTAAAAATCCAATTATTGGGTTTTTTAAGAGCAGCGGTCACCTCTCGGCAGTGGGCGGCATACCCTCCGAGAGTATTTCTGCCATGAAAAAGCTTCTCACAAAAAATGCATTCGCCGTTCGGAGCCGGCATAAAACTGTATGTCCACCCAATTAGTAGGAAAAACAAAAAGGAGCACACCTCGAATTGGGAGAGAAGCTCGGCCATAAAACTCGTCAGAGTTATAATAGCGCCATTGTATTATATTATTATTATATAATAAGAATGACCATAGTATAATTAATCAGTTACTTAAAAATAACTTCAAACTAATTAAAAATTACATATGTATATACGTAGGTAGAGAAGATAGAAATGCCGAAAGCATGGAGGAGAAGAATAGGCTAAAGTAAAATGAGGAGAAAAGGAAAGAGAAAGAAAGGAGGATATGAAAAAAAAGGGTAGTACTCTTACTTAATTATAGATAGCACATCTAGGAGTTATATATACATCCGTATTTTATAAATTAATTTCTACGAAAGTACGACAACAAAACAGTCTTAATGTTGCTCTTGTTTAGGCCACTACGTATGGGAGCAGGAACGGAGTTCCATATACGAATAGCGTTGATGAAGAGCAGTCTAGCGGATTGAAGAAAGTTATTCGATTTTCCTTATTCCTTTTTCCTGGTTTTCTATGGATTAAAATTCGGCTATCCTTTTTATAATTTTTTGTTATCATTGTCATTGCTACTATTTTTGATTTTTGACTTTTGACTTTTAATTTTTGATTTTTGCTCAGAAACATGCAAGATCATCGGGTCCAAGTTTGACCCATATCTCGAGACCCGACCTAGGAATCATAAAGAATAGAGCTCCGTGTAGAAGTCCTGCTCAAAGCCTTTCATTAGATACCAATATTGCTCAGAAATATTCTGGGGTCACTAATCAAATAATAGCGCACGATGACAAGATAGAGTCGTAAGTGGTGGCTATAAAAGCTAAGAACTCTTGAACATTTCTAT
Organism: Urophora cardui; assembly: GCA_960531455.1. Taxonomy (NCBI): domain Eukaryota; kingdom Metazoa; phylum Arthropoda; class Insecta; order Diptera; family Tephritidae; genus Urophora; species Urophora cardui. Next base: position 119,368,709 of record OY482670.1, on the reverse strand, counting down.
GCTGCAAGTTTACAAACACGCCTGGATACTCTGGTCGACCACAACCCAGACCTTGTGATATTACCGCACAAAGCTCACCATTGCCATTCACGCCAGGCCCCCCGGAATCTCCTCTACAATGGCCCGTTCCGCCAACTCCAGCGCACATCTTCGTTTCTGTTATAAGAACTACAGTATTTTTATACTTTTCGGCACAAAATTCATGATCCAATACTTTCACAGAACCAGACATCAAAGTATTTGAAGGGGCGTCTACGTTTTCCCTTGTCCTACCCCAACCTCTTATATGGATCATATCGCCCGCTTTCGGAAAACAAGTGCAGAGATGTATTTCACCAACTAACGGCCCAGGGATAAATTCCTGTACCTTAACAACAGCAATGTCCAATTTCTTTGTTGGTCGGTGAAATCCTTCCGGAAAGTATACATGTTTTCCTTTGCGAATTTGATGTATCTCATTCAAACAGGTAATGCCGGCTTTAATGCTGATATCACTCGCTGTAACATTGTAAACGCAATGCCCTGCTGTGACCACATGTTGCATACTAATTAATGAGCCGCCACACAGTCTACTGCTACATTCCACTAATACCATATAATTAGCTTGACTTATATGGATCGGTGATCCTTGAACAACGCGGAAACTTGCTTCTGAATAGATGTGCACAAATTTGAGCTGGAATGAAAAAAGCAAGAAAATCCAGCGCGAATTCATTTCGTGACTTTTGCGACTTTCTTCGATATATTATGAAGAAATTGTCAGTTTTTACCACTATTTGTACGGAAAATACAAAAACTGTTAAATATGCAAAAAAATTTAAAAATCAAGACAATATGTTGTTTAATCAGTACCGCGAGCAGGAACTTAAGTTCATGCAAAGTTCAAAATATCAACAAGTGTTATATAAACAGCAACAAAGTAAAAAAAAAACAACAAGGTTGTTCTCTCTGCGTGATTTTGGCCTGGCAAATTTGCCGAGATGACATAAGTGTGATAAATTTGCCGAGAACGACAACAAAATACACGTCTTGTCAAATTTGGAACTTCGGCAAATTTCTCATACCCCAACCCGTGATATTTGATATCATGAGAAAAATATCACGGGTAATGCAACCATGTTATTACATTCACAATAGTCTTTTATGAGAAGCGAGTTTAAATTTATGTTTCTAGTTCTTTTTTAACACGCTTTTATTAGCTTCACCTGTTTTAAGTATTTTATTTTATTCAGATAAAAAATTAATTAATTCGAAATTGAAGCAAGCAAAGCAAAGCGACAACATTCGTATAAAGAGTGGAAAGAATATAACTAACATGCTAGTTCACAATGAAGTCAGTTCGAATTTTATTTTCTTAAAGGTGCGCTCTCTCTGTGTGAGAAATTTCTCAAGATATCATGATATCTCGGCAAAAAGATTAGACAGAGAGAACAACCTTAATAAATTGCGCTTGTTTATTTTTTAACCTAAAAAAACTGTATTATTGTGCAGGAAACACAGGATCCAATGTGGAAATGTCGTCTGTTGTCAACAACAACACCAGCGCCCTATTCCACAAAAAACTTATCAACTTTTCACTTTGCACTTTGCAAATTTTTCGTCAATTTGCAAAACTTTGTGTTCCTCAGAACTGTAAAATTTGATAAGTTATAAACATACATCCATAATATATAATTGTATGTACATAAGCATATATACCAATATTAATTGTTATTATATCAATATATACCCGATAAAGAGCAGACATCGCACTTAGAAAAAATTTCACATTCATGTTTCTGGCAGGAGACCGACGATATGTACATATGTATGCTCACTGAGAAATCTAGTATACCCATCCGCCGAATGTAGTAATCCATCAAAACAAAAAAACAAACAAATATAACACATAAATAGTTTAAGTGTCATTGTCAATGCCAAATTATAGGTGAATATTCTCACCAGAAGCTTACTGTTAGTTAGAAAAAAAAGCCACCTGTTCTTGATGCTCAATAAAATCAATGGACCTTGACGGTTATGTACTTATTTTTTTGCGTAGATTTAGAGAAATCAAATTTATTGCTTTGCTGTCGTTTTAAATTTAAAAATTCGAAAATCGGAGCAGAAACAATATAACAGATTTTCAGGCATTATTTTACTTTTCAATTGCCTACTTAGTCCAAAGTAGCACTTCTTGGCAAGTGTAATTCTTCGTTGGATTTCCGTGCACTAAAAAAAAAAATTACTCAGATTATGGAAAAATGGGAATGATTCGGCGCTAAAGACATATTTCCATATTTTGATGTACAATTTTCTTTAAAACGTGGTTTTTATTCCTTGATTTGAAGAAAATCGTACATCAAAATCTGGAAATATGTCTTTAGCGCCAAATCATTCCCACTTTTCCATAATCTGAGTAAGTTGTTTTTTCAGTGTGCTGACATTATTTTAGGTGTTAATGCTGGTTCCCAAATAGACGAAGTCCTTAACGGTTTCGAATTTGTAGCTGTCAACAGTGACGTGGCTGCCAAAGCGGTGCTGTTAAAATGTTCCATAATATTGTTTGCTTATAATTCAAAGCGGTTCATTAAATTTCCACATGTTTAAACTATTCATAGTACTTTAACCTTAATAAAGTTGACTCAAATACAGTTTTTTTATATTCTTATTTTTATAATAAATCATCAACGACGTGAATGACCTCGAACTTCCAAAGAAAGGGAACTCTAAGCGCAAAGTTAAGATAAGAGGGTCAAAAAGCACACTAAGAAGCAATTTTCCAAGTTGAAAAGGAAGGGAAAGAGGAAGAAGAAGAAAATAAAACGTGTAGCCAAGAGAAGAAGCAATCTTTGTGTGAGAACGAAAAAAGTCACTGAAGATGGCGCGTATTAGCTAAAACCGGCTTGTATCCAAACCAAACTTGACAAGGTATGACTCAAAATCGTTCCACAATACAGCATAATCATACCTTGTCGGAAAAGTAAGCAACCAAAAAGTCTTTCAAAATCATGCAGTAAAAATATCTAGCAACATGCTGCCATCAACATGATACCCCAGCAAAACTTATTTATTTCTGCTGCTCTGACTCCATTTTTACCTAATTTCTTGTACTAAGCTTATTAAATTTTAAGAGCAAAGAAAAAAAAAACTCAGACGTTCCATCACTCTTGCTCACGAAAATTGATTAGGATGACTTCCTTTTTCTGGAAATATATATGTATCTATATTATTAATAAGCTAACATAAATTTTGTTCCATCTTCTCCGTCGAAACTGCTGAACAGATTTTAAAACTAAGAACACCATTAGAAAGGTATTGCTCTCAAATAGAACTGCGCCAAGTTTCATTAAAATTAGTTGGAACATGCGTCCACAATCGTCGTGTGGTTGTTATTGCATGCATTTTAATACAACAGAGCGGTAGCAATGCTCATGCATAGGTGAGTTTGTGCGTGTTCACCAAACATACCATGCAATTGTGAAACCAACAACAACAACAACAAGAACAACAACAACAAAATAGTAGCAGTGACAATAACAACAAGTAATTATACAAAAAGTATAGTTGCACCTTAGTCATAAGAAAACATTTAGAAAAGGTGCCGAATTTCGACAGTAGGCAGCATTATAGTATACCATTATTACTCTGTTGCAAAGGATAATTTAAAATTTATTGAACTCTGTTATTCTCGCTCGAATAATTATAATAAGGTACGATGATACCCTAAGAAAACCGCAGTTAAATCAATGTCCCACTATATGATGATTTTGGATTGAGTTTCAGGTTGATGATATGGTTCCAGTCCGGTGGAATATGCAAAATAGATAACAGCATAAGGCAAGCAGTGAATGCGAAAAGGGTGCCACAATAGGGGAAGAGGAGGTGAAGTTGCATATTTATAGTTGGAAGGCGAATGGAAGGAGAGTGAAGAGAATTGGAGGACGGAAAAATTGAGGGAAAAAAATTATTTGAAAAGCATAGTACTGAGTTCGAGTTTCACGTGAAACTTCTGTCAAAATCCATACAAAAAACTGGTTGTGAAACATTTGTGAAATTTCACAGATATTTCACGTCAAAGTTGTACTGAGTTTCTACCGTGAAAATGTTCCGCAACATGCCAGCAACATTTTTTCACGCCAAATTAAATGTACAATGCCATTTGTTTTCGAGTGAAAAGTGACATTTGTTGAAATTTGAATTTATATTTTGTATACAAATTTTTTATTGGCCAAAATTTGAAAGTTGGTTCTGAGGCGATGCTCCAAATTTTTTTTTTACATTTACTCAGTTTTTGTTTTGGCATTTATTCTCATTTGACACAAATTTTTTCTTGAAACATTTCACGGCAAAATAAATGCATGTTGCTGGCGTAATTTCACGGCGGTGAACTCAGTACTAGGCTTAAATTCAAACGCAAATTTTTCGAGGTTGCGTGGCACGTAGCTATTTTAGTTAGTTATACACAGCTCAAAATAAAGTTTCAGAATTTAAACAAGCTCAAAATTTTTAAATTAAAATGTTAATTGGCGACGTGGCAGAATGGCAACATTTTGTTATCCTACGATTTCAATAGAGATTTTTAAGGATACGATGTCACTAAAAAGCTTCATACTGTTACGACAGAATCTACATTTTATTGACAAATTCTATAAAGTTCGTCCTTTAGTCGAATCAGTACAAAACCGTGCAATATTCGCTTATGTATGTATTTAAAAAAAAAACACTAAAAATAAATCTTTTTTCTTACCTATCGAATAAATACATGCATATGCATACACTAAAAAAACTTCTCGCGATCTAAGATATATTTTTTTATGATTTTGAATACGCGTTCCAATACATTATTTTTCTTTGTTTTCAGTAAATTATCTAAAAAATGTTCAATCATATTCGTTGCAATGGTGATTTTTTTGAAAATATAACTTATCAAATTAAGGAAATCAAATCTTCAAAACAAGGACAAGTTGGGAATGGAATGGCGGTTAAGAAATTTTTCCTTATTTTGATGTATGAATTTTTTAAAACAAGTATATGAAACAATGTAAATATTTTTATATTTCATAATCCTTTTAACATGTTTCAAGGAAAATTTACTCAAAACAAAGAAAGTGTTCAATATAGAGAAGCAATTCCTTTGAACGCTAAATATAACTTTTTTCTCCCAGTGCATACATATTTTTATATCCTTAACTTAAATTAAAATTTAAAAAATATGTGTCTCAATGAATTTTGTATTGAGGTTACAGATTTTAAGTTTAAAATTAATTTTTTTTTATTTTGTCTTTACTAATTTTTTTCAATTTATATATGTATTTTTTGTATATAAGTAGTAATTATTTATTTAAGTATGAATTTTATTAAATCTGGATAGAAGTCACAATTTTTAAGCTTAATATTAAAAATACAGTAGAATCGCACAAAAGTTAACTCGCGAGAAAGTTAAATCTTCGGGTAAGTTAACCAAATTTGAGCGTCCACGTACGGCTCTAAAAAGTTAACTCTTGGTTAACTTTTCTAAGCTTATCGCATTTTTTTTCAAATCCAACCGTTTATTTCTCAGCAAAAACAAGCTCATTCCCCTTGTTTCTATGTATTCCTGGAATTTGCGTGCATTACCCGAATTTCTGTGTAAAAAATTATTGTCGGTGTCGCGAGGTACAAATGTAGTTAGTCGTTTGAACTATTGAGTGGTGTAAACATAGTTTGTGTGTTATAAATGGCAACAAAGCGGAATAAATCATCGCAAATTAGATTGAATTTACATCAAAAAGCTGATATTTTAAGAAAACTTGATGAAGGTATTAACGGAAACCGCTTGGCATTAGATTATGGTGTATCTAAAGTGGTCATCTTAAAAATAAAGAAAAAAACGATATGAAATTTTGGAGGCAGTGGCAAGCACACAGGAATTGGCAACCAAGAAAACTTTGCACAAGTCGGAATATCCCGTTCTCAATTCGTTTTACCGGTTGTTCTACAATTTTTTAAATACATTGCATATTTTTGTAAAATTTCTACATTTAAGGAATCTAGATTTTTACCCGTTCGTAATGAAAGCGATTAATATACAATCAGGGGCGGATTTACCTCTACAAGCGCCCTGGGCAAACAAATCCAGCCGCGCCCCAATATTTCCAAAAAAAACCGTACACTGAGAGAAAAAAAATATATGGAGGGGTCAAAGAAATTGTTTACCTATTTTGAACACTACTTTCTTTGTTTTGAGTAAATTTTCCTTAAAACATGTTAAAAGGTTTATAAAATATTGTTGTTGCATGCGTTACCATGGTTTCATATACTTCTTTTGAAAAAATTCATACATTAAAATAATGAAAAATTCTTTAAGCGCCATTCCATTCCCAACTTTCCTTGTTTTGAAGACTTGATTTCTTTAATTTTGAGAAATTAAATTCCCATACAAATCCCCATGGCAACGAATTTGTTTGAATGTTTTTTTTTATGTTTTTTCCACATTTTTGAGAAAATTTACACAAAACAAAGAAAATTTTGTATTGGGACGCGTGTTCAAAATAAGGAAAATTATGTCTTTGATCGAGAGAAATTTTTTTTTTTTGAGTGTACTTGCCTTCTTGTGGTGACATTTCATTACTGATATATTTTACGGATTGAAAAAAATTTGATTCGATTCTTATATACATAGGTACCACATTTTTTCCATTTTCTAAACTTCAAAATGATCTGATCTTAAACCCTCATTATTAGGTGGCACAGATTTCGCAATATCATTAAATTGCAGTTCATCATACGAATCTGAAAAACAATTTTAGAAAATGTTTCGTACTGAAGCTAAACTCACAATTTTTGACAGTAGGGTGCCTCCCAGATAGCGAAATCTGGCTTTCTGGTCCAGAATCTACCTGGGCTAACCTAGCTGTCAATCAATTGACTTATGCATTTTTACCTTTTTGGTTATGATCAACAACGGAGTCATTTTCTTTTCGAGGAGTTTGAAAAAAAACAATCAAGTTTAGGGATTTTCGACAGTAAATCTTTGTCTTTCTGCATTTTCTGGGCTGCACGTTTTTTGTTTGCTACGCCGCTTAACTTTTTCATATTTGCACTCATTCTTCCATTTTTCACAAAAACATTAATTCACTGACACTTTTTTGATGTTTTCACCTCGGAACAACTTTTAAGATCACATAAAATGTACGCAGCGCATTGTATAGAGGCGCGAACTATTCAAATTAACCAGAAACAGAAAATATTCAGATCTTAGTTTCCTTTGAAAAAGTGAGCTCGAGCATTTTCCCGAAAAAATACTTCAATGCCTACTTAATTTTTAAATTTGAAATTTCAGTTAAATTTGAATCTTTCACGTTATTTTCTGCACACAAGCTGCTAAAACTTATGGCGTTTTCGATTCAGGCCAAATTGCCGCACTTATTCTGCACTTTTATCGGGCTGTCAATTTTTTTTGTTCTATTCCACATAGATTCCACAAATTTTTTCAGGGTTGATTGTTCTATTGAAAAAAATGTCACACTCTCCCCGACCATAGGGCAGCATTTTCTGCCTTTAATATGAACAAGGGGTTGCATTATTTTTGTTTCATACATCACATGAAAAGTGCAACATTTTCTTAGGGCACAGGGCGCATGTTGATAATGTTGCCTTGTAATAATGCAGCATTTTTGTTCAGAATCGAAAACGCTATTAGTGTTTACATATCGCTCATTTGCTGCAAGACCGGCATAAATAAAAAAACGTGATTTTTTAGTTAATGCTGCAGAATAGTTAGTTACATCATACTTCATTTGAGTAAAAAATTCTTTATGATTTGTTGAAAACTAAGCGCTTCAGATACAAACCAAATGTTGCATTTACTTGCGCACCATATGGTGGTCGAATCTCAAAATTGCCCTTCCTGAAAAGTTGTGTATTTTGAAAAGTGAAAATGCAGCAAATGAGCGATATGTAAGTCCCACTGGGGCGAAGGTTAAGAACTGTACCAATGTACTGAAATGTACTTTGATTAATTTTTTCTCTGTAAAAAATTGAAAAAATCTTTCATTCTTGTTGTAATATTCAAAAAAAAAAAAAAAAATAAAATAATAAATAAAAAAAACATTTTCTTTCTCTTAGTTTTGGCTCCCCTATTGAAACGGCGCCCTGGGCAGCTGCCCATGTTGCCCCTATGTAAATCCGCTCCTGTATACATTTATACCCGTTCGGGATGAAAGCGATTAATCTACATTTATACCCGTTAGAGAACAATTGGTCTACAATTAGTCTACATTTATACCCGTTCGGGAACAACTGGTCTACAATCAGTCTACATTTATACCCATACGGGAACAATCGGGGACTAATTGTGGACCGATTGTTCTCGAAAGAGATCAATCCGGGACAAATATCGTTCGGTATTAATCGCACATTTTTTGCAGGGTGTCTACACATAAATGTTACTTATACGCAGTGTCGCCGCATTTTAAAGTGAGTAGTGGCATTGTTTTCATACATAGGTATGTATGTATTTTTAAAATATTCACTTATTTTCGGCCATCGTAATGAGTATGAGAAACTAAAAGTAAAACTGATATATTTGTTTATAAAGTAGTTTCTTTCAGCAGTTGAGCGCACATGCAATTAAGTAGTTAACCATTTTTGTCTGATCCTTTTTATGCTTGAAATGCACACATACATATGTACACACGTTTCTAGGGTTAAACCACAACTATATCCATTTGGAATCCACTGAATATATGTGCTATTGTGTATTGTAAATTTAATAAAATTCTTAAGCGATGCTTCTCTTTGATATCCAAGTAGTCATAAAACGCTAAAGCATTGCAACAAGAAACACGTGCATTAAATGCCACGCTGAAAAGTGAATACTATTCGTTCAAATTAGATATATTAGTAAATATATTACTCCTGGACACGAAATCAATAGTTTTCGTGCATATATTCAAAATAGACATAACTCAAAATTTTAGGTTTTTAAAAAAATCGATATGCGACTCTTTTAAATGTTTTGATTTGAACAGGAGAAGTATTGTGGTTCGAAATAACTGAATAACTTCATCATTGGTACATCTACGTACGCCTGCGGATTTTAGACAGCAAAGATATAATCGGATCTGAATACACAGCAACGCATGCATCTGGTGTTCCATTCTTCTCGAGCGGATTGATTTACTCTTATTATGTTCATGATGCTGTCTAATGTCTTTATTACGGGCCTTCAATGCTTTTTCCAACGGCATACCTATAGGCAGTGAACACGACTTTATAATTGCATCACCATAAATTAAAATTTTATTGACACTTGATGGCATTGGATACCGTGGATAATGCGTAAGATAATTTATAGAAGCACTTTCGCAATACTAAGAAAACTTCTCGTGTGCAATAGGAAAGCCACTCGACATGCAGTTGAGGATAACACCAAAATGACGAATGTGTTCCTCATGTACTCCAGTGGCGGTAGTAGCTAAGCTATATACTCTTCCAAAAAAAAAAAATGGCTTGATGTGTTACCATCATTGGATGTGCCATAATCTTGTTTGGGCGTGTCTACCATGAATTACATTAAACGCTTGATGCTACTTTGAAATTTTTGTTTTTCGATTTGGAATATGGCTTTATGTTCGTCGCTTATAACTTTCCAAACGCGAATGTTGAGGCGATACCCGCTATTAAAAATACATTCCCTACATCTTATATAAGCACGCAAAGTGTATAATCCAAACTTATACAAAGATTCGTTAATCTCCTGGCCGCAAACAACACTAAAGTCGTGCCATAAATCATTGTCAAGTGCATATCATGAATAATGTGGCCAATTTCTTCTTCTACCATAACAATTGAAGGCTGCAACGAAGTAATTTTCACTTTCTAAGTATTCCCAAAACCTTGTTTGTTGCAGATATGCTCAAAAACGGCTTTATCTTTTTTGTTTTGGTTGCGTTCTCTAACCTACACTTCATATAACTCTCTCCCAGTTATCGATATTATTTCTCGCGGGGGCAGATCGGGGCAGAAGAATCCTAACGGAATATATGTAGGAATAAAAGGAGTTTACCAAAAATAAGGAATTATTTTAATGCGGCTTAATTCAAAACTTTGGCGAAGTTTTAATTTAACTGCTTCTTATTTTTTATATACAAATAAAGAAACGCGTATTCACGACGCTGCATCTGCACACTAAACGTACAAAAAAACTTGTAGAGAGTTGCAAATAAGAGTCCACACTTTTTGCTACCCTAAGCTAGTATATATTTTTAAATTTCACTGACAGAACTCTTCTTATTAAATTTTAAACTGACTCTTAATTATATGTGTACTCACTTATAAAAAAATATCACAGTTAAAATGCACACTTTAACAGCTGATTACAGCGTGAAAAATGGGGTTAGAAAGGAACAAAAACCACCATTGGCCACAGTGATCATCTGCCATTCGAACTGCATACAAAAGTTTTGAAATTTTTACAACAACAAAATTGAATTATTCACGTCTAAATTGAGTAAAAATGCCACTGTGTACCGCTTTCTGGCCTTCGTTAACGCCTGTTGATTTTCATCTTAGATTATCCACACATTGACTTATCTATGTATATAAAAGTATGCTTAGATGCATGCATGTGCATGCTTAAACAAAAACCAACCCAACTAGCAACCTCAACCGGTATCTGTTATTACAAGTAACGTTGGCAATATTTTTGCATACTAAATTACTTGGTAAACTTGCTTAACTCTGCCTTTCAATGGCAGAAAAACTGATATATATAAGCAAAATCAATAGGGTAGCATCATAGTGGGTGTTAAACGTACACATATCGATTGCATTCATATGCATATGTATGTAGTACAATATTTACGTTAAGCTGTGCATATGTAACCTAGACTTACTCGTGCCAGTAAGTAAAAAAAAAGTGTAATCCTATTAGTATGAAGAAACACTTCCTTATCCTACATGCACATGCTCAAACGCACACACACACAAAGCCAACCACAAATACCCAGCAGGGCTTTCTCTTACATGTAATGGGTAAAATCATCGAGAAATCTTGATTCATCGCTTACACTTTCGAATACGGATTGCATTACTTTAACATAGACATGTCATTGGCGGTATTGTCTTACAATATTGTAGAGAATAATGCATTATATAATCGCTACTAATATTGGAAAAAATAAGCTGTTACAAGTAATAAGTTCTTTCACTGGTATAAGTAATTGCATATATCACACAATCCAGTAAAGTAATCTATAATGTATTAGGTATAATAAAAACTGGAAAAATAAACGAGAATGACGGTAAATTGCATTACAAAATTGCTAAATATTTACAAAAATTTAAATCAATGTAGGCTTTGCAAAATATATCGACAGTGTTCCAAATCTTTTCGCTTATTTTATGCTATGAGTGAGCAATTTATGCCGAAAACAAATAGCATACAGAATGAATAAATAATCAAAACATCCTTTGCAAAATGTATTTAAAACAAAAAACACTATTTGAATAATAATCATTACACTATGTATTTGCACAGCTATTGGCTTATTTAAAAAATTGTTAACGATGGAATAACGCGACTAGCCACGACAGTTTTATAATGAAAACTGGCAAAATAAACGAGAGGGTAATTTGCTTTACAAAACTGCTATTTAGAAAAATTAAAATCAAAGTAAAGCGTTTGCAAAAAAATAACGGCAGTACTCCAAACCTTTTCGAAAAAATAATAGTTTTAAAACTGTCACATTACAAGTAATGAGCAAAGTAAGGAAGGAGTGTTTATTAGCTAATTGTAATGCGTTATTTCATTGAATACAAGTTCAAGCCATTACCAAAATATGGAAAAACCCTGCTGGGTATTTGAGCTCTTATAAGAAAATGTGGCATTACAAAAATGCAATAAATTAGGGTGTTCCTTTTGGAAAAAATTATGCGGAAGGGCTATGGTGTAGGTACTTGTACTACATGGATAAATATTGTTCAATCTGAAGTAAAATTTATTTCAATTTCAATTCAATTTCAATTTCAATTTCAATTTCAATTTCAATATCAATATCAATATCAATATCAATATCAATATCAATATCAATATCAATATCAATATCAATATCAATATCAATATCAATATCAATATCAATATCAATATCAATATCAATATCAATATCAATATCAATATCAATATCAATATCAATATCAATATCAATATCAATATCAATATCAATATCAATATCAATATCAATATCAATATCAATATCAATATAAATATCAATATCAATATCAATATCAATATCAATATCAATATCAATATCAATATCAATATCAATATCAATATCAATATCAATATCAATATCAATATCAATATCAATATCAATATCAATATCAATATCAATATCAATATCAATATCAATATCAATATCAATATCAATATCAATATCAATATCAATATCAATATCAATATCAATATCAATATCAATATCAATATCAATATCAATATCAATATCAATATCAATATCAATATCAATATTAATATCAATATCAATATCAATATCAATATCAATATCAATATCAATATCAATATCAATATCAATATCAATATCAATATCAATATCAATATCAATATCAATATCAATATCAATATCAATATCAATATCAATATCAATATCAATATCAATATCAATATCAATATCAATATCAATATCAATATCAATATCAATATCAATATCAATATCAATATCAATATCAATTTCAATTTCAATTTCAATTGCAATTTCAATTTCAATTTCAATTCAATTTCAATTTCAATTCAATATCAATTTCAATTTCAATTCAATTTCAATTCAATTTCAATTTTAATTTTAATTATAATTTTAATTTTAATTTTAATTTTAATTTTAATTTTAATTTTAATTTTAATTTTAATTTTAATTTTAATTTTAATTTTAATTTTAATTTTAAGTTTAGTCTCAATTTCAATTTTAATTTTAATTTCAATTTCAATTTCAATTTCAATTTCAATTTTAATTTTAATTTTAATTTTAACTTTAATTTTAATTTTAATTTTAATTTTAATTTTAATTTTAATTTTGGTTTTAATTTTAATTTTACCAGGTCCATGTATTGAGCACACCATGGTTACATTCAATTTTTAGGAATACGCTTTAATTTTTCCAAACTATAAAATATTTGTTATCCAAATTGTTTTGTTGTATTTTTTTTTATCAAATTCAAAATAATTTATTGTTGGGGGTAAATGGAAAAAATCCAACAACTATTTCCAGCGAATGTTGAGTGTAAAGCTGTTTCAGGAAAATGAATAAGGCAAAAGTGGGAAAAATTCAACAGCTTTCACGGAGCCTCAGTGGTCGAGCGTGTAAAAGCGTTCGCACATTGCGGAATGTATCACGGATTGGATCCTCGTGAGGAGTATCCACTTCCGAAAAGCGTGCTAATGATCGAAAATTGTTAAATAGCTATACTGAACCTTCGCTGGAAATAGTTGTTGAAATTTTTACATTTACCCCCAACAATAAAAAATTAATTTATGTGTATATGTATTTATTTGCATACGTATTTATTTGCATATTTATATTCACTTAATGGCGTTAGATTTCTAAAAATCTGTTCACAAATTCCACAGTAGCAGTACATAAAAATATGCAACAAATTGCATTCACTTTTCATTATCACATTTAGGGCTATTAACTTTGAGATTAATTTTGTTGCAATAAAAAAAGTGCTTTGGGCATCGGTGTTTATTTGCTCGTTTATTATATTTCCTACGAATATTTTTTATGTTTGTATATTTCCATGCACTTTCAAAAGAAAAGTTATACCCTCAAAATCAAAATAAAAAAAAAAAAACAGAAAAAATAGCTCTGTAGAAGAAATAACTTACTTGATATTTACAAAGGCACTTCATATCTGCAACTCGCTAATTTTTAGATTAAAGGAGGGGTTAAGTAAACGATGAGTATGGCAAAAAATAAAATAATTTCGGGTTAGGCACTAATACATAAAAAAAATGTTGTTTAATAAAGAAATTAATGGCTGCTTTCTTTTTTAGCACCATGTCATTTCGTAGCATATTTTAGCATAATTGTGTAAATTGTTTTGTAAAAAAAAACCCAAAAGTAAAATTTTCAATATAAATTCCACTTTTCATTGGCATACGTTACACTTTGTTCATGCACAACTAACTGGCCTAGAGATAAGCTATGCTTAAATGAAAATTATAAAGTCATTTAGCCAGTCACTCAACCAAATAAAAATGATATGAAATAAGACATGATAGCACACAACCACATTTACAAACACACACGACATGGAGGTGGCATGGGATGTCTACAGGAATTTAAGCAGACACCAAAATATAAGAACAAAAGTAGGCACACGCGCACGCACGAAGGGCAGATGGATGGATTCACAAAAGCGAATTTAATACAAGACACACATTAAAAGGCTGACTTGCGAAGCGATTAACGTGATACGCAAGCCAAGCAAGCTTTTTTGTTTGCGATAATAATTAAGTATGTGGAAGGACAAAGTACTATATTAGGGTGGTTCAGCCAAGATTATGTTTCAAGCAATTATTATGATGGTCTGAAGCTTCCTCAGTATAAATCTAAGCAACGTGTATATAAGTTTTATCCTGATATGAAAAAGCGGTTGTCATTGATATTCTCATCCAGCAAACACCAGCAAACACCAACAAACTGTTCGTTTAACGAAGAAAGTGCCATATTTAACATGAGCTGGAACGCTAACAAAGGAAACCAAACTGTGAACATTCTTAACCCTAATCCTCTAAAGTGAGCCCCTCCGTCTCACTTTAAAGTTTAAAAGCGAATTATTCCTAAACCAAAAAAGCTTTTTGCCTGAAATTTTTGGTATTCCTCCATTTGTGTTCATAAATTATGAAATGATTTTAATCTTTGGGCTATTTACTTATTTTAACCATTTTTTTTGCAATTGTATAAAATTGTAACGAAAAACCGAAAGTGAGCCTCAAAGACTCACCTTGAGTGTCCTTATCGCAATAAGTTTACATTTCTAGAATTCAAATAAATTTTGAATCCGTTGTTTACAAAGTTTATGCAGTGAGGTTTTTACATTGTGAACTCACCACACTTCCCCGGATTTTGGTGCATTCGTCGTATTTCACCATAGATCGTTAGATCATATGATGTCATAAAAGTATGGAGAACGGTAAAGTCAGCAATTTCAAAACCATTAAAATCTTATCATTTTCTGTTTACTGAGTTTCTAAATTACGGAAAAGATGCGTTCAGATAGAGAAACGAACGATCATCTGCTTTTATGCGTCAGTAATTTCACCACGAACGTCGCGTTTTAAAACTTTTAAATTTGGTCGGGCCGGTCATATTAAAAATTTATTCATATTCAATTGATTCGTAGTTTTTGTCATTGTGTGCACAAAAACAAATTTATAACAGATGTAATAAAACCATCTGTAATGAACATTCAACAACTACAAAAATGTGTGAAAATTGCAGTTCATTAATATACCCTATTTTATGAAATTACCTTTTTTTTATCTTTATATACTAAAAAAAATTGTCATAAACCGTTATAAGAATGTATAAAAATGCTTATGCATTCATTAGTGCATAAATAAAAGTAAAAAAAACAAATACCAAAATAATTAGGGTATTCGCAACCTGTCATATTGCGTCATATCGTCATAAGTCATAATATTTTGTTGTTGCATTCTAGGTTATATGTGTACTAAACAAATACATCTCTGCACGATATGTTTTTGGGTCGTCGTATTTGAACAGCTGTTTTTGTTTACTTCTTCACAGGGCTTCGGAAAAGTCATATATAACTATTTCCGTACAATATTTTAATATGACATATGAATTTATGACACTTTGTGAATTACCTAAATGTGTTTCCAAATTTCCCCATATGTGAGCCTCAGAGTCTCACTTTCGGTTTTACGTAACATCTCAAAATTCGGTGATTAGGGTTAAACTACAACCACACAGTTTTTCTTCATTGGCAATACTCATTTGTGCTAAATTACCTTCGCGCCTTAAAACTTTACCTTATGGTTGCAAGCTAAAAATATAAGCAAAGAAGAAGAATCAAAATAATAAGGGATAAGCAAAGACAAAAATTGAGTGAAAACAAAATTCATGGATTTTATCTGATTTTTTTGCACAAACGTAGGTTTTTTATATTCTTTTTATATGTAAGTGTATAAAAATGTTTGCCACAGGACTTTTTCATACCCTTTTAAATATAAATACATACATATAACAATGAATGGCTGAGAAATTTTAAAAGGCAGGAGAAAATTAAAGTTCAAAAACTTATACATACAATGTACGCATTTAAGTTTCACATATGTACATACATCCACATTTTTTTTACCTGCACTAAACCTTCTACTCTCAGCATACCGAACTTCGTGGTAGGTACTACTACCGTCAAGCTATCGTTGGGAGGTGGGTTGAGCACTAAACAACGGTTTTTGATGTGTAAACATCTTTGCTGTAGCTACGAGTAAATAGACAAAATAAAAAGACCAACATGTTTGAACATGTATGCGAATGTATGGATATGCATACCAACATCTATCCATCTAATTTTCTGAGAAATATTGGTTTCAAATGAAAGGTTTTGAGCAGGACTTCGATATGAGGCACTATTAATTGTGACCCCTAGGCCGGGTCTGCAGATATAGGTCAAAACGTGGACCCGGATGACCCAGAATATTTCTGAGCAATATTGGTATCAAATGAAAGGTTTTTCCACATGGAGCTCTATTTTTTATGATTCCTAAGTCGTGTCCTGAGATATGGGTCAAAACGAGGACCCGGATGATCCTTGAATGTTTCTGAGAAATATTGGTATCAAATTAAAGCAAAAATAAAAGCAAAAACAAAACAAAAATAAAAGCAAAAACAAAAACAAGAACAAAAAAAAAATAAAATAAAAAAATAGTAGATAGCAGTGACAATTGTAACAAAAATTATAAAAAATAGTCGCATTCTAATCCAAAGAAAACCACAAAGGGAATAGAAATCTTATTTCGAAATTGTTTACACATCAACGTTCATGAATACTCGTTATTCACGCTTTAATTTTTTTTTTTTTTCAGAGTATGACTCGCCAATTCTGAACCACAAATTTTATACGCTAGTTGTTTGCTTCCCTGCAGGTTTACTAGATGTTAATAACACTACTCGACAAATTTTGGTCATTATTAACCACCAAAAATTAAAAAAATACTTTTCTAAAGAGAAATTTTACGCCGATTCCGAATATCATCTCAATTTTTTTATGGCAGACCCAGTTTTTTAGATATCGGTAAAAATTCAGAAAAAGCTATATATGAAGACATTGCATCACATAAGTGCATCAAAAAGTTTTATTAGACATCGTGGCAATTTGACATCTAGGAAGATCTGGTAGAGAACAAACATTTTTTGCCATCACACTCAAAAATTGGTCAAGTAGTTTGGTTACAATGGCAAACAGAATGAAAAAAAAAAATTGGAAAAAATCGAATTTTTTTTAAGAAATTTCAGATTCGACTGTCCTAAAATAAGAAAAATTATATGGGGGACAAAAAGTTAGCCCTTCTATCCTATAGAGAATTTAATTGTTAAAATTTTAAGGCTAATATTGCAATAATCGGATGTACCGTAATTTATATTTATCTATTTTTATTGAAAGTCCTTAACCAAAAATTCTCCGGAAGAGTAAGATTTCAACAACAAAAATTGTCAGATGTCGAAGGCAGGCAATAGCTCAGCGGTTAGAACTGTAGTTATTGTACTGCAAGGTGCGCAAGTTCGAGTCTTGGCAGAAGCAAAAGTAACCTGATGAGTCTTAAAGGGGTCTAAGGTGAAACAGCTGTAGTTACATCCATGCTGAAGAAGTTTTTTTCTAGTTTCTAAAAAAATAAAAAAAATAAAATATAACCTGGGCCTGTGCTCGTTAAATTAAATTAAAAAAAAAATTAAAGCGTGAATAACGGGTATTCATGAATATTGATGTGTAAACTGTTTCGAAATCGGATATTTATTCCCTTTTCCGTATTCTTTTTTCCTGGTTTTCTATGGATTAAAAGGCGACTATCGTTTTTGTAATTTTTTGTTGTCATTGTGACTGCTACTATTTTGTTGTTTTTGTTTGTTTTGGTTTTTGGTTTTTGACTTTTGATTTTTTATGTTGTTTTGTTTTGTATTGCTCAGAAACATGCAAGATCATCCGAGTCCACGTTTGACCCATATCTGGAGACTCGGCCTAGGGGTCACAATGAAAAGAGGTTCATATCGAAGTCCTGCTCAAAACCTTTCATTTGATACCAATATTGCATAGAAAATTAGATAGGTAGGTGTGCATATCCACACATTTGCATACATGTTCAAACAGGTTGGTCCTTTTTATTTTGCCTATTTGTCGCATTGTTGCAGAAAACAACAACAACAACAACTTCACTTCGCTTCGTTGATATTTGCATTTGCACGGCTATGCATGCAAGCATTTGTAAGTACATGTCTATCTACCTACCTACCACTGACAGTGCCAAGCGATTCACACGGACGCAGCAGCGCACTAACACAAAGGTCATTTACGTTTACGCGTAAACTTTACCTGTTTTTCGAAATCACTCGTAGCTACAGCAAAGATGTTTACACATCAAAAATTGGGTTTAATCATAAAACTTTATTAAGGAGTAATACTTAACATTACTTGATTCCATTTATTATGTGTTTTTAAGTGCAAAATGTCTCGCAGAACAGCCATTAATAGAAAAAAAATTAAGCGTGAATAACGAGTATTCATGAACATTGATGTGTAAACAGTTTCGAAATCGGATATTTATTCCCTTTTCCTTATTCCTTTTTTCCTGGTTTTCTATGGATTAAAATGCGACTATCGTTTTTGTAATTTTTTGTTGTCATTGTGACTGCTACTATTTTGTTGTTTTTGCTTGTTTTGGTTTTTGGTTTTTAAATTTTGATTTTTTATTTTCTTTTGTTTTGTATTACTCAGAAACATGCAAGATCATCAGAGTCCACGTTTGACCCATATCTGGAGACCCGGCCTAGGAAACATAAAGAGTAGAGCTCCGTGTAGAAGTCCTGCTCAACACTTTTGATACCAATATTGCTCAGAAACATTCCGGGTTAATCCGGGGTCACATTTTGACCCATATTTGGGGACCCAACCTAGGACTCATAAAATGAATAGAGCTCTATGTGAAAGCCCTGCTCAACACCTTTTATTTGATACCAATATTTCTCAGAAACATTAAAGGATCATCCAGTCCTCATTCTGGCCCATATCTCGGGACCCGACCTAGACATCATAAAGTATAGACATCCATGTAGTATCCCTGCTCAACACCTTTCATTTGATACCAATATTGCTCAGAAACATTCAAGGATCATCCAGGTCCTCGTATTTTTCCATATCTCGGGACCCGACATAGGAATCATAAAGAGTAGAGCTCCGTGTAGAAGATCTGCTCAAAACCTTTCATTTGATACCAATATTGCTCAGAAACATTCAAGAATCATCAGGATCATCGTTTCGACCGATATCTCGGGACCCGACATAGGAATCATAAAGAGTAGAGCTCCGTATAAAATACCTGCTCATAACCTTTCATTTGATACCAATTTTGCTCAGAAACATTCAAGTATCATCCGCTTCCTCGTTTTGACCCATATCTGGAGAACCGGCCTAGGAGTCACAATGAAAAGAGCTTCATATCGAAGATCTGCTCAAAACCTTTCATTTGATACCAATATTGCTCAGAAAATTAGATAGGTAGATGCATATCCATACATTTGCATACATGTTCAAACAGGTTGGCCCTTTTTATTTTGCATATTTGTCGCATTGTTTCAGAAAACAACAACAACAACAACTTCGCTTCGCTTCGTTGCTGTTGTTGCTGATATTTGCATTTGCACGACTATGCTTGCGAGCATTTGTAAGTACATGCCTAGCTACCTACCTACCACTGACAATCCAAAGGTCATTTACGGTTTACGCATTTACGTATTTACATGTTTACTCGTTTACGCATTTAAATGTTTACGCGTAAACTTTACCTGTTTTTCGAAATTACTCGTAGCTACAGCAAAGATGTTTACACATCAAAAATTAATTGAGTAAAAGAATATCTGTTTTTCGCGATTTGAAGTAGAGGACAAATAATGAGGGATGTGAGTAAGTACTTTTGACTACCCTTTTTGTATCGCACCCTCAATCCATCGAGTACGTAATTTATACCACCTTTTGTACATTATTTTTCCCTGCAGGCTAAACATACTCAAAATCCATTAATCTTTTGCGAAAGAAGTGTTTCGATCGCTAAAGTAGAAACCGAAATAAAACACATTAAACATACCGAGGAATATTTATTTTTCACTTCCTGCGGTCTTTTAGGTTCATTTTACAAAGATTTTTTCGGAGAAGACCCCCACTGAAATTTTATAGCGAATAATTTTCTAAAAGGTACGACGTAAGGCGAACTTTTTTCGCGATACGATCTAACGTATATACATACATATGTATATTGGTTATTTATAAGGTATCTAATTTCATCTGAAAGAAATTCCATTGCACGTATCGCTTGTGGGTTTGCATTTCATTTTTCCTGTCATTGCTATTTGTCTTCAAGAAAAGTGTATCGCGCGTCCATATTGACATCGCGCACTTCGCGGCATGCAACAATATATGGGTGTGTTAATTCAAGTTTAAATTAACTATAAATCAATAACACTTCGCCCTGAACTGTAGCTGTCAATGCAAGGAAATAGAACTGGTGAATGCAATGTGGATTATTTCTATGAAATTTGTAACACAAACATCTAATTGGATTTCACTTATTAGAGTGGCTAGTATGAATATACGAATGCATGTGTGTATTTTGAAAGCATCTTGAAAGTAACAGTTAAGTTATTCCGGGGAAAAAATCACAGTCTTTACGACTTTACACCCTTTATAAAATCATCATCATAATCATGCTAATAATCATCGCCATTACCATTATCCTTCCTTTGTATGAATTACATTAAGCAACACAACAAACAAATACTTCCATTTTTATATAAAACTAGCTGTACCCGGCCAAGCTTTGCTTTGGCCCACTTCCTATTATAGGCATTAGAAGCGAGAAGGGAACACTTTATAATAAGCTGAAAGTATCTAGAAACCGAACTTTAAGAAAAAGTGAGGCAAAAAATAGACAATTTCAAAGGTTTGCCCGCCTCATGTCCTTATCACTTTTTTTTCGCATTAGTCTCTAACTTTCTTTCCCTCTACCATTCCCTTTCTCTTTACCTTTCCATTTATCTTTTCCTTTCATTCCCGCTTCCGTTTTCTTTTTTCATTCCCGTCACACTTTTGCCATTCTCTACCGCTCTATCTTACCTATCCTTTTCTGTCTTTCTCCCTTTCATTCCCTATCTTAATCCTTCTCTCATTACCTGTCTTACTTCCTCTCTCCCCATCTCTTCAGTCCATTTTCATTATATTCTCCCTCTCCTTTTCCATCCCTTTGCCTTTTCCATTCTCATTACCCTTTCCCTTTCAATTTCCCCAGGGAACCAGGTCTAGAATAACATCCCTGCATTCCACTTCTCATTTGCTTAACAATATTCCGTGATATCCGGGTCCACTCTTTTACCCATCAGTGAGTACCTGGACTAAGAATCACCATGAAAACAGCTCTATGTAGAAGTTCTGATCAATGCCTTTCATTTTATATCAGTATTTCTCGGCACCATCTCGTGGTCCACCCATTGACCCACATCTGGGGACCCGACCTAGGAGTAATGTATGAATTCACCTATATATAATCACAGCTGAATACCCTTCATTTGACGCCAAGAACGCTCGGAAATATTTCGTGGTCATCCATCCACGTTTTGACCTAGGAATCATAATGGGTATGGCTCGATATAAATGTCCTGATCAACCAGGGCCGTGCGCACGGGGGGGGGGGGGTTTTTGGGGGTTAAACCCCCCCCCCATGACCAAATCTAAGTTGCAATGATTTTGCAAAAATTTTCAAAATACAGTTTATAAATTTTATAATTATAATTTTACGGAAGAAGAATTGGTAAAAGTTGCAAAAAATAAGGTTGGCCAATACATAGGTTCGGCACTTTGAATTGCACTTGGAGCTTTCCGAAATTACAAAATTGTGTAGCATATGTTCGTTTGGCATTTTTAAAAAAATTGTACTGATAACAAAAAATGTTCATTTTGTGAAAACAGTGAGCAGTTTCAATTAACAAGTACTGTAAACAGTACACGGAAAGAAATTTGTATACTTGAATCAAGAAAAATGCTTTCTTGAACTCAATTTAGAAAATTTTTAGGGAAATAAGAAAAATTGACTTAATTATTACTGGAAATAAGAAATTGAGTTTTCCAAAAATGAGACAATTATTTTATTATTCAAGAACACTAATAAAATCTATAGAAAAAAAATGTTGAAAAAAAATGTTTAAATAAATAAGGGCCGATTTCATAATCAAATTAAAAGTTCCTTTAAATTCTAAAGGAGCCTTTAATTTTCTGATCGATTTCATAAAGTCTTTTTGAAGATAAAAGTTCATTTAAAATTAAATACCCAAAAACGGGCATTTAAGTTATTTAAAGGTTCCTTTTGCCAGAAAAAAATTTCATTTCTGTAATGTGTCAAAATCAAATATCAAAAATTTATTAAAATTTTTGAACCGATTTTGTTTGTTGTTTTGTTTGTTGAGTCGTATTATGCAATATTCATCTTCTTCTCTTTTGTGATGTTGGATGACCGCTTCCTATATTTTCTGCACTGGGTTTCTAAATTATGCTTCTTTGTTCTTTTTTTCAAAAAAAATAAAAAAAATAAAAAAGCCATAATCAAAAAATTTATTTATTTTTAGAAAAAAATAAAAGTCAAATTTCAATATTTTTAAATTTATGAAAATTATTTGACGTTAAAGGAGCCTTTTAATATTATATTATTATGAAATCACTCCCACTTTAAAGAACTTTTAAATGGCTCTTTAACTAAAAGGCTCCTTTAAGGAAAGGAGCTTTAAGAATTTCATTATGAAATCGGCCCTAAGAACATCTTTTCTTAAATTTACTTAAATGAAGAAAATCTTTTTGCTAATATGAAGAAGAATTTAAGAAAATTGTGTTTCGACGAATTGGAACAACAAAATACAGCGAAAAAAAAAATGTTAAATTAATAAGAAAACGTTTTCTTGAGCGAAGTAAAATTTTTCTTGCTGAATTTGCATTTCCAAAGTTACATGTATTTTTTTTCATTTGCCATCCGCTTTGCATATTTCTGAATATTTTTGCAATTCTCAGATTGTTAGTGAAGCATTTGGTATAAGGAGTTCACTATTTGCATCTTCATTTATATTAAATAAAATGTTGTCATTTCAATAAACAAGTCCTAGGAAAATACTAGTTGACTAATTATGGTTTTCTAATCCCTCATGATTAGTTTTCATTTTACTTATTTTTTACGTTTTTAATATTTTTAGAAAATATTTGCTTAATTTAATATTTAATATTTTCTTATGCCTCAGACACACATGTGGTATGAATATTAGAATATCAATATTATGATTTGGCTATGCTATGAAAATTTTCAATTAAACTACAATATGAGGGTGACACATATGTGGTATAGATCGAAATATTATTACTATACTACGATGTGTGTATCCCGCATTACTTACTTAAGCTCGTATAAGAAAAGTTTTACTTGCAACAAAAAAATAATTTCTTAATTTATTTCAAAAAACAAGAAAAAAACACTTACCCTAAGTAAATTATTTCTTATTTATTTAAAATCCAATTTTACTTGAAGAAAGAAAATGTTTTCTTATTTATTTAAAATCCAATTTTCTTGGATTTTCTTGATATTAAGAAATTATTTTCTAAGTTCAAAATCAAGTCTAATTTTTCTTTCCGTGTACTATTCAGGACCTGGTTAACTAGGTTTTGATGAATCAGAATGAGTTTCAGAAAAGTTAAAGAACATTTAAATTTATGGTGTATGGGTCTGGATATCTGTTTCAGCAAATATGTTTATCTTAGCGAAAAATGTATGCGAATGCAAACCAAAATTAAAAACCCCCAAGGCTAATTCCTGCGCACGGCCCTGTGATCAACACCTTTCATTTGATACCAATATCGCTTAGAAATATTCCGGGGACCTGACCTAGGAACAGGTTTGTGTGATTTCGAATCAATTTTGATTTCAAATCAACTTTCAAATAGAGAACCAGCTTGATTCGTGATTCAAAATACTTTCAAATAAAAGATGATTTTTATTTGTGATTCATTTCACAAAAGAATCAAAAAAAGCCTTTTGATTCGTGATTCAAACTATTTGCAAATCAAAAATGAATTTGAAATGCAAGTTGGTATCGAGACTGGGACGGTTGGTATTGAAAATGGGCGAAATCGGACCATGACCACGCCCACTTTTCCTATATAGAAAAAATCGGAAATTTGGTATCTCAGTCACTATTAAAGCTAGAGTGATCAAATTTTACCCACGTGTTGAGCTCAGGCCCCTAAGAAGAAATTTGATGAAATTTTGGAAAATGGGCGGTGCCACGCCCACTTATTAAGGGGTAAACATTTGAGTTTAATGAGTCATAAATCAGAAACCGTTGAAGATATATCGATAATATTCGGTATGCGTGATATACTTACTTAGGCAAATGTTTGGACTAAAAATTGCCAAAATCGGTTGACGACCACGCCCACTTTTATATATGGGTATTATAAAGTGTCCCAATAAAAAAATTTTAAGCTATATCTCTGTCAAATATATATATATATATCATTGAAATTTTATGGCAGGAGTCCAACTGCGGACATAAAACTAAAAACACAAAAATTTTGGGAAAATGGGCGTGGCACCGCCTCTTCTTAGAAGCAGGAATATACGAGATTTCTGAGCCCATAACTCGACAAGTAAATGAGATATTATGACGAAACTTGGTGTGTACACTTTTATTACTTGTGGTAATACATGTTCAAAATTTTAGCAAAATCGGTTGACGACCACGACCACTTTTATATATGGGAACTATAAAGGGGCCTAATAAAAACATTTTAAGCGATATCTTTGTCAAATATAAATATAATTCATTGAAATTTTGTGGCATGAGTTCCACAATAGACCGGAAACAAAAAATAGAAAAATTTTGGAAAATGGGCGTGGCACCGCCTCTTTTTAGACAAAGGAATATACGAGATTTCTTAGCCTATAACTAGGCAAATAATTGAGATATTATGACGAAACTTGGTTTATACACTTTTATAACTTGTGTTAATAGACACGCAAAAATTTTTTGATATCGGTTTATGACCACGCCTACTTTTTAACAAAGATATTTCTGGAACACCCTTTGGGAATTTGTAACGTGACATCTTTGTAACTAGAAGTCGTAAAGGAATGAAATGTTGCACAAAGAATAATATTCATATGCTTAGTTGGATGACTGATAAAAATATTGAAAATGGGCGGGGCTACGCCCACTTTATGCAGCACTAGCTTTATATAAAATACGCCGTGTTTCCATCAAACGCAAACAAACAATGAAAGCATACAGCTGAGTATCTAATGTTCGATTCCACTCGAACTTAGGCTTCCTTACTTGTTTTTGAGTCTTGATATTATTTGCATAACGTGTTTTTTTCGCGTTGCTTTAAAAAGCTGTGTAAATAAAATGTTTTATGTACGTACATAGATATGTACATATGTATGTATACATATATGAGTTGTGATAAGCCAATGCAGAAAATTAGAGCCACTGAGTTGGTATTCAGTTTTGTTGTGTACATAAAAAGGTAAATAGAAATTACTCGAATATGTTTCCCCAAAGCAAGTAATTTTGTGAATTGGTATTCAGTAAAAAAAAAGTCCCCTTATGGCCACTAATTTTTTATCTGGTATTCTACAAGGTTTTTTTTTGTGAAGGAGATGGTCAAATACAGTTTTGCGTTGGTGCAAGCGAGCAAGTTATATTGAAAAAACAAAACGAAATACCATCTAGGTGGTTAAAGAGAAACGAGTCAGCTTGTATCATGAGCTTGTTTTTCGATAGCTTTTCTGACTTTCGGCAGTTTTTTCTGACAATAACATAAATTATATATAAAATAAATTATATTTCAAATAAAAAATGAAAGGAAATACCTACAAACTTAAAATTTGCCGCTTGTAAGCGATGGCTTCTCTTTATAACATGGAATACACCACTATCCTGCCATTTGAGTTTCGTATTTTTTTTTTTATTTCAGTAATTAAAATTGAAATTTCCAAAAAAATTAATTTTTGTAAAAAATATTATTTTCATTTTGTTTGAAGTTTAATGTCAATCGAATTGTTTTTGAGGGAGTATTTGTCTCTTTTCAACCTACAGAAGAATTTGTGTTGTTGTTGTTCAAAAATCAATTTTTTTGGAATTTTTAATTTAGGGCCGATTTCATAATGAAATTCTTAAAGCTGCTTTTGTTAAAGAAGCCTTTTAGTTAAAGAGCCATTTAAATGTTCTTTAAAGTGGGAGTGATTTCATAATAATATAATATTAAAAGGCTCCTTTAACGTCAAATGATTGTCATAAATTTAAAAATATTGAAATTTGATATTTTTTTTTCTGAAAATAAATAAATTTTTTGATTGTGGCTTTAATTTTATTTGAAAAAAAAGAACAAAAAAGCATAACTTGGAAACCCAGTGCAGAAAAAATAGGAAGCGGTCATCCAACATCACAAAAGAGGAAGAAGATGAATATTGCATTATAGGACTCAACAAACAAAATAACAAACAAAATCGGTTCAAAAATTTTAATAAATTTTTGATACTTGATTTTGACAGACTGCAGAAATGAAATCTTTTCTGGCAAAAGAAACCTTTAAATAACTTAAATGCCCATTTTTTGGGTATTTAACTTTAAAGGAACTTTTATCTTCTAAAAGACTTTATGAAATCGATCAGCAAATTAAAGGCTCCTTTATAATTTAAAGGAACTTTTAATTTGATTATGAAATCGGCCCTTAATTTACTGAAATAAAAAAATTATGAAACTCAAATGGCAGGATAGTCGTGTATTCAATGTTATAAAGAGAAGCCAGTGCGCTGTATAACTTTTCTCCGGACTTCTTATTTCCCCTTACGGCTAAGGCAAATTTAAAATTTGTATTTCCATGCATTTTTTATTTTAAAGTACCTGGATGACCGAGCTTATCTCGGGCTGCCATTTTTCGCGAAATAAAAAGTTAAAATAAAAAAATTTGTGGGAAAATTAAACTTTTCAGAAGTTTGCTTCCGAGACCCCTTGTATACAAAATTTCATGAAAATTGTTGAAGCCGTTCATGAGATCCAGAACTAAAGTAAATACGACTCGAATGCCCCCATATGCAACTATGTATATCTCCATGTGATTTTCCGCCTACTTTTCTTTTTCCTTTCTCTTTCATCTCCGTTTCCTTTTCCTTTCTCTATCGCTCTCCCATATAATTTATTTTATAGTTGTCAAATTAAAAAAAAAATTGTCAGAAAAAACTGCCGAATGCCAAAAAATCCTACCGAAATATGTACAAGCTAGCTCGTTGGTTTTTAACCGCCTAGATCGTATTTTGTTGGTATTTCGTTTGGTTTTTTAAATATAGCTTGCTCGCCCGCACCAACGCAAAACTGTAGTTGACCATCTGCTTCACACAAAAAGCCTTGTAGAAACCAAAAAGAAAAAAAAACGTAGTGTCATATGGGCTTAACTAAGTACTATTCGCTATGCGTATATACTTATGTACGCTAGGGTGGTTCTTAGGTGTAGGGAGGAAATGTCGATTCTTTAAAGAGGCTTGTACGGTAGCCTAGAACGGACGATGTCTTGCAGCAAAATAATGACCTGGAACAAATTTTCTGAGTGGTTCAAGCTTGACTCAAAGATCACTGTTTTGAAGTACTTGACTGGCCTCCTGTATTATCAGACTCCAACTCAATCCATCATGCATGGGCTGAGGTCAAGCGTGTAAATTCGAGCTCTCCCACTGACTGGCCTAATCTCGAGGATTTATGGCAAAATCCTCAAAATGCTTAGTACAGTGTTAGTAGAAATTGCTGTAGAACTGTAATGGAGCCCATGCCAAGCTGAATAGAGACAGTAATGTAAGTAAAAGGAGGTCATATTAAATACTAAATAAGAAAACATGCCAGTGTCAACTTATTGAACACATCTCTTACGACCACTTTTTTTTTTTAAATATCTTTAAAATAAAAACGTAACTGGGGAAAAGGTTGTTTAGGTTTTATTTCTATTTCACGTCCTCATATTTAAGCGTTTAAAAGTTATATTAAACTGACTTCAATTTAAAAAGTTACGAACGGAAATTAGTTGGTGGTACCAACATGTGATAAAAACATTGAGGAACTGTAAGTTTTGGTTCCGATTGAAATCGGTTAAGGCGTTCTACATAGGGTAAGGGGTTCATATTTCGCCATGGGTACTCAAAAAGTCAAAACTATTTTTCTGCTCTTCTCATACTAAAAATAGACGCTACTATGGTCAAAGGTAACACACTTGCATTGTGGCCACGATTGTAGTCGGTTAAGGCGTGTCGCGCAGGTTTAAAAGTTCAGAAAGACTTACGAAGACTCGAAAAATTATGCCTAAGTTTTCCTTATTTAATACTCAAATTGATAAGCAAAAATTCGAAGATATTAGACATACATTTTCGTCCTAGTTGAATATCTATATTGGGTTTTCTAAACTTGGTCATCCATACGGAACTATGTATATCTAATTATTTCGACCCTTTGGTTTACCGAAAGAGGCGGTGAGCCTAAAAAAAAGAAATGCTTAATTACTTTTAAGGACCACTCTAATGTACATATATACATTGTACAGATATAAGTACATACGAATAAGGTAGATTTTTCAGCTATCTTATATTGTGATATTGTCACGAATATTCTTACGAGTATAAATAGTGGTAAGAACAGCAAAATTGTTCATACTAAAAAGTTGCATACTTCGAAAACGTTCAGAAAAGTCGCGCGTAATGAATTCCCGAAATAGTATTTTACCGCTCTTATTGCTTGTGCTTGGCCTTGCATGGGCCAGCTGTTCAGATACAAGTTTTCGCGTTATCGGAGGACAAAGGCAGGATATAATTGATGTCCCATATGCAGTACAACTGCGTTTACATGGAACAATTTATCTCTGTTCAGGTGCTTTAGTCAAACCAAATTTCGTGATCACAGTGTCGCATTGTGTGGCACGTGTAACACATACCGATGTATACGCCATAGCCGGTGTTAACGGTGCGACGGATATAGGAACACCAAAGCAAGCGCATAGGGCATATATGAGAAAGCTTAGAAACGATATTGCCGTTGTTAAATTAAGAGGCTCCTTTACACTTGGCAGAGGAATCAACACGATAAACCTCTACGACGCTGCTTCACTGTCGCCGAATACCCAAATGACTGTGTATGGTTGGGGTTGCGGCGAAACCGTAAGAGGCCATTTGGATCTGAGAACTATTGGTGTGAATATAAAGGATTGGGAAGAATGTAAAAGTATGCATACGAGTACAAGCACAAAATATCCGTTTGCGGATTATAATATTTGTGCTGCAGGTGATGGGATGGATATCGGTGATGGTGATTCAGGCGCACTGGGCATTTGCGCTGGAAAACTCTGTGCAATAGCTTCATATGGTGAGGGTAAGATCAACGCTCAGTGTCCAGGCGTATATTTAAATTTGACTAATGAGGGAATTAAAAAATCATTGGACGAATGGTTCAGTATGTAAATAAGTCAATCAAGTTACATACAACATAAAATGTTCAAGCTAAATTTAACACTTATACGATACATGAACTTAATCAAACAATGTATAAAATAATTTTGTAATTAAAATAAATCATTTATGTATTGTTTAATTGCAATGATAAATAAAATTTTCATAAAAAGATAATTTTGAATAAAATAATTTGGTTGAACTAAGAAATTTGTTTTAATCAATTAGGTTAAAGACCCAATTATTGTGATAGAAAAAAAAAAAACTAAAGCGTGAGTAACAAGTATTCATGAACATTGATGTGTAAATAATTTGGAATCGGATTTTTATTCCCTTTTCCTTATTCCTTTTTCCCTGGTTTTCTATGTATTAAAATGCCACTATCGTTTTTATAATTTTTTGTTATCATTGTCACTGCTACTATTTTGTTTTTTTTTTTTTTGTTTGTTTTGGTTTTTGATTTTTCATTTTGACTTTTAATTTTTGATTTTTGCTCAGAAACATGCAAGATTATCCGGGTCCAAGTTTGACCCATATCTCGGGACCCGACATAGGAATCATAAAGAATAGAGCTCCCTGTAGAAGGTCAGCTCAAAACCTTTCATTAGATACCAATATTGCTCAGAAACATGCAAGATCATCCGGGTCCTCGTTTTGACCCATATCTCGGGACCCGACCTAGCAATCATAACGAATAGGACTCCCTGTAGAAGCCCAACTCAAAAACTTTCATTAGATAGCAATATTGCTCAGAAACATGCAAGATCATCCGGGTCCTCGTTTTCACCCATATCTCCGGACCAGACCTAGGAACCATAAAGAATAGAGCACCATGTAGAAGGTCTACTCAAAACCTTTCATTAGATACCAATATTGATCAGAAACATGCAAGATCATCCGGGTCCTCGTTTTGACCCATATCTCCGGACCCGACCTAGGAACCATAAAGAATAGAGCTCCCTGTAGAAGGTCTACTCAAAACCTTTCATTAGATACCAATATTGATCAGAAACATGGAAGATCATCCGAGTCCTCGTTTTGAGCCATATCTCGGGACCCGACCTAGGAATCATAAAGAACAGGAGTCCCTGTAGAGGCCCTGTTCAAAACCTTTCATTAGATAGCAATATTGCTCAGAAACATGCAAGATCATCCGGGTCCTCGTTTTGACCCATATCTCCGGACCAGACCTAGGAACCATAAAGAATAGAGCACCATGTAGAAGGCCTGCTCAAAACCTTTCATCAGATACCAATGTTGCTCAGAAACATGCAAGATCATCCGGGTCCTTGTTTTGACCCATATCTCCGGACCCGACCTAGGAATCATAAAGAATAGAGCTCCCTGTAGAAGACCTGCTCAAAACCTTTCATTTGATACCACTGTTGCTCAGAAACATGCAAGATCATCCGGGTCCTCGTTTTGACCCATATCTCCGGACCCGACCTAGGAACCATAAAGAATAGAGCTCCCTGTAGAAGATCTACTCAAAACCTTTCATTAGATACCAATATTGATTAGAAACATGCAAGATCATCCGAGTCCTCGTTTTGAGCCATATCTCGGGACCCGACCTAGGAATCATAAAGAACAGGAGTCCCTGTAGAGGCCCTGTTCAAAACCTTTCATTAGATAGCAATATTGCTCAGAAACATGCAAGATCATCCGGGTCCTCGTTTTCACCCATATCTCCGGACCAGACCTAGGAACCATAAAGAATAGAGCACCATGTAGAAGGCCTGCTCAAAACCTTTCATCAGATACCAATGTTGCTCAGAAACATGCAAGATCATCCGGGTCCTCGTTTTGACCCATATCTCCGGACCCGACCTAGGAACCATAAAGAATAGAGCACCATGTAGAAGGCCTGCTCAAAACCTTTCATCAGATACCAATGTTGCTCAGAAACATGCAAGATCATCCGGGTCCTTGTTTCGACCCATATCTCCGGACCCGACCTAGGAATCATAAAGAATAGAGCTCCCTGTAGAAGACCTGCTCAAAACCTTTCATTAGATACCAATATTGCTCAGAAACATGCAAGATCATCCGGGTCCTCGTTTTGACCCATATCTCCGGACCAGACCTAGGAACCATAAAGAATAGAGCACCATGTAGAAGGCCTGCTCAAAACCTTTCATCAGATACCAATGTTGCTCAGAAACATGCAAGATCATCCGGGTCCTTGTTTTGACCCATATCTCCGGACCCGACCTAGGAATCATAAAGAATAGAGCTCCCTGTAGAAGACCTGCTCAAAACCTTTCATTTGATACCACTGTTGCTCAGAAACATGCAAGATCATCCGGGTCCTCGTTTTGACCCATATCTCCGGACCCGACCTAGGAACCATAAAGAATAGAGCTCCCTGTAGAAGGTCTACTCAAAACCTTTCATTAGATACCAATATTGATCAGAAACATGCAAGATCATCCGAGTCCTCGTTTTGAGCCATATCTCGGGACCCGACCTAGGAATCATAAAGAACAGGAGTCCCTGTAGAGGCCCTGTTCAAAACCTTTCATTAGATAGCAATATTGCTCAGAAACATGCAAGATCATCCGGGTCCTCGTTTTCACCCATATCTCCGGACCCGACCTAGGAACCATAAAGAATAGAGCACCATGTAGAAGGTCTACTCAAAACCTTTCATTAGATACCAATATTGCTCAGAAACATGCAAGATCATCCGGGTCCTCGTTTTGACCCATATCTCCGGACCCGACCTAGGAACCATAAAGAATAGAGCTCCCTGTAGAAGGTCTACTCAAAACCTTTCATTAGATACCAATATTGATCAGAAACATGCAAGATCATCCGAGTCCTCGTTTTGAGCCATATCTCGGGATCCGACCTAGGAATCATAAAGAACAGGAGTCCCTGTAGAGGCCCTGTTCAAAACCTTTCATTAGATAGCAATATTGCTCAGAAACATGCAAGATCATCCGGGTCCTCGTTTTCACCCATATCTCCGGACCAGACCCAGGAACCATAAAGAATAGAGCACCATGTAGAAGGCCTGCTCAAAACCTTTCATCAGATACCAATGTTGCTCAGAAACATGCAAGATCATCCGGGTCCTTGTTTTGACCCATATCTCCGGACCCGACCTAGGAATCATAAAGAATAGAGCTCCCTGTAGAAGACCTGCTCAAAACATTTCATTTGATACCACTGTTGCTCAGAAACATGCAAGATCATCCGGGTCCTCGTTTTGACCCATATCTCCGGACTCGACCTAGGAACCATAAAGAATAGAGCTCCATGTAGAAGGCCTGCTCAAAACCTTTCATTTGATACCAATATTGCTCAGAAAATTAGATAGGTAGATGTAGGTATGCATATCCATACATTTGCATACATGTTCAAACAGGTTGGTCCCTTTTATTTTGCCTATTTGTCGCATTCGCTTCGTTGCTGTTGTTGTTGATGTTTGCATTTGCACAGCTATGCATGCAAGCATTTGTAAGTACATGTGTACCTACCACCAGCGTTGCCAGAATGACGATGGCATCGTCATTTTGACGATTTTTAGACTCCATGACGATTTCATGTCACAAAATGACGATTTTAGGAAGTACAGAGATATATATATTTATTCGTAATAAAAATTAATTACCTTATACAAATTTCCATAATTAGAAAAAAAAAAAAAATAAGGCAATCTGATTGGTTTTCTTCAATCCTTTTCAAACCCTGGTATTATGGTTTTCATAAATCGTTTTATTACATTATAATGCAACATTGCCTTGGTTCTGAGCGCGCTGCCACGCGAATAGAATGAGTTCATTCATTGCTCAACATAATCTACCATTCTCCACTGTAGATAGGGTTGCCAGATACCTTTCCCGAAAAAATCAGTACATTGCCTTCCAAAAAAAAAAAAAAAAATTAAAGCGTGAATAACGAGTATTCATGAACATTGATGTGTAAACAGTTTCGAAATCGGATATTTATTCCCTTTTCCTTATTCCTTTTTTCCTGGTTTTCTATGGATTAAAAGGCGACTATCGTTTTTGTAATTTTTTGTTGTCATTGTGACTGCTACTATTTTGTTGTTTTTGTTTGTTTTGGTTTTTGGTTTTTGACTTTTGATTTTTTATGTTGTTTTGTTTTGTATTGCTCAGAAACATTCAAGGATCATCCGGTCCTCATTTTGGCACATATCTCGGGACCAGACCTAGACATCATAAAGAATAGAGCTCCATGTAGAAGCGCTGTTGAACACCTTTGATACCAATATTGCTCAGAAACATTCAAGGATCATCCGGTCCTCATTTTGGCACATATCTCGGGACCCGACCTAGACATCATAAAGAATAGAGCTCCATGTAGAAGCGCTGTTGAACACCTTTGATACCAATATTGCTCAGAAACATTCAAGGACATCCAGGTCCTCGTATTGCCCCATATCTCGGGACCCGACATAGGAACCATAAAGAGTAGAGCTCGGTGTAGAATCCCCGCTCAGAACCTTTCATTTGATACCAAATATTGCTCAGAAACATGCAAGATCATCCGGGTCCTCCTATTGACCCATATCTCCGGACCCGACCTAGGAACCATGAAGAATAGAGCTCCCTGAAAAAGGCCTGCTCAAGATCTTTCATTTGATACCAATTTTGCTCAGAAACATTCAAGGATCATCCGGGTCCTCCTTTTGACCCATATCTTGAGACCCGGCCTGGGGGTCACAATGAAGAGAGCTTCATATCGAAGTCCTGCTCAAAACCTTTCATTTGATACCAATATTGCTCAGAAACATTCAAGGATCATCCGGGTCCTCGTTTTGACCCATATCTGGAAACCCGGCCTAGGGGTCACAACGAAAAGAGCTTCATATCGAAGTCCTGCTCAAAACCTTTCATTTGATACCAATATTGCTCAGAAATATTCAAGGATCATCCGGGTCCTCCTTTTGACCCATATCTGGAGACCCGACCTAGGGGTCACAATGAAAAGAGCTTCATATCGGAGTCCTGCCCAAAACCTTTCATTTGATACCAATTTTGCTCAGAAATATTCAAGGATCTTCCAGGTCCTCTTTTTGACCCATATCTGGAGACCCGGCCTAGGGGTCACAATTAAAAGAGCTTGATATCAAAGTCCTGCTCAAAACATTTCATTTGATACCAACATTGCTCAGAAAATTAGATAGGTAGATGTAGGTATGCATATCCATACATTTGCATACATGTTCAAACAGGTTGGTCCTTTTTATTTTGCCTATTTGTCGCATTGTTGCAGAAAACAACTACAACAACAACTTCGCTTCGCTTCGTTGCTGTTGTTGCTGATATTTGCATTTGCACGACTATGCATGCAAGCATTTGTAAGTACATGTCTATCTACCTACCTACCATTGACAATGCCAAGCGATTGACACGGACGCAGCAGTGCACTAACACAAAGGTCATTTACGTTTACGCGTAAACTTTACCTGTTTTTCGAAATCACTCGTAGCTACAGCAAAGATGTTTACACATCAAAAAACAATATATGCGGAGAAAATCGTCTTTATTACTGGCATTTTGTTTTATTTCCGTATCTTTAACTGTCAATCATGTTTCTATGACATTTAACGTTCGCGTTGCTTCCTCCTTCCTAATTGTTTCATGGTTCTGTCGTGGCTATGCTTACGAGCAAAACACCGATGAAATTCGGACACATTTTCGTCATCGGTGAGAGGTGGTTACGCTTAATTCGATGATTAGAGCGCACATACACAACATAACACGTTACTACCCCGAAACCTCGGGGTTCTTGGTGCTTTTTTCACCCAGTAAATTTGATCGATGTGAGAGTCCGAAAATTCATCCCACTCGTCGGAGTGCACAACAACAATTACACGTTGCTCATCGAGTATTGTCGTAAGCATAATCACGGCATTACAAACGTCAAATGAAAACAGTTGGAAAATTAAAAATAGTGCAGGGTGATAAATATGAATTTTTTTAGTGTCGGCTAAAAATCAGTACAAATCATTATTTCTTAAGGTTTGTAAAACCATCAGTACGGAGCACGAAAAATCAGTATTGTACTGATCAAATCAGTACGTCTGGCAACCCTAACCGTAGATGATCTTGTAAAGTGTATAAAAAGCAGTTGCGATGATTCTAAAACGGTGGCAGCTTTATCGTGTGGAGGAACACAAGCAACAAGTATTATTTAGAATGCTCTTGGGCAGTACCAGCTAGAATCGCTATGTGCCATAATTCGAACAACTAAATTTTCATTGTGCGTTGATGAATCCACTGATATACATAAGTAATACGAAATTACTCAGTCCTGTAGTGAGAGTATGTATAAACTTTTCAGTGAAAGACTTTTTGGTTTGGCCCGTGTTGAAACCTGCGACGCTATCAGTTTACATAATGCGATAAAACAATATTTCATCGAAAACAATGTGCCTTATGAAAACTACTTGTTTCCTTTTTTCGCAGATGGGGCAAAAAATGGATGACGATTTTTATTTTTAAATTGACGATTTGGGACAAAAAAAATCTGGCAACACTGCCTACCACTGACAATGCAAAGCGATTCCCACGTACATAGCAGCGCACTAACACAAAGGTAATTTACGGTTTACGCATTTACACGTTTACGCGTAAACTTTACCTGTTTTTCAAAATTACTCGTAGCTACAGCAAAGATGTTTACACATCAAAAAGTCCCCTTATTACTTATAATTGTAATTGAAAAACTTCAAATACAATTACATGTAATTGTCATCGTAAAGGTATCAATTACAAGTAATTGTGATTGAAATGCATCAATTACATGTCAGCCTATTGTTATGGGTGCGTCATTATGTTAAAAATTATTATGTATGCCCTTATATGTAAGTATGTATTTGCTTAGGAATGCGCCAAAACTCAACAAATTTAACTAGTTCACTGTTCAATTACATGTAATTGAACACTACTCGGCAACAATTACATGTAATTGAATACAATTGAGTTATTTTAATTGCAACTTTTCAATTACAATTACAAAATTGTATCTAATTGGACATTTTTCAATTACCATTACTTGTAATTACAATTACAAGTAAGTAATTACAAGTAATTGTAATTGTTGTGTGTAATCAATTACAAAATGTAATTGGTAATGCCCATGTCTGTCAGTTTTGCGAGCAAGCTGTATTGAAAATTCCTTATACATATATTTCTGTGAAATAGGACGTTTGTGAATTATTTTCTGAAATAGAACGTTATTGAAACAATTTTTGAAATAGGGCGTTTAGAAACAACTTTCGAAATAGGAAGATCTTTTACTCAGGCGTCGATTTAAAGGTGTATAATATCCATTAAGAATTTTTTGTAAAATCCTTCCATATTCTGAAAAAAAAAAAAAAAAAATAGAATTAAATACGATTAAATTTTCAAGTCTCTATAGATTTTATACATACATATGTACACTAGATGAGTTTTTTTTTAGATATTCCCTCCGGCACCGGAATATGAAAATAGGATGTTTTAGAGTAAGTAAACTGAAAAAAAATTTCACTTTTCCAAAAACTGGATGGAGCTACACCGAAAACCACGCAAATTCCCAGAATTTCAAGGTATGTTTAGATTTATGTCTGAAAAAAGTTAGGATTTTGCACAAGAAAAAAAATTGATACCCACTCATACGAAGAATTAACCGCTAAATCGAACGGCATACCCCATTTTTTGGTACACTACCCAAGGAAGGTAATATCGCGGTCTAAAGTGATCATTTTCTTTTTTTTCTCATGAATCTTCAACTTCTTGCCCTATACTCTTCCCGAAATCGGCAATTATTTTTTAACTAAATCACACGGTAGGCTGCGTTATTTAATGCGCTTTCCATAAATGTATAGCTATTAAAAATCGAATAAAATTTGGATGAGTTCATCAAGTTTAAGTGAAGTAAAGTCGGGTATAAAAGGGTAACATACCTTTAAGGTTTTTTTTATAATTTTTTAACAATTTTGCTCTTAAAGGCGGTTTTTGGGTTATTCGTGATCTTTATATGTGGGTGGATAACTCTACAAATGCAAAAAAAATACAAAGGTCGAGACCGTGGATAACGGACAAAAAGTGGACCCGGATAGCGCCAAAACATTTTTGGGCAATATGGGTATCAAAATAAAGATTTTACCTAGGACTTCAATGTAAAGCCAATCCATTTTGCTGTGTCCACCGTTTCGACACATATAAGTCAAAAATTAGACTCAAATTTCGCCGATATCCTTTAAAATATTCTGTAGTCATTCTGGACCACTTATTCGTCAGTATATCGGAAATTGGCTAAGAAATTGGCATGTAATGAGTTCCATATGCAAGCCCTAGTTAAGACCTTTAATTTGATACCAATATTGCCCAATAATATTTTGGGGCCATCCGGGTCCACGGTTTTTTCCGCTATCCACGGTCTCGATCTTCCGAATTTTTTTTGACATTTGTGGAGTTATCCAACCAAATAAAACAATCACTAATAACCCAAAAAACCGTCTTCAAGAGCAAAATTTTTAAAAAATTTCGATATTTTAAGGTATGTTACCCTTTTATACCCGACTTTACTTCACTTAAACTTGATGAACTCGTCCAAATTTTATTCGATTTTTAATAGCTATACATTTATGGAAAGCGCATTAAATAACGCAGCCTACCGTGTGATTTAGTTGAAAAATAATTTCCGTTTTCGGGAAGAGTATAGGGCAAGAAGTTGAAGATTCATGAGAAAAAAAAGAAAATGGTCACTTTAGGCCGCGTTATTACCTTCCCTGGGTAGTGTACCAAAAAACTGAATATGCCATTCGATTTAGCGGTTAATTCTTCGTATGAGTGGGTATCAATTTTTTTTCTTGTGCAAAATCCTAACTTTTTTCAGACATAAATCTAAACATACCTTGAAATTCTGGGAATTTGCGCGGTTTTCGGTGTAGCTCCATCAAGTTTTTGGAAAAGTGAAATTTTTTTTTCAGTTTACTTACTCTAAAACATCCTATTTTCATATTCCGGTGCCGGAGGGAGGATTTGAGAACGTTTAAAGAATCCCATACAAAAAAAAACTCATCTAATTTACACATTCAAAATTATATTTTTGTTTTTTCTACTTTGTGGTTTATTATGAGGCAAGGATATTTAATTTTGTCAATTGATTTCCAAAACTCATTTCCTTTCCAATTTTAATTTAGAGTCGTGTTGAAATGACGTTTTACATAAAATTTCGTACATATTTTTGGCACACCATGCATTGTCCCACGTCTTTAAAATATTTTGTAAATAAGAAATCACTTTCCCACATTTCACAAAACATTTTAGAATTCCATGTTTTTTCTTTGACACAATTTTTATCCATTAGAAAATTAAATTTTTTTATAGCAGATCATTACATACAACGCCCTGCCAAAATCCACAAATCTTGTATTAAAGTTGTTTTTTAAGCTTTCTAAAAACAATTCACTTTACAATATTAATTAATTATTTCTTTCTACACCATTTCCAGATGGATTTTAGAAAGCGTTAACTGGATTTTAGAAAAGACAATTGGATTTTAGAAAGAGAGAATTCGATTTTAGAAATGTCAATTGGATTTTAGAAAGGGAACACGCTTTCGAAAATCCAACTGACATTTCTTAAATCCAATTTCCCCTTTCCAAAATCCAACTGACATTTCTAAAATCCAATTTCCCCTTTCTAAAATCCAATTGACATTTCTAAAATCCAATTTCCCTTTTATAAAATCCAATTGACATTTCTAAAATCCAATTTCCTCTTCCTAAAATCCAATTGACATTTCTAAAATCCAATTTCCCCTTTCTAAAATCCAGTTGACGCTTTCTAAAATCCATCTGCAAATGGTGTAGATGTTAATATTAAATTTATTAGAAGCTTCACATCAAAAATGTATAAACATGTAGGTACTATGTGCATATGTACATATATTCCAATGCATATTCGATAGCTTTGTTTGCAGTGCAACACAGATATAAATACGAAGTTGAATTTTTAGTTAATTTCGAATATGCTTAAATAAAATTGTGTCCTAATTTTTTACTGGGTTGTCTAGATGTCAAGCATATAGAAATAACATTTTTTTTTAAATTATGACATTGCTCGCCCATATGAAATGTTTGGGCATCAGTGGTCTAGAACCATGATGAAATAATAAAATGGTGGACGCAGCAGAGGACGGCTATTTTGTTTTTGTAATACTAAGCTGTCAAATTATCGTCTTTTGTTTTGATTTTGCCCTCTTGCACGTGTTATTCGTGGAAATAGCTTGTGTGTTCGCTTGTATGTTCGCTGGCGTTTTTTCTGTTTTTGACATTCTTATCTACGGCCGTTCAACGGTAATCGCCTATTCTCTTTTGGCTGATACGACCATATAGAATTATTGGATCATGTCTAGAACAGGCATTTTCACAGCCTATGCACGCGGTACAAGCTTTTTAGAGCTTTCACACCGACCGCACAAAGTTCTTCGTGCACGAAAAGAAATTTTGCAAATTTCTGTTCAGTCAGCATTGAAGGTAAAGGCCCAATGTACGCTTGCTTTTCTGGCTTTGTTTGCTTCAGTTTGCTTTGCTTTACTTTGAAAGCTTCTATAGCCCAATGGTAGCTTTGAACGCTGTCATATTAATCAGCTGAATCGGCAATCCAAAGAAATAAAACAAAAGGTTTGTTTCTTATTACATAGCTAGCTATGAATATTTATCCAAGTTCGTGCTAGCAAATCGTTTCTTGAATCAAAAAAGCCGAATGAGAGCCAAAGCGTGAGAGTAACAATCATAGAGAGCTCCAAATTTCAGCTAGTAAAATTTTCACAAGCTGAAATGAGATTTGTTCAACAACTTTACTTGCAAGAAGAGCGTCAGTGACAAATTTAGTGTAAAAACGAGAAAAAGAGAAAATTATCAACCAAAGTTATTGAACACAAAATTGTAAACATTTGCAAGTAAACAGCTGATGCGCTGTTTGCACAAAAAAAAATTTTTTTCTTTTCGTTTCACTTGACAGCTAGCTGTTAGTTTCCTAAGAAACAACCCTAAAATGTTGACTCGAAGTGCTGAACAAGTTTTGAGTTTTTCCTCTTCTGCAAATTTTTTGCTTAACAGGTGATATTTCTTACAATTTTTTAATAATTTGTAATAATTTTCTGTTAGGGAATACACCTTCTGCATAATATCAGCAGCCATATTGGAAATTGAATTGTCAAAAATGATGCCAAAGCTTTCAAAGCGCTGTCAAATAGAGAATTGGGCAATTCGAAACTTTGCAGCGCTTCAAGCGCGTGAAGTAAAGCTGACATTTGGCCAACTTTTATACATTTTAGTAGAGCTCAAAATGATTTTGACATTTCTCACAGCCAAGCAAGCAAAGCAAGCGTGCATTGGGCCTTTACCTTGAGCTGTTGAGCTAGCAGGTTGTGTTGCTCGAGCAGTTTCTGAATGCTTGTAAATCATTGTGTGTTGGGGGTGGTTTTTTTGTTTGCATTTTTTTACGTAATATTTTTATTAGGAATCATGACTTTGCATTTCGTCTCATATTTTTTTATTTTAATTTTTTTGTTTGTGGTTTTTTGTGAAGTTAATAATAAAAATACTATCCATTTCTAATTTAAAAATTTTAGTTTTCGACAATGATTGAATTTCTTTTGGGTGTAGCCAAGAGCTTTTGTGCTTTTAACACATGCACAATGTTTGGAGGTGTTAGTGTGATAATCCCTGGTCTAGAATCTAGATGGTATTTTGTTGGTATTTCGTTTGGTTTTTTCAATACAGCTTACTCGCTTGCACCAACGCAAAACTGTATTTGACCATCTCCTTCACACAAAAAACCTTGTAGAATACCAGAAAAAAACGTAGTGTCGTATGGGCTAAAGCAATTGCTATGTTTTGCACTTTATGGAAAATTAATAACTAAGTACTATTCTCTATACGCACATATGTATGTATATACTGATGTACATATATACGCTAGGGTGGTTCTTAAGTGTAGGGAGGAAACGTCGATTCTTGTACGGTAGCCTAGAAAAGTGGGACCATCTTGTGCCGGACGATGTCTTGCAGTAAAATAATGACGTGGAACACATTTCCTGAGTGGTCCAAGCTTGGCTCCAAGATCACTGCTTTGAAGTACTTGACTGGCCTCCTGAATCATCAGACCCCAACCCAATCCATCATGCATGGACTGAGGTGAAGCATGTAAATTCGAACTCCCACTATATAGCTTAATTTCGAGGATTTATGGCAAAATCCTCAAAATGCTTGGTACAGTGTTAGTAGAAATTCCTCCTGTAGA
The DNA here is from genome assembly GCA_960531455.1 of Urophora cardui. Classification (NCBI taxonomy): domain Eukaryota; kingdom Metazoa; phylum Arthropoda; class Insecta; order Diptera; family Tephritidae; genus Urophora; species Urophora cardui. Next base: position 119,326,649 of record OY482670.1, on the reverse strand, counting down.
CAGTAGTGAAAGCAAAATGGGGCCATATTAAATACTAAATAAGAAAACATGCCAGTGTCAACTTATAGATCACATCTCTTACGACCACCTTTTTTAAATATCTTTAAAATAAAAGCGTAATTGGCAAAAGTTTGTTTAGATTTTATTTCTATTTCACGTCCTCATACGACTATTTAAGTATTTCAAAATTATATTAAACTGACTTCACTTTTAAAAAGTTACGAACGGAAATTAGATGGTAGTAGCAACATGTGTTAAAAAAGTTGAGGAACAGTAAATTTTGGTCGCGATTGAAATTGGTTCAGGCGTTCCACAGGTTCAGGGTTCATATTTCGCCATGGGTACTCAAAAAGTCAAAACTATTTTTCTGCTCTTCTCATACCAAAAAAATAGACGCTACTATAGGCAAAGATATCACACATAAATTGTGGTCACGATTAGAGTCGGTTAAGGCGTGTTGCGCACGTTTAAAAGTTCAGAAAGACTTACAAAGACTCGAAAAATTAAGCTTAATTTTTCCTTATCTAATACTCAAAATTGATATAAGATGTTATACATAAATTTTGGTCCTGATTGGATATATTGAGTTTTCTGAACTTGGACATACACATGGAACTATTTACCTATATCTAATAATTTCGACCGCTCGGTTTATCGAAAGAGGCGATGAGACTGAAAAAAATAAATGCTTATTTACTTTTAAGGACAACTCTAATGTATGTACATACATTGTACATATGTATATAAGTACATAGGAATAAGTTGATTTCTTCCACTATCTTTTATTGTGATATTGTCACGAATATTCTTATAAATAGTGGCAAGAACAGCAAATTTGTTCATACTAAAAAGGTGCATACTACAAAAACGTTCAGGAAAGTCGCGCGTAATGGAGTCTCGAAATTTTTTACCGCTCTTATTGCTTGTGCTTTGCCTTGCATCGGCCAGCTGTTCAGATACAAGTTTTCGCGTTATCAGAGGAGCACTGATGGATGTACGTTATGTACAATATGCAGTACAACTGCGTGAAAATAAACGAAAGTATCTCTGTGCAGGTGCTTTAGTCAAACCAAATTTCGTGATCACAGTGTCGCATTGTGTGGTTAATGTAGAAATACCAAATTTATACGCTATAGGCGGTGTTAACAGTGTGTCGGATCCAGGAATACCAAGGCAAGCGATTATGGTATATATGAGAAAGCTTAAAAACGATGTTGCCGTTGTTAAATTAGAATGCCCCTTTGAATTTGAATCAGAAAGGGTCAAAACGATAGACCTCTATGACGGCCCTTCACTGCCGCCGAATACCCAAATGAATGTGTATGGTTGGGGTTTCGACGAAACAAGAAGTCAACGTTTGAAACTGAGTTATGTTATTGTGGATATAAAAGATTGGAACGAATGTAAATGTTTGCGTACAAGCACAAAATATACATTTGCGGAGCATAATATTTGTGCTGCAGGTGAACATTTTATGGATATCGGTGAGGGTGATACAGGCGCACCTGGCATTTGCGATGGAAAACTCTGTGCAATAGCTTCATATTGTGAGGGTACCATCGATCCTCAGTCTCCAGGCGTATATATAAATTTGACTGATGGGAAAATTAAAGAATTATTAAACGATTGGTTAAATAGATAAGTCAATCAAGTTATAAGAGTTTTAAAAAAGTATAGCTTTTATATCTTAATAAATTGCATACATATTTTTAAAACCAAGATTCTATTGTGCAAATCCAGTTTCGCGAAGAGAAATTATAAGCTAGATTTGCACTATGTATCAACTGCAGAATTATGTTTATAAAAATGCGTATGTAAAAATGTATACAATACATGAATTTAATCAAATATAGCATAATTTTGTTGTTAAATTAAAATCATTTATGTATCCATTGTTTAATTGCAATGATAAATTTAATTTTAATAAAAAAGATAATTTTGAATAAAGTAATTTGGTTGAACTAAGAAAATTGTTTTAGGGCCGATTTGATTATGAAATTAAAAGTTCCTTTAAATTCTAAAGGAGCCTTTAATTTGCTGATCGATTTCATAAAGTATTTTTGAAGATAAAAGTTCCTTTAAAGTTAAATAACCAAAGACGGGCATTTGAGTTATTTAAAGGTTCCTTTTGCCAGAAAAAATTTCATTTCCGCAGTCTGTCAAAATCAAATATCAAAAATTTATTAAAATTTTTGAACGATTTTGTTTGTTGAGTCATATAATGCAATATTCATCTTCTTCCTCTTTTGTGATATTGGATGATTTTTGATAGCCAAGCCGCTATTGATGGCCGCTGTGGTGCAGTGGGTAGAGCGCTCGACTGCTATGCCAGAGGTCTCGGGTTCAAACCCCAGTCCGAGCAAACACCAAAAAAAATTTTTCTAATTACATACATATGTATGTAGTAAAAATCCAATTATTGGATTTTTTAAGAGCAGCGGTCACCTTTAGACAGTGGGCGGCATACCCTCGGAGTGTATTTCTGCCATGAAAAAGCTTCTCACAAAAAATGCATTCGCCGTTCGGAGCCGGCATAAAACTGTAGTAGGAAAACAACAAAAAGGAGCACACCTCGAATTGGGAGAGAAGCTCGGCCATAAAACACGTAAGAGTTATAATAGCGCCATTGTATTATATTATTATTAAGCGGCTATAAAATCTCTACAACGCAGTGACTCCACATCGCAGGTCACCATTAAATACAGGGAAGCCCTAAACCAACTTGCAGAAAGGTGCAGCCTGAGCGTCGTTTGGGTCCCGGGATACAGTGATATCCCAGGAAACTGCGCCGCGGACGAGTTGGCAAGGGAAGGAAGCCTTCTGGAAGCAACGATGGCCACCAGCTGGGTGGCTCCTCCTCTTAATACGTGTAAAAACTACCTTCGATCCTATTTTGTAAAACAAGCAAATGACAGATGGGCTGAAGAATCCACTCGCTTGATTTCCAGACAAATATGGCCAAAACTGGACCATGCAAGGTCTAGATCAGTAGCTCTTCTTAGTCGGCCCCACATCGGCCCTTTTGTTGGTATAATAACGGGCCACTGCCTCATGGGCATCCATGGAACTCGCATGGGTCTCCTTACAAACGACTTCTGTCGCAGCTGCAGCGATGAGAAGGAGGTAGAAAGAGTAGAACACTATCTATGCTCTTGTCTCGCGCTGTCTAACTCTAGGTTAGGTTAGGTTGAGGTGGCTGTCTCCGCAATTCATGAAAGCGGGGACACACTTAGGCCGAGGTGGCCCATTGTGATACCACACGGGAGCCCTAGCTTCCTTATCCCTATTTACAAACCTTTCCGGAAAAATTAGATTCAAAAGTATGATAAGATTAGATGCCCGTGAAGCTAAACCAGCGCGTTTGTTTCATGAAGCGCAGAAAATCTAGTGTCCTTGCATTTTCCATCTCCGCCAGGCACTCGAAAAAGTGTTTATGGAGGAAGCGGTACCTGGATAGCGACAGTGCGGGGCAGTGGCATAGATAGTGCTCAACACTCTCTATTTCCTCCACGTCCCTACAGCTGCGGCAGAAGTCGTTTTTATATAGGCCCATGCGAGAGGCGTGAGTGCCCATAAGACAATGGCCTGTTAGAAGTCCCACCAGCGGACCTATAGAGAGCCGATTCAGATGCAGCACCGATACAGACCTAGCCTCATCCAGTCTAGGCCAGATTTGCCTAGAAATCACACAAGTTGACTCCTTGGCCCATCTAGCGTTAGCCTGTTCAATGGAGCGAGATCTCAACCAATGCTTGCATGAGTTAAGAGGGGGCCAACCCATGTCGCAGATGTGATATCCTGCAAGCTTGTGCCTTCCCTTGCTAACTCATCTGCAATGCAGTTGCCCGAACGTTGCTATGGCCTGGAACCCAAATGACGTTCAGGTCGCACCTTTCGGCTAGTTTGTTCAAAGACTCCCTACATTTCATTGCAACTATAGATGTAGTATTGTTACTCTGTAAGGATTTTATGGCAGCTTGGCTGTCAGAGAAGATTTTGATAGAATTTATGTCTGGCAGATCTGTCAGGCGACGAGCTGCTTCCCATATGGCTATGAGCTCAGCCTGATAGACGCTGCAGTGATCAGGTAGGCGCAAACTTACTTTCAGATGAAGCTTTTCGCAGAAAAACCCACTTCCAACTCTATTGTTCAATTTAGAGCCGTCCGTGTAAAGGTGCAGTGTATTAGGGTCGGGATCCCCTAAGTTCTTCCACTCGCTCCTCTCCGGGATTCTTGTGGAGAATTTGTTATCCCAACAAAAGGCTGGTATTGCATAGTCCAGCTTTAGAAAATTGGCATGGACGTTACTAAGAATTTGAGCGTGCCCGAATCTGGTGTCCCTCCAGGGTTCGGTTGCATTGAGCCTTGCCGCGTTGCAGCTGGCAATGAGTTTCCCCTGTATATCCGTGGGGAGAAGAAATAGGATGGTTTCGAGAGCTTTAGTTGGGGTGGAGGGAAGGGCTCCGCTAATAAGCATGGAAGCCATTCGCTGCACTCTAGTTAATTTGCTCTTATTGGTTTCGAGTTCCAGTGCTGGCCACCATATGGTGACTGCATAGAAGAGAATAGGTCGCACTACCGCTGTGTACAGCCAATGGACGATTTGGGGGTTAAGTCCCCATCTCTTGCCTATCGCTGATTTACATGCGTAAAGTGCTAACATGGCTTTTTGGGATCGTACTTCTACGTTCCGTTTCCAGTTTAGTTTTCTGTCTAGAATAACACCAAGGTATTTAACCTCGGTAGAGAGTTTAATCTCCTTCCCATTTATGGACGGAGGTTTGAATTCAGGTATCTTATGTTTGCGGGTAAACAGAACCATTTCCGTTTTCTCAGAGCTGACACTGAGCCCGCATTTCAGAGACCAGGTTTTTACAATGTTGAGTGCATTTTGCAAAAGGTCGCTCAGCACCGGTATATGCTTGCCAGTCGCTGTCAGGGCGATGTCATCGGCGTACGCAATGACCTGGCAGCCCGTGTGCTGAAGTTTAGAGAGCAGGGTGTTCACCGTTAGGTTCCAAAGCAGAGGAGACAAAACTCCACCCTGGGGTGTTCCCCTGTTGGCATACCTAGTTATCGATGAATTACCCATTTCAGAAATAATGGCTCTTCTACTAAGAAGAAGTTCGACAAACCTCACGAGAGCCTCCTCTACCTCCAAGTCCCGTAGGGCGGTGGTAACGGCTCCCGGTAGAACATTGTTGAAAGATCCTTCTATGTCGAGAAAGATGCCCAGTGTGAATTCCTTAAAGGCTAGCCCCTTTTCTATCTTGGAAGTGATAGCGTGTAGAGCAGTCTCTACGGACTTGCCTTTGGAATAAGCGTGTTGAAAAGGAGATAGAGTATTCGCACGGAGCCTGATATAGACATCCAGCAATCTCTCAAGAACTTTGAGTAGAAAAGAGGTCAGGCTTATCGGCCTGAAATCCTTTGAGCTGCTGTAGGAGGCTCTGCCCCCTTTAGGAATAAAGATCACCTTCGCCTTAGTCCATTCTAGAGGAATGTATGACAGGTTGAGGCAGGCTTTATAGATAGGAACAAGTAGAGGGATTAGAGTATCACTTGCTGCCTGTAATTCAGCAGGAAAGATCCCATCTATTCCCGGAGATTTGAAGGGTTTGAAGGATTTAATTGCCCATTTTACCCTTCTGTTAGTAATTATGTGCTCCAGGTCATTAGATGTCCTGGGGTTAGAGTAGGTTCTATAAGGTTCCGAGGTGCACCCTGGGAAGTGTGTGGTGACCAGGGTGTTCAGAATATCAGTACTAGATGTGGCCCAGTCCCCATTTTGCATTCGGATACAGCTTGGGGGAACTGGGTTAGTAGAGAGGACCTTTCGTAGACGATTGGCCTCAGAGAGGCCTCAGAGATTTCTTCTATGTCGCTAGCGAAGTTTTTCCATGAGTCTCTTTTAGCTCTTTGGATCGACTTCTTGAAAATTTTTAAGGCATCCTTGTAGGCTTGCCAGTTGCCAGTTGTTTTCGCCTGGTTGAAGAGTTTTCTGCTGTTAAGCCGAAGCTTGGAGATCTAAGGGTTCCACCAATAAGGTTTCTTTTTACCCCGAACTATGACCTCCGGGCAGGCACTCTTGAAAGCAGCGTTACAGGATTTAGTAACAAAGTCAACTGCTTCATCGATTTTTGACGATGTGTCCAGCACACCGAGAGAAACAGACCCGTTATTGGAGATAGGCGCTTCATCAGTTGTTAACGGTAGGCTTAACATACCGAGAGAAGCGTGCTCAAGGAGCGTAGCAGACAGTTTCTGATTAAACAGAGCCCAATCCGTACGCCTCCTGTTCCTGTATCCCGCTCTAAGCGGAGGTCTCAAGAGTAGATTAAAAGTTATATACATATGATCAGAGAAGGAGTTTTCTCCGGACACCTGCCATTCCTTGACATAGTCAGAGAGCGGGCCTGTGACCAGAGTGATATCAAGTACCTCACTCCTGTTTGCGGTGACAAAAGTAGGTTTGCCTCCAGAGTTACATATAGATAAATTATTAGATATAATAAAATCAAAAAGAGACTCACCCCTCGCGTTTACATCCGATGAGCCCCATGTTGTGTGGTGGGCATTGGCATCGGCCCCTATCAGCAGTTGGAGCCCTAAACGTTCGGCTTCCTTAACCGCACCAAGTAGCCGATCTTGCCCAGAAATGGGGCGGTCATACGCCAAATAAGCAGAGGCGACCCATATCGGTTTACCTTTCAGCTCGAGGCTGATGCAGACCATATCTTCGTCGCTGAAAAGAGATACCATAAAGTAGGAAAGAGTTTTGTGTATTAGAATACATGATCTGGTCCTACCTGTCGCAGGTGCTGCCACCACATTGTAGTCCCCAGATTTGAGGCCACAGACCCTGGATCCAACGACCCAAGGCTCCTGGACCAGAACGATCGCCTCAGCAGTCTTGCTGAGACGTAAGAGTAGTGCAGCCGAAGCTGCTTTGGAGTGATGCAGGTTAATTTGCAGTACCTGCATCATTTTGGTCGTCGGAATGCATCTCGACGTCCGCCGCTACTGTACCCGCTCCTTCGGAGACCTCAATGACTGTGGAGTCAAAGTCGGCCTCCTCCGGATCCGAATCCAGCAGCGTGCATTCGTCGAGCATTTTGTAGAACGGGCCTACCAACTCAGACACCGAGAACGTATCGCTCTCGGAGTCCAGAGTGCTGTCTGCCCGTTCATTAGCGGCCCCATGTCCACTCGAGGTGTTGCATGGAGCCCGGACGTCCATAGTTAAGGGGGTAGTGGGTTCGCTCATGGCGTTGCCCCCTACCTCCACAGAAATGAAATTGGATGCTTTCGTAGAACAACCCCCATCCCCAGAGCCCTGCGGATCGGGTGCGCTCAGGGCGCTGCCCTCAGCCCCAAGGCTCGGAAGACCAGGGTTGTCCTCGTCGGCTACCAATTCATCCTCCTTCTGGGGATCATCCCTTCTGATTTTCGGCGTGATGGTAAAAAGGCCGTAGCGGATTGTACCACCTCGCTTCTCAATCCACGGGAGAGACGCCTCGCTTATGACAAGCCCAACCTGGCGTTGCATCTCCCTCACGCCACCAACACGTACTACCCTCCAATCGCTTGTGGGCATTTCCGCGTTGGAGCGAGAGATGATCCTCAGAATTTTATCCGGATCAGATGGCTCAGCCGGGACCCAGACCCAGGCTCTCGGTCTGTTCGGAATTTCTTCCTTACTGACCGCAACCAAGTCAGACCCGGGCCACAGCTCACCCACCTCGGACATAGCCAGTTTATAAAGCTCGTACGAGCGCTCATCTGCGCATGTTACGAGCTTTATTCTGCCCTGATGCCATCCGCCATCCCGGATATCAGGAGGAGGCCCCGGAAAACGGTCCAGAAGCTCCTCATAGTTCCTGAGAAGACCTATGAGGATCATCTTCCACTTTTCCGGGGACAGGTTCCCGTCCGGGTGGCCGCGGTCCATAACTGCCAGCGTTAAGGTGGCTTTGGCCGCCTCGCTGAAAGTTTTGGTCAGGGCAGGAGGAGTGTTCGAAGGCCTGTGCCTCTTTGGAACGTTCGAAGCGTTCTCTAGAGATCGGGGTCTCTTTGAGGTCAGTGCCTGTTTAGATGTCGAGGGACCAGACTGGGGGGTGATTGTCGGAGCGGAAGTCGCTTTAGCCTGTTTGGCAGCGAGAATCTTCTTTGCCCAAACCAACGAACTCTTCTGCTCCGCCGTCAATTTGTCGTAGGGAAGATTTTTAGTCCTCTCTACGATTTTGGCGGCGCTGCGAACATTTCGCTGGCTGCGCACCGACATCGGAATCCTCTTACTAGCCTTAGAACACTCGGGGTGTTCAGCGGGCTTGGTAAGAGAGTCCCTGGCAGGAGCAGGGGCTTGCACTTCGTCCGTGGAGGACTTGGTGCTGCTCTCCACTGCCTGCCGTTCAGAGGTGCCCGGTTGAGGGATTGGGGAGACCACCCGTGCCAGCTCAGCTGGTGGTTGCTTTCCCTCAAGGGGCTTAGCTGTACCAGCTTTGACGGCAGTAGTCGGCTTACCCTCAAGGGGTTTAGTCTTCCTGCCTGCTTGCATAGGTGGTCGAAGTTGTGATGTGGGCCGTGAAGGCCCGCTCGGCGCCGTCTTAGCGGTACCCGAGGGGTTGGTTACTACTTTATCGCCAAGTCCAACGGCGGCATCGTTACCCGTGCAGGGATCCGAGGCTATTTGTTTTTTATTCATTTTATTTCTGTTTTGTGCGGTCGCCTACTGAGACGAGACCTTTCGGCGACCTGAAGTAAGGGGGGAAAGGGAACGGTCGACTACGGTAGAGCCCCTTACCGCAGCAAGTCCACCGTTACTCCCGGAGGTGGACCGGTATCCGGGAGGCTCCGTAGGAATACAGTCGGTTACCCCTGACTGCAAACCATCCAATGGGCACGGAAACGCATAACACCCTGGATTAGGGGGTTTTTGTGTGTGTGTTGGTGCGGTGATCTCCGCATGGGACACCTGGGATACAACCTGCTTGCCGCGATAGGCAGGATGCGCCCAAGGGTACCATACGGAGCTTCCCTCTTAGTTCATGGAGAGACAGGGCAGGTCCCTCAAGGGGAATTCACCCTGGTCCCCATTTAAGCCCCATCCCCAACGACAAGGAGACCAACGTGATGGAGCTGTCTAACTCTAGGTGCGCTTGCCTCCACAGACACTCCTTTGGAGGTCTGGAGGAGCCCGAAGACGCGAAGGTATCTGAAATCTTACGCTATATGAAACGAACCAGGTGGTTCAGTTTTACAGGCGTCTAATCTCGCTATACGGGGGAAAATTTTCAAAATCAAGAGTTCCACGTGGTATCACAACGGGCCGCTAGGCCTATGTGTGCCTCTGTTTTCGGACGAACAGGGGCAGCCACTTTAACCTGACCGCTTCCCATTTTTTCTGCAGTGGGTTTCCAAATTATGCTTTTTTATTCTTTTTTTTTTCAAATAAAATTAAAGCCACAATTAAAAAATTTGTTTATTTTCAGAAAAAACAAATGATAAATTTCAACATTTTTAAATTTATGACAATCATTTGACGCTAAAGGAGCCTTTTAATATTATATTATTATGAAATGACTCCTACTTTAAAGTACAATTAAATGGCTCTTTAACTAAAACGAACCTTTAACAAAAGAAGCATTAAGAGTTTCATTGTGAAATCGGCCCTTAATCAATTAGGTTAAAGACCCAATTATTTTTATAGAAAAAAGTGTTTGAAACAATCGAACGAATCAAACACTGAAACACAAACTCTAAACAGGTCTGTGATAATTTTCATATTTCTACTCATTGTTCATCAGTGATACGCAAATTTGCTAAGTCAAAAAGGAGAAAAAAACTTGCCCAAGTTCAAAATATGTACATATGTATTTACATGAACAGAAAATTATTTTTTCATATTATAATAATAATAATATAATACAATGGCGCTATTATAACTCTGACGAGTTTTATGGCCGAGCTTCTCTCCCAATTCGAGGTGTGCTCCTTTTTGTTTTTTCCTACTACTAATTGGGTGGACCTACAGTTTTATGCCGGCTCCGAACGGCGAAAGCATTTTTTGTGAGAAGCTTTTTCATGGCAGAAATACTCTCGGAGGGTATGCCGCCCACTGCCGAGAGGTGACCGCTGCTCTTAAAAAAACCAATAATTGGATTTTTACTAATTAGAAAAATTGTTTTGGTGTTTTGCTCGGACCGTGGTTTGAACCCGAGACCTCTGGTATAGCAGGTGAGCACTCTACCCACTGCACCACAGCGGCCACATATTATAATATATATAATTTTTGTTTGTTTCAAAAATGCACCTAAGCTAGCGATATGTAATGTATATAGAATATTCATCGAATTATTGCAGAGTTTTTATTCCCCGACCTAAACCTTGTACAGCTCGTCACTAAATCCAACATAAAACTAAAGGAATTCTAACAAAATCGGATTAGCGTATACTCATGAACATTGATGTGTAAACAGTTTCGAAATCGGAGTTTTGTTCCCTTTCTGGTTTTCTTAACATTAAAATGCGACTATAGTTTTTTTATAATCATACTCAGCTGTACTAGTACATAGAGTACTATACGAGTAATAAAAAAAAAAAAAAGTTAAAATAAGTGAGGGAAAAAATTTATATTTTCAAAAGTTTGCCCCTCTTCATGTCCTCAGCGCTTTCTTCTACGTATTAGTCTCCCACTCCCTCCCCCCCCCCCCCCCCTTACTATCATCTGTCACATTCTCTTAACCCTTCTCTTTAATTTACGTTTCCGTTTACTTCCCCTTTCCTGTCACATTTCCCCTTCCTTCCCTTCCCTTTTCCTTTCTCTTCCGGTCTCTCTGACCTCTACTTTTCTGTCCTTACCCATTTCATTCCCCCTCCTATTCCTGCTACCCTTCACTCTATCTCCCTCCTTTCCTTTTCCGTCCCTTTCCCTTCCTCTTTCCCTTTCCCTAGGGAAACGGGTTGAGCATAACATCAAAGAGAGCTATATATTGTAGCCCAGAGTTCCACTTTTTATTTGATACCAATATTGATCAGCACTTTTATTTATACATAAATATACATATGTGTTCATGTGGAAGTTGTTTACTTTTAAATTAAAGTATTGCACACACTGCCAAGTTTTGTTTTATTTTTTTCTTCAGCACATTGCTTGCAAAAGTTATGGCGCTAAAAACTTATGACGCCATTTGCTAAAGTTTCCAATCTCATTTCGCCGAAGACGAATTCAAAGAAGAGGAAACAAACAAAAACTGCTAGTTAGCGTAAACAAAATTGAGTTCAAGTTCAGTGTTAATGATATCAAGCTGCCGGTTTTTTTGTATTATATTTCGCTTTCTTTCTTCCTGTATCTTCTTGCTAATTTTTTCCTTGTTTATTTGCCTTTTTATTTCTAGATATAGGTCAGGAAAATAAAAATTTATGTTCTCTCCTTTTATTGTCATTTCTGGTTGACAGGTAACAAGATGAACGGAAATAACGTCAATTGAAACGTATTTCATTCGTTATTCGCTCTCAGAATTTTGTATGGAAATTAGCGGGTTTCGGCACTGGATTTGTGGTCGAACGACGACTGGGAGAGCGAATACACTTAAAAAGAGCGAACGACGTTATGTGGAGACATATAGCATATGCTATAATTAATTAACTAACTGAGAATAACAGTTTGGGTGCGCTAATAGTTGCGCATACACATCTGCGCTTAAATTTTGTTGCTAAGCGCGCAAAAAAAAAAAAAACAAAACTAATAAGCAAATACATACATATGTCGGTTTTTTTTATATAAATTTTCGATAATTGTTTTACTGAAATTTCGCGACAAAACAACTATGTATGTACATATGTGTGCGAGTTTTAAGCAATTAAACAAACATATTTAGAAGAATTCGAAATTTGCTGTTTTTACCCTTTAACCCTTGATTATTCGCGCTAAGAAATTGCACTTGAATTTTGGCAATAATATCCGAAAAACAAAAGATTATACCACAATTACCGAACTTCCCCTATAGAATAACCAGTAATGTAACTCGATTATAGATTGACAGTAATATCATGTTCAGACATAAAAATTAATTAAGTCAATTGGGGTTGATTGAACATCTTTAGATTTGGTGTTCAGACATATTTAATTTACTTGGCCCATTTAACAGGTCGGCTCAAGATACATACACACATACACGCCGTGAGTTGAATATCAAACTCTCGTGACCTAAATGTCAAAACTGCAAGGAGGACGAAATAATTTGACATTCAGCTCACAACTTTTACCAATCGTAAACACGAATGCATGTATAGAATAAGCAGAAATAAAAACAAATTTGATAGGTGATGAAGAAGAACAAGAATTCAGCTGATCTGACGAACCAACCTATTTAGTGGACCCTAACTAGGGTTGCCAGATACCTTTCCCGTAAAAATCAGTACATTGCCTTCAAAAAAAAAAAAAAAAACACAATATATGCGGAGAAAATCGTCTTTATTACTGGTATTTTCTTTTTGTTTCCGTATCGTTAACTGTCGATCATGTTTCTATGACATTTAACGTTCCCGTTGCTTCCCCCTTTCTAATTGTTTCATGGTTATGCCGTGGTTATGCTTACGAGCAAAACACCGATGAAATTCGGACACATTTTCGTCATCGGTGAGAGGTGGTTACGCTTAAATCGATGATTAGAGCGCACATACACAACATAACACATTACTACCCCGAAACCTCGGCGTGTTGGGTGCTTGTTTCACCCAGCAAATTTGATCGATGTGAGAGTCCAAAAATTCTCTCACTCGTCGGAGTGCACAACAACAATTACACGTTGCTCGTCGAGTATTGTCGTAAGCATAACCACGGCATTACAAAATTCAAATGAAAATAGTTGGAAAATTAAAACCAGTGCAGGGTGATAAAACTGAATTTTTTTAGTGTCGGCTAAAAATCAGTACAAATCAGTACAAAATCCAAAAAATCAGTATTTATTAAGGTTTTTAAAACCATCAGTACGGATTACGAAAAATCAGTATTGTACTGATCAAATCAGTACGTCTGGCAACCCTAACCCTGACGCTAATGACATCTCTCTGATCATGACATTTCATTTTGCTTATGAAACAAGCTTTTTAACAGGGTTGCATGCAGAATTGTTCTTCATTAAGAACTCATTAATTTCTAATAATGCATTAACTTAGTCAATTTTTGTATGGTAAATTGAGAATCATTAGGCTTGAAAATTGAATGAAGGCTCTTAATATTCAATTAAGGTTGTGTCTGAACATAACATAACTATCACCTGATCCATACTACTCAAAGTGTTCATATCGAGCGTAATATCTTACCTCTAGAACTGTTCAATATTTGAAATTTTTAGCAGTGTCAACCAACACAATATTCAAAATGCATTTTCAATACCTATATTACATTAAAAAAAAAAATTGCAATTTCATTTCGGTGCGAGATTTTTGAAATTAGTGTTAAAAGTGCGAGATTCGAAAATCGGCCGAAATAGTGCAAGGTTTAGCATTATATTGCGAAAGTGGCTACACTGCTATGGATTAAAACTTCAACGAAAAAAGAGTCTATTAAGAAAAAAGAAAAAAATTGGCTTAGATACTTATATGAGAGTTTTTAACCAACAAAATATTAAATGAAACCACACGTTGCTTTTGTCGTTGTTTGAAATTTTTTTATCACACCCCAATTGCTTGCACTGCTAATATTTAACTACTTTAAGTTAATTAACGTATGCGTTTCCATATTAGAAATGTCCCTAACTGTTTTAAGTTTTTTAACGGTACACGTGCTCTAACATAAAACAAACTACATAGTATGTGAGCCCTGATAATCGGCGTTGATGTGTAAACATCTTTGCTGTAGCTACGAGTAATTTCGAAAAACGCGTAAACCGTAAACGACCTTTGTGTTAGTGCGCTGCTGTGTCCGTGTGAATCGCTTCGCATTGTCAAGGGTAGGTAGGTACCCTACAAAAAAATGTGCGATTAATACCGAAAGATATTTGTCCCGGATTGATCTCTTTCGAGAACAATCGGTCCACAATTAGTCCCCGGTTGTTCCCGTACGGGTATAAATGTAAACTAATTGTAGACCAATTGTTCCCTAACGGGTATAAATGTAGATTAATCGCTTTCATCCCGAACGGGTATAAATGTAGATTAATCGCTTTCATTCCGAACGGGTACAAATCTAGATTCCTTAAATGTAGAAATTTTACAAAAATATGCAATGTATTTAAAAAATTGTAGAACAACCGGTAAAACGAATTGAACACCCTATCTTTTAATAACAATGATGAATAATAATTTTAACAAAATGTTGTCTACAATATCCTATGAAAAAATCCTTTACATTACGCTCATATAATGCATACTCAAACATAATTTTTTTTTTAAATTTCTTTATTGAGATTTTTCTACAAAAGTAAAACATTATATAATCTTTATTTAAATATGCATGAACATTTACAATTTTTTAAAGATTGTTATTAAAAATTGCCTTGGCTAACAACTTGGAAGAATCTACATTTGTACCCGTTGGGGATGAAAACGATTAATCTACATTTGTACCCGTTCGGTATGAAAGCGATTAATCTACATTTGTACCCGTTCGGTATGAAAGCGATTGATCTACATTTGTACCCGTTCGGGATGAAAGCGATTAATCTACATTGGTACCCGTCCGGGTATACAAGTTGAACAATTAGTCTCTTCATAGGACATGCTCGAACAAATGCGATCAATTCGCTCCATACAAAAGGATGTAAAATTGTATTAGTCGCATGCTCCCTTGCGATTTATCCCGGACACGTCCCGGATTAATCGCATTTTTTGCAGGGTAGGTACTAAAGGGCTGCAAGAGTGCTGAAAAAGTTAACTCTGAGCTACACTAAAAAATTTTGAACTTGAACGCACACATATGTACAATGCAGGCCATGTACTCAAATGTTTGAGTAAAATAAATACGAGGCCTCTGAGTGAACACAACAGCAGTGCCCGCTCAACTCATAGCACTCTCACAAGTAATAGGCTAAACAGAATCAGTACTTCTCCGTCATGACGGACAAGGAAGAAACTGACAGCTGAGTAGACTGTGTATATTTTGCTCGTGCATCGCTACATTGGCAACGTATCAGTCGCCGGATCCGGCATACTTTGCCAATTTTCTATTTTGCCTAACGTCAGTAATATAAGATGTGTTCGGTGATGGCAGTAGAGTACACTAGTGCAGAAAGTTGCGTTCGATAACTCGTTTTTGTACTAAACTGTGCAGAACTGTGCTTTGTAACCAACTTAAAAAAAATATTAGTATTAAATTAATACTATTAATACATATTCCATGCGATTTTGCTCTTAGAAATTCGTTAATTTTCGTTTTTTGACGCCTTTACATAAAACTTCTGTAACAAATGTCTGATATTGTTCTACCCTACACTTTTACTGCATTCACCGAACACATATTTTATGTGCCACTCTTTCCGCTACGTACGTCCTGTCAGTCGAAAATGACGTACGTCATGACGGATAAGTACTGATTCTGCTTAGCGCTTAACGATCCACTCTTAGCATAAAACGTGTCGCAATGAACTTTACTGTTTTTGTGTGAATGAATCCCAATTGGAAAGGTGGTCATGTATGACCTTGCGCACGCATGAAAAGATATACGAAAAATTTGCATTATAGTAGGGGGATTCCCTATCCATAGCATAACCCTAGCACGTAGCACGGATTGCAAAGTTTTACAACACACAACACAACAGAATAGAGGCGCACAGAAATATGCTAGACCTCAAAAATATGCTACACTAAAACCTATGTACATATATTTAGTTGCTATGAAGTGTAGGAAATTAATTGCGACCCTGTGTCAGCTGACATTTGCCAATTGCTAATTTCAATTTCAATTTGAACGTCCGAATTTTGCTTAAAATGTTATGTTTTGTGTGTATTTATTAAATTTACTAAAATAAAGTGATTTATTTATTAAAAATGGAGTAATGAACGCGTCCCTTTGGCAAAAAAGCAAAGCTGCTTCCTAAAATTTCCTACGACTGTGCAATGGGGTGCTCTCGATGTGTAGTAAGTATATTTTGGTCTAGGATATTTGCAATCCGTGCTATCTTGCAATCGTGCTAGGTATAGTGAATCCCCCTAGTATGCATTCCAAAAAAAAAAACTATGATTTCATCTAAACTATATGTTGTGTGGTTGCCAGCTTATAAGAAATCGGATACATTCTATAATGCAATCCAAGGTAAACGAAGGGTTCAGTTATCGGCTCTCAGCTGTAACATTGATTCTAGCGACAAAAACAATTATGAGAATCAGGTTTCCTTACGTTTTGCCTTTTATAATGACAACAACAATTCACAGCTTCTTTTTCGAACAAACGGACGTATAAAAGCGTCACTAAAGATCAATATAATGTTGAATGTCCCACTATATGAAGGCGTTGGATGAAGAAGTGAAGGGGAAGATGGTGCGGCAATGAGAGAAGCAGAGGAGAACAAGCTGGAGTGAAGTTACATATTTCTAGTTGGAAACCGGAGGGGGAGTGGATGGAGAGAAAATGCAAAAAAAAGTATTAGGCGTAATATTACTGGAATATTCAACATAAAATCGGCAATTGTATGTATCTTAGGAACTATTTGCCAGAAATAATGAATTTATCAATGTCCTTCCTTATTTATAATAAAAAGGACAATCTTCCAGCATGTTGATGGGAGTAAAGATGAAAGCAAAATGTCATAAGTGTTTCGATATGAAAACAAAACCAAACACTAGTCAATTATGCATAAAATGCAATAAACCCATTTGCGATGAACAAAGTATCAGCCAAACAAAATTCATGTTGTTGTATAGATCCTTCGGTATTTCGTTTGGTTTGAAATAGATTTTTACACGTCTTTTCATAGAAAAGTGTACTGGGTCACCCGGGTGGGTATTGGTAAACTACGTATGTACATTAAGCCGTATTACGTTATATGGGCAAAAAAAAAAGTTTAGCGTGTGTCAGTTTTATTTGAACACTTATGTCGAAAAAATATTTTTGGTGTAAAAAATTTTTTTTTAGGCCCGCGTTAAAAACAGCTAAATCGCGTTTTTTGTAATAACTTTCTTATTTGATGTCGGATCTCTAAGATCTTTATATCGGTGAAAAGGTCTCGCTCAGCACTATATTTGGCCCATATAAAGTTTCGACTTTAAAGGTTGTTCTGAGTTTTACCTTTCAAAATTTTGAAGTTACTATCCCTAGATTTTTTCTTTTTAACCACTCATACAAAGCTCTCAAAAAGCCATGAGGAATCCCCCAAAAAAAATTTAGCCTTTATTCACAAACAAAAAAGTTATAACGTTGTAAAATGAAACACTAGTTTTTATACTCAGCTGTACTAGTACACAGAGTATTATAGTTTTGATTTCCTAACGGTGGATTGTAACAGAATGAAATAATCGAGATAGATATAGACTTATATATATCAAAATGATCAGGGTGAAAAGAGAAATCGATTGAGCCATGTCCGTCCGTCTGTCCGTCCGTCCGTCTGTCCGTCTGTCCGTCTTTGCGCACGATAACTCGCGCAAAAATTGAAATATTTTGATGAAATTTGGAATGCAAGTTGGTATCAAGACTGGAACGGATGGTATTGAAAATGGGCGAAATCGGACCATGACCACGCCCACTTCCCCTATATAGTAAAAATCGGAAATTTTGTATCTCAGTCATTAATAGAGCTAGAGTGATAAAATTTCACACACGTATTGAGCTCAGGCCCTTATGAAGAAATATGGTGAAATTTTGGAAAATGGGCGGTGCCACGCCCACTTATTAAGGGGCAAAAATTGAAAGTTTTATGAGTCATAACTCAGAAACCGTTGAAGATATGTCGATGAAATTTGGTACGCGTGATATACTTACTTAGGCAAATTTTTGGACGGAAAATTGCCAAAATCGGTTGACGACCACGCCCACTTTTATATATGGGTATTATAAAGTGGCCTAATAAAAACATTTTAAACGATATCTCTGTCAAATATAAAGATATATCATTGAAATTTTGTGGCATGAGTTCTACAATAGACCGGAAACAAAAAATATAAAATTTTGGAAAATGGGCGTGGCACCGCCTCTTTTTCGACAACGGAATCTACAAGATTTCGGAGCCCATAACTCGACAAATAATTGAGATATTATGACGAAACTTGGTTTAGAAATCGGTTTATGACCACGCCTACTTTTTAACAAAGATATTTCTGGAACACCCTTTAGGAATTTGTAACGTGACATCTTTGTAACTAGAAGTCATAAAAGAATGACATTTTGCACAAAGAATAATATTCATATGCTTAGTTGGATGACTGATAAAAATTTTGAATATGGGCGTGGCTACGCCCACTTTATGCAGCACTCGCTATATATAAAGTACACCGTGTTTCCATCAAACGCAAACAAACAATGAAAGCATACAGCTGAGTATCTAATGTTCGATTCCACTCAAACTTAGGCTTCCTTACTTGTTTTAATAAAAAATTACACAGTAGGGAGGCAAAAATACCACAGAGAAACGGCGAAACACGACAGCTTAATATTTGGCTCCAGATAACGATGGCGTTTTTAGAAAATCCGGATTAGCTCCCATTTTCGAGATATTTAAGAAAGAATTTTCAGTTTTCACATACAAATCGGTCCGATGGAGGGGGGAGGTGGGGAGGTGGGGTCTATGAGTAACTATTGTTGAGGTAATAAAAATAAAGAAAAGGGGAAAAACTGCACACAATTTTCTTTAAATCAAAGAATAAAAACCACGTTTTGAAAGAAAATTGTATTCAAAACAATGAAATCATTCCCATTTTTCCATAATCTGAGTAATTTTTTTTGAGTGTAAGCAAAGTAATATAAGCGACGAAGAATTCACTTTCAGAGCTCTGAAACTTCTTTCATAAATATCTCAAAATTTGGAGGGCAATGTCATTTTCGGTCTCGGTTATCATAGATAAGAAGATGTTTTTGGGATAAAAGTAAAATGCGTTGTTTTCAATTGTAGGCCGAATAATTAACTGCATTTCTAGGGGCAGACGACGCATCCAGCGTTAGTATTGATAATACATTTAGGCTTCCGTTGTCTCTTTAGGCGCGTATAATTTTACAACGAACTCTAGCAGTTTTTCTAAATAACTTGGATGATTTTACGATACGCACGGATGCAGAAATCGTGAAGCCGTTGTACCCGCGCACTGTGCTTAGTGGTCCCACTTGAATACTTGCCAAATCTTCACTACAGCCATTATCATTCAATATAAATAACGTTGATCAGCATGAATAGTCCAATCATCAATCATTTTTTGCATATCATGTGTCCATTATTGGTAGCTGTTCGATCGCGATACAGCATACTCAAGTCAAGAGAGGACTTAGAATACTTTTTAATCAAAAACTCATACTATATGGCGTTACTGCCTAATATAAATAAGAACTTGGGATAATTTTTCAAAAAACAGGTTCCCTGATTTTAAAACGGTATAACTTTTTTGTTTGTGAATAAAGGCTACAACTTTTTTAGCGGTGTCCTTATGGTTTTTTGAGAGCTTTGTATTAGCGATAAAAATAAAAAATTTCTAGGGATAGTAACTCTAAAAATTTTAAAGGGAAAACTCAGAACAACCTTTGAGGTCGAAACTTTATATGGGCCAAATATAGTGCTGGGCGAGACCTTTCCAGCGACGTTAAGATGATAGAGATCCGACATCAAATAAGGAAGTTATTACAAAAAACGCGATTTAGCTGTTTTTAACGCGGGCCTAAAAAAAATTTTTTTACGTCAAAAATATTTTTTCGACATAAGTATTCAAATTAAACTGACACACGCAAACTTTATTTTCGTGATACGGCTTAATGTACATACATAAAAAGTCAAAATCGTAAATAAAGCATATTCCAGATGAAAAAAAGTTCAAACTTGTTATTATCTGAAAGAACTCAAAAAATTGGCGAGTGAGTAAAAATCATTTTAAAATCGGTCCAACAGTTGCTGAGTAATCGCAAAAAGAAAACGCAAAAGGTCACCCGGGTGGGTATTGGTAAACCTAAGGTTAATAATAATATCTTCCCTTTGCAGCATTTTCATTCATTTTTTGAGACTTTTATTAAATTATTTAAAATTGCAATACTCATTAAGCTTCTTTGGCCGGTGAATTAAAAACGAAACCACTTAACAAACCTGTGATATTTTGGCGACTAGTAATAACGTCATATAGGTATTTTTGTAAAAAAAATTGTTAAATGTATTTTTGCGAAAATGTTTGTTGCTAATATAATTTATTCAGAATTTAAGGTATGTAAGTATTTTCTTTCGTGTAATTTTCTGAAGGCACAATAATGTGTCGAAAAATGTAGGAGGCATAAAAACAAAACTAAGGTTCTTGTTTTCAATTCACCGGCCAAGGAAGCTCAATAAATATTGCAACTATAAACGCAAACATTGATATTGGTCTAACTAAACAAAATTAGAAAAATATTTTTTGAAATTAATTGGTAACATTGGTTGAAATATGTGAAATGGTCAAATGGTGGAACATATGCACATCTTTTAAGCCACAAATGTTTTCTTCCATTCTATGCGCAGAAAAGGCTTAAAATTTGACATCTTCATTTCACACACATTTAGCCAATTATACCAATTAATATACACTAATCAAATAATAGCGCAAGATGACAACAAAGAGTCGTAGGTGGTGGCTATAAAAGCTAAGAACTCTTGAACACTTCTATGCTGCAAGTTTACAAACACGCCTGGATACTCTGGTCGACCACAACCCAGACCTTGCGATATTACCGCACAAAGCTCACCATTACCATTCACGCCAGGTCCCCCGGAATCTCCTCTACAAGGGCCCGTCCCGCCAACTCCAGCACACATCTTCGTTTCTGTTATAAGAACTTCAGTATTTCTATACTTTTCGGCACAAAATTCATGATCCAATACTTTTACAGAACCAGACATCAAAGTATTTGAAGGGGCGTCTACGTTTTCCCTTGTCCTACCCCAACCTCTTATATGGATCATATCGCCCACTTTCGGAAAACAAGTGCAGAGATGTATTTCACCAACTAACGGCCCAGGGATAAATTCCCGTACTTTAACAACAGCAATGTCCAATTCCTTTGTTGGTCGGTGAAATCCCTCCGGGAAGTATACACGTTTTCCTTTGCGAATTTGATGTATCTCATTCAAACGGGTAATGCCGGCTTTAATGCTGATATCACTCGCTGTAACATTGTAAACGCAATGCCCTGCTGTGACCACATGTTGCATACTAATTAATGAGCCGCCACACAGTCTATTGCTACATTTCACTAATACCATATAATTAGCTTGACTTATATGGATCGGTGATCCTTGAACAACGCGGAAACTTGCTTCTGAATAGATGTGCACAAAGTTGAGCTGGAACGAAAAAGGCAGGAAAATGCAGCGCGAATTCATTTCGTGACTTTTGCGACTTTCTTCGATATATTATGAAGAAATTGTCAGTTTTACCATTATTTATACGGAAAATACAAAAGCTGTTAAATATGCAAAAAAAAATTTAAAAATCAAGACAATATCGTCGGACTCCTGCCAGAAACACGAATGTGAAAATTTTTTTAAGTGTGATGTCTGCTCTTTATCGGGTATATATTGATATAATAGCAATTAATATTTGTATATATGCTTATGTATATACAAGTACATATTATGTATGTATGTTTACACAAGAATTTATACAAATATAAATTGTAATTACATCAATATATACTCTGAAAAAAAAACGTTGTAAATCTAAAGACTTTCGCTGTTAAATCAACTACTTTCCGCAGTTGAAATGTGCCCAACAACGCTCCGTTGTTGTTTCAAAGGTGCGAGCGTTGTTGATTTAAGTCAATAATGGAGATTGTCGGAAAAAATTTTCACCTAAAAATAAATTTTTGTTTGCATTATACTCTTCATCTTCTCTCCACCCGGGTCCCAACTGCAAATATGTAGCCTCCGCTTGTTCTCCTTCTTATCATTCACTGGTTGCTATCTTTATTTCTTATTCTGCTTTTTCTTCTTTATTTTATATTCTCCTCAGGATTCGAACCATGACAGCAACCTGAAATTCTATCCAATCATCACATAGTAGAATATTCAACATTATATTGAATTGTAGTAACCTATTTATACTTCCATTTCCTAAAAAGGAATCCATGAATTATTTGAATCATTGTAAAAACAATATTTAAAAAAATTTGTTCTCATTAGTTTTGTTTACAACGGAAACTGTTGGGTCAAATACTTTTGCCTTTAAATCAACAACGGGGAGAAAATTGTTGCTAAAAATAAACTTTTGTTTGGATTTTTCTCTTCATCTTCTCTTCATCATTATTTTTTTTTTTTGTTGGTTTTCTCACAAAAAATGTTTTCTCACAAAAAATTTTTAAAAGCAAGCAAGTTTTTGAAACAAGAGCGCCCGTCTTTGAATCAATTGTTGGATCAAAAACTTTGCTGTAAAAACAAATACTTTTGTTGTTGAATCAAAGACGGAGATTCAACAGCGGAAAGTTGTTGGTTTAACTACGGGTATTTTTTTCAGAGTACCCGATAAAGAGCAGACATCGTGCTTAAAAAATTTTCACATTCGTGTTTCTGGCAGGAGACCGACGATATGTTGTTTAATCAGTACCACGAGCAGGCACTTAAGTTCATGCAAAGTTCAAAATATCAACAAGTGTTATATAAACAGCAGCAAAGTAAAAAAAAGAACAAGAAATTGCGCTTGTTTATTTTTTAAACTAAAAAAAAAAAACTGTATCATTGTGCAGGAAACACAGGATCCATGAAATGTCCTCTGTTGTCAACAACAATACCATGTCGTACTCCTAAAAATTAAATATAACTCTGTCCTCTGAATCACTTTTCTATTTTAAATCAATTATAATATTCCATTCCTACTTTAACGACCCTAAATTGTCACTGTACACAATTCTTTGACTAGAATGTTATGTTTAGCGTTATGTGGTACTAAATAAGCAAACAAAAACTTGTATAAACAAATTTTCACATCGCATTTGGAAGATTGTTTTATGAAAACTGACTATACCGATTTTTTTTCAATCCCCTTTGATGACCAAAAACTGCGATTAGAGGAAGACTCGAAAATGAGTAACACCAACACCCAGAAAAAAATAGTGTGAAATCAACCAAAAATCAACAAATTTTGTGGTTAATTTTTTTCAACACGATGCTTAATGTATGCCATCATGTAATCGTGTAAATTTAACACTACTGTCAAGTGTTAGTTTAACAGGATGACAACTGTAGAACTAACACTAAAAAGTTTTGAGTCTTCCTGTTGATTTTACAATTTTAACTAGTTAATGCTACAATTTAAGCTGGTTAAATTAACACGAAATGGTCCTGTTGAATTAACAATAACATCTTTTGATTTTACCTTAAATTTTATGTTTAAATTAACTAGAAAGTCTTGTTGATTTTACAATTTATATTTTTTTTAAATAAAAAAACATACATATAAAACATAAAATATATAATCATCAGATCAATAAAGCATATTCGAGTACATCACCCGCACAACCGACCAAATTGAAAGCGTCATTCTCATACGAATCTATATATATAAAAGAAAGTGGCGTTAGTACAAACGCGTATAACTCAAGAACGCCTGAACTGATTTGGATGATTGACACCAATTCAGAATGTTCTCTGGCCAGAATAGGAGAATATCCCATAAAATTTCCGAAAAATTCAAAAAAAAAAAATTTATTTTCCCATACATTTTGTATATCTATATATATAAAAGGAAGTGGCGTTAGTACAAACGCGTATAACTCAAGAACGCCTGCACCGATTTGGATGATTGACACCAATTCAGGATGTTCTCTGGCCAGAATAGGAGAATATAAAATAAAATTTAAGAAAAATTCAAAAAAAAAATTTATTTTCCCATACATTTTGTATATCTATATATATAAAAGAAAGTGGCGTTAGTACAAACGCGTATAACTCAAGAACGCCTGAACCGATTTGGATGATTGACACCAATTCAGAATGTTCTCTGGCCAGAATAGGAGAATATCCCATAAAATTTCCGAAAAATTAAAAAAAAAAAATTTATTTTCCCATACATTTTGTATATCTATATATATAAAAGGAAGTGGCGTTAGTACAAACGCGTATAACTCAAGAACGCCTGAACTGATTTGGATGATTGACACCAATTCAGAATGTTCTCTGGCCAGAATAGGAGAATATAAAATAAAATTTCCGAAAAATTCAAAAAAAAAAAAAAATTTATTTTCCCATACATTTTGTATATCTATATATATAAAAGGAAGTGGCGTTAGTACAAACGCGTATAACTCAAGAACTCCTGCACCGATTTGGATGATTGACACCAATTCAGAATGTTCTCTGGCCAGAATAGGAGAATATAAAATAAAATTTCCGAAAAATTCAAAAAAAAAAAAAATTTATTTTCCCATACATTTTGTATATCTATATATATAAAAGGAAGTGGCGTTACTACAAACGCGTATAACTCAAGAACGCCTGCACCGATTTGGATGATTGACACCAATTCAGGATGTTCTCTGGCCAGAATAGGAGAATATAAAATAAAATTTCCGAAAAATTCAAAAAAAAAATTTATTTTCCCATACATTTTGTATATCTATATATATAAAAGAAAGTGGCGTTAGTACAAACGCGTATAACTCAAGAACGCCTGAACTGATTTGGATGATTGACACCAATTCAGAATGTTCTCTGGCCAGAATAGGAGAATATCCCATAAAATTTCCGAAAAATTAAAAAAAAAAAATTTATTTTCCCATACATTTTGTATATCTACATATATAAAAGGAAGTGGCGTTAGTACAAACGCGTATAACTCAAGAACGCCTGAACTGATTTGGATGATTGACACCAATTCAGAATGTTCTCTGGCCAGAATAGGAGAATATAAAATAAAATTTCCGAAAAATTCAAAAAAAAAAAAAATTTATTTTCCCATACATTTTGTATATCTATATATATAAAATGAAGTGGCGTTAGTACAAACGCGTATAACTCAAGAACGCCTGAACCGATTTGGATGATTGACACCAATTCAGAATGTTCTCTGGCCAGAATAGGAGAATATCCCATAAAATTTCCGAAAAATTAAAAAAAAAAAATTTATTTTCCCATACATTTTGTATATCTATATATATAAAAGAAAGTGGCGTTAGTACAAACGCGTATAACTAAAGAACGCCTGAACTGATTTGGATAATTGACACCAATTCAGAATGTTCTCTGGCCAGAATAGGAGAATATCCCATAAAATTTCCGAAAAATTAAAAAAAAAAAATTTATTTTCCCATACATTTTGTATATCTATATATATAAAAGGAAGTGGCGTTAGTACAAACGCGTATAACTCAAGAACGCCTGCACCGATTTGGATGATTGACACCAATTCAGGATGTTCTCTGGCCAGAATAGGAGAATATAAAATAAAATTTCCGAAAAATTCAAAAAAAAAATTTATTTTCCCATACATTTTGTATATCTATATATATAAAAGAAAGTGGCGTTTGTACAAACGCGTATAACTCAAGAACGCCTGAACCGATTTGGATGATTGACACCAATTCAGAATGTTCTCTGGTCAGAATAGGAGAATATCCCATAAAATTTCCGAAAAATTCAAAAAAAAAATTTATTTTCCCATACATTTTGTATATCTATATATATAAAAGGAAGTGGCGTTAGTACAAACGCGTATAACTCAAGAACTCCTGCACCGATTTGGATGATTGACACCAATTCAGAATGTTCTCTGGCCAGAATAGGAGAATATAAAATAAAATTTCCGAAAAATTCAAAAAAAAAAATTTATTTTCCCATACATTTTGTATATCTATATATATAAAAGGAAGTGGCGTTAGTACAAACGCGTATAACTCAAGAACGCCTGCACCGATTTGGATGATTGACACCAATTCAGAATGTTCTCTCGCCAGAATAGGAGAATATCGAATAAAATTTCCGAAAAATTCAAAAAAAAATTAATTATCCCATACATTTTGTATATCTATATATATAAAAGGAAGTGGCGTTAGTACAAACGCGTATAACTCAAGAACGCCTGCACCGATTTGGATGATTGACACCAATTCAGAATGTTCTCTGGCAAGAATAGGAGAATATAAAATAAAATTTCCGAAAAATTCAAAAAAAAAAATTAATTTTCCCATACATTTTGTATATCTATATATATAAAAGGAAGTGGCGTTAGTACAAACGCGCATAACTCAAGAACGCCTGCACCGATTTGGATGATTGACACCAATTCAGAATGTTCTCTGGCCAGAATAGGAGAATATAAAATAAAATTTCCGAAAAATTAAAAAAAAAAATTTATTTTCCCATACATTTTGTATATCTATATATATAAAGGGAAGTGGCGTTAGTACAAACGCGTATAACTCAAGAACGCCTGCACCAATTTGGATGATTGACACCAATTCAGAATGTTCTCTCGCCAGAATAGGAGAATATCGAATAAAATTTCCGAAAAATTAAAAAAAAAATTAATTTTCCCATACATTTTGTATATCTATATATATAAAAGGAAGTGGCGTTAGTACAAACGCGTATAACTCAAGAACGCCTGCACCGATTTGGATGATTGACACCAATTCAGAATGTTCTCTGGCCAGAATAGGAGAATATAAAATAAAATTTCCGAAAAATTCAAAAAAAAAATTAATTTTCCCATTAATTTTGTATATCTATATATATAAAAGGAAGTGGCGTTAGTACAAACGCGCATAACTCAAGAACGCATGCACCGATTTGGATGATTGACACCAATTCAGAATAAGAGAATATCCAATAAAATTACCGAAAAATGCAAAAAAAAATATTTTCCCATACATTTTGTGATAGGGATAGGAATGGGAATAGGGATAGAGATAGAAAAGAAAAAAATAGAGATAAAGATAGAGATAGAAATAGAGATAGAAATAAAGATAGAGATAAAGATAGAGATAGAAATAGAGATAGAGATAGAGATAGAGACAGAGATAGAGATAGAAATAGAGATAAAAATAGAGATAGAGATTAAGATAAAGATAGAATTAGAGATAGAGATAGAGATAGATATAAAGATAGAGATAGAGATAGAGACAGAGATAGAGATGGGGATAGGAGAAATTAGGTTTGTGGCGGCGAATATATGTATATCTCTTTTGTTCAGAGAATTGACAGTTTTATAGCTTTATAGGAATAAATTTTAGGCAGAACAACGTCTGCCGGGCCAGCTAGTAGTTTATACATGGGCGATAGTACTTACTATCACTGGCACCGATTGGCCGCTAATGCAACGGTATATGCACCGCATGCTGCGTGAAAGAATCCATTCGCTAAACATCTCTTTGTGGTAAAAATTGCAAACTATGAAGAGGAAAGAGAAAATATTGAACATGAAAAACTTTTAGAAACAAAAATGCAACCCACTTTTAACTTACCTGCGAACTAAAAATATAAATGGAAAAACCATTATCACGCACTGCCAATGATGCTAAACTCCCATAATTTTCACGGCACAAAATTTTCTTTTTGTTAAAAAAAAAGAAAAAATAATATTAGTTTGTGTTTTGCACGAACAGCAGAACTTCAAACGTTGAAAAAATTGTGTATGTTTCAAAATAGTTTTGACGTTCTTTTAAACACTTTTTTAGATTATATTGACACTATCATCGTGTTGAATAAACCAAAATTCCAAATGACATTTATGTTTCAAAATGGTTTCGTGTTATATCAACCAACTTTTATTGTTAATTGTGGTTCTTGTTGTCTTAACATTTGTTTTCATGTTGTATTAACACTAAAATTGGGACGTCATTTTTCTAACATTTTTTTTTAGTTTATATTGATACTATCATCATGTTAAATAAACCAAATTCCAAATGACATTTAGGAATAAAATTGTATATTTGAATCATCCTGTATATTTTAAAATTTCTTCATGTTGCATCAACAATAAAATTTGGTTGAATTTACCAAATTTTAAGATGACAGTTACAAAGCCAAAATCATGTTTCAAACATCGTGTAATTTGAAAAAATTTTTGCTGTTCTATGTGTAAAGATCGATCGTGTTAATTTTACATGAATCGTGTTGATGATTTTTTTTCTGAGTGAACGATTGAAAAGTAATTTTATTTTTTGTCATATATAAACCACCTAACTGAGACCCATATCACAAACACCGAACGAACTACCGAAACGCCGAAAGCCACGGCGCCGAACTCGTCGAAAACCGTATTAGCTACCCCGTCGGTTCGAAGTTAGGTGTTTCCAACTATATGAACTATGTTGAATCAACGTTACCAAGTGCTTATGCGAAATTGAGCGGGTTTTTCTGACGTTTCTTATCTTTTTGATAAAAACAAACAAATTTTTACTTTAATTTACAAAATATAATTTTTTTAAATAATAAAATAATTGATTCCATTACGATAGCAGATTTATTAGTAGACGACGAGGAGCAAAGGAATCCTCTGAACGAAAGAAAATTTTTGAGAGATCATAGCAATCATTTTACTTTAAGTAGACAAGCGTAAAGTTAATTATCGGATCGGATCATGATTTTGGTGATGACAGACACTGTCACTAGGAAACGCCCTTATTTATCGTTCATTGTCCGATCTATTTGCACCTTCTAGATAATTCAGGTAGGAATATATGGCTTTCACATTAACTTACCGTTTTGGTTTCGGTTAGCACGTCAGCTCTTTCATTTCCCTCAATACCTTATGTCCTGTATTCAGTATATGATAAATCGTTTGTTTCTACAGAATTCTCCTATATTGGCCCTGCACTGCTGCACCCACAGAGAAATAGTTGTTGCAGCCATTTTGTCGCTTTAATTGCTGCTTGGCTGTCGATAAACAAAGTTCAGCTGTTGATATCGCCGCTTTGCAGGCGTTTAAAATTATAATACGATGAATGCCTTCGACGCTGAGTATAGAAATTAAAATACTCTCACATCTACCTGTATTATTATAAACATCCGCCTCGAAAACCTCAAACATTTACTATGTACAGAAAGGAAAAGAGGGTAGCAAGCAACCAGTACTTACATGGAAGCCTTAATTGGAAGTGATTTAATTATTGAATTATTCTTCTTGCCGCTCTTTTTGATTTTAAATCATTTCTTTTTCGATTAAGCTTATTAGTGCATGTTTTATATTTTAATTTACGCTTATTTACCTTATTAAAGAATGCAAAGTGTTGGCGCCATGAAACAACTGTAAGAGAAGACAGAATTTATTAGTCGTAGTTTAAAGAAAAGAAAAAAAAGAATAACGGATGATTAAATGCTTTGTATAGTTAATATATTAGTACTAAAATGAAAGAATATGATACAAAAAAGAAATAAAATAAATAAATTATATTTGAATGCTAATTCATAATGCATAAAAATCCAGAAATAAGTTAATTATTATGGCGTAACTTTGAGTAAAATCCAAGCATCGCAATAAATACTTGCTTTGCGAATTGGCCAAAGCGAAAATGTTCAAAACAAACCAATCACATTTAAGATAATTTGGGTTTAATAAAAAAATTTCTTAGTTAGAATCCGCATGCTCCTCAGTGGATTTTATTTGGAAGTAAACGCGATTTACTTCATACATAAGTTAGATTTTGTGCTGCTTGAGTCGATCTCTTTTGTACCACCACCAACGCTGGTTAATATTTTTACAAAATGCTGTTTTCGGCAGTAGCGTATATCTTATGGTTCAGTTAGAAATTGAACTGGAGTCGCGAGATTCCAAGTCAAAAGCTTTAGCCACTGTGCCACTTGCGCCACCTACGAGTATCACCGTTGATACACTGGCACCTGGGGGTGGTTTTCTGATGTGATCACCGGTGATACACTGGCAGCCAACGTGTTAAGAGTTATCAAACGCTGCACTTCAATGGCAAATATGTATGTACATATATCTAAGCTTTAGAATTTGTAGGAACTTGTAGGTAATTCAGAACCATTGAAAGCGTAGTGTAGCAGGGGACAATTGACATTGCCTAGGGAACATCGCCATCGCCTATTCGCCAATTGCATACGTGCAAAAGAGAGTGCGCTCACCCTTGTCTTGTATCTACACAGTGGCAAAAAATTCACTAGAGACGAGTCAGTTTTGTACTAAAGATTTCTCGCACAGGTTACGATATATGTACATATGTACATGATAACTAATTAATCAATCCCATCTAATAAAATAATGTTGGCGTATAAAAACGAATAACGCTGATTGGGAATGAATTAATTGAACTGGGACGGGCAGTTAATTAAAAGCGAATGTGTATTTATTTCTTTTTCCTAGCAAAATAAAACGCAATTGCCGTTTGAAAATATTTCATATGTACAAACATAAATGCATACATGCACGGAGAAATATATATTGATGTCACATCTATATAAATTAATTATTCTGTCCGTCCAATAAACTATGGATGTCATATCCATATTTTTTTACTCTGAAAAAAAAAAAAAAAACTATATCAACTACTTTCCGCAGTTAAAATGTGCCCAACAACGCTCTGTTTTTGTTTCAAAGGTGCGAGCGTTGTTGATTTAAGTCAACCACGGAAACTGTTGGATCAAATACTTTTGCCTTTAAGTTAACAACGGAGATTGTTGGAAAAAATTTTCACATAAGAATAAACGTTTGTTTGCATTTTACTCTTTATCTTCTCTCCACCCGGGCCCCAACTGCAAATATGTAACCTCCGCTTGTTCTCCTCTTCTTCTCTCCTTCTTATCATTCACTGGTTGCAATCTTTATTTCTTATTCTGCTTTTTCTTCTTTATTTTATATTCTCCACCGGATTCGAACCATGACATCAACCTGAAATTCTATCCAATCATCACATAGTGGAACATTCAATATTATATTGAATTGTAGTAACCTATTTATACTTCCCTTTTCCTAAAAAAGAATCCATGAATTATATGAATCATTGAAAAAAAAAATTTAAAAAAATTTGTTTTCATTAGTTTTGTTAACAACGGAAAGTTTTGGGTCAAATACTTTTGCCTTTAATTCAACAACGGGGACTTTTGGAGAAAATTTTCTGCTAAAAATAAACTTTTGTTTGTATTTTTCTATTCATCTTCTCTCATCATTATTGTTTTTGTTGGTTTTCTCACAAAAAAATGTTTTCTCACAAAAAAATTTTTAAAAGCAAGCAAGTTTTTGAAACAACAGCGCCCTTTTTAAATCAATTGCTGGATCAAAAAAAAAAACTTTGCTGTAAAAACAAATACATTTGCTGTTGAATCAAAGACGGAGATTCAACAGCCGAAAGTTGTTGATTTAAGTACGGGTATTTTTTTCAGAGTATACATTACAAATTTTTTTGGATATGACACCTATTACATAGATAACACATCCATGCTAAAGAGTTTGAGATCGTATTAAATTCTCGTAAAGCTCGCAAAATAGGAGCGTTATAAGCATATTGGGTTCTAGCACATTCCAAGTAAAAACAAGTAAGGAAGCCTAAGTTCGAGTGGAATCGAACATTAGATACTCAGCTGTATGCTTTCATTGTTTGTTTGCGTTTGATGGAAACACGGTGTATTTTATATAAAGCGAGTGCCGCATAAAGTGGGCGTAGCCACTTTATGGTTTAAAACAGGGCTGCTCACCTCATAGGCACTCAAAGCACAATTGTTTTTGTTTTTTGTTCCGAATCATAGGCACAGATATATATTTTCACTTCAAATATGAAAATAAAATTTTCTTTGCACTCCCATAAGCACTCAGATATAAAAAAATTGTATATGTATGTGCCTATGATTCATATTGAATGTGCAGAGCAAAGGCACTTTGTATAGAAGCTCGAGCACTGCCCTAAGAATTCGAAATTTACAATAACAAATGTGTAATGAAAAAAAAATTCAAAAAATGAAAGCACTGTAAAAAATTTGTATTCAAAAAATTTTCATATAAAAAATAAAAAAAATGTTTATGAATGTGATACTACCAATTGAAAATAAATTCTAAACTAATATTTTATTGGAATTCATAAAAAAATTTAAATGAACAAAAAAATTTTTCATTGCATATACAAAATTTGTAGATGTATTGAGTTTTGTACTTTCAATACGAAAGCGTTGAGCAGCCCTGGTTTAAAAACAAATCCTGAAAAGTATAAAAAACTTTCTCTTCCTCAATTATATTACCATCAAAGTATTTTTGGTTTGAAATCAAAACAAAAAAAAAATATTAAAAAAAAATTATCAGAAAAAAGTTAAAAAAAAAATCAAACAAAATGTTTCTAAAACTGCAATCCGGAGGAGTAATTAAATCTACTCAAATAAATGGCCCGAATCGAATAATTGTGTCAAGTAAGTAATGCAGAAGATTAATTAAGTATCATGATGGTTCATTTTGCTTTATTTTTTCAGTCATAAGGCAGGTAAGGGGCCCTCTTTCAGTATCACTGCAAGAACCGCGACGGTGCCGAAATTTCCTTGGACATCTCCAAAATATTAGTATAAAAGTGACAATATGTATATATCGAGCCCTAACCGCCATAAAAGTGTATCCAATAAAATTATCGCTTTCAGCTTTTTTTATGGAAATCAGCAATTTACTATCACATGCATCAACTCCCAAAATTTCATAGCTGTGAAATGTGCGGTTTCGAAGTTAGAGGCTAAATAAGTTTCAAGGTTGTATAAAAACTGTATGCGAAACAAATTAAAAAAACTGTGTCCTGTACAATTTACTTTTTGTTGAATGCACTTTTATGAGGATTGGGGCTCGATATATAAGGTAATTTAGTGTTTGCTACTACCCCAGCAAACACAGTCTCTAACGTTAGAAATTTTGTCGAGATTACCTTAGATAACTAGTGTAATTCTCTATATATTCTCAAATCGATAACTAGGGTTGAAAACTACACTAGAATTCGATTAGCGAGTGATTAGAGAAGGAGCCAAAACTCACGCCTTTTATCAATTCTCAATATACATATTTCTGTGATATATTGAATATACATACATATATTGAAATTAGATACTAAAAAATGGTAAAGTTAATATTACCGTCGTACAATGTTTTCCATTAAAAAGTACAAGAAGTACCTTTAATTTAAATAATAAGACTGAATTTTGTTTAAATTTCAGTTCTTATAAATGTGGTAAACATATACATGTCAATATATATAATCATATGCAATTTAGGCACATATTGCGTTAATAAAATCTAAACAATGAAAAAATCATGTAAAAGGAGACAAAGCTTTGTTTTTCATTGCAATTGGAAGTATTTGCAAATTCTGATTAGAATCTCATTGGAGAACTACATTAGAATTCGATTCGAGAATTATAATTTTCTCGATTTGAGAATTAGGTACCCTTTTGTTTGAGAACGCTATGATTCTCGATAGATTTTCGAGTCGTCCTCTAACGTTAGAGGTTTGAGAATGAGGCTAGTTCTCGAGTCATTCTCAAATCGATAACTAACCTCAGTGTTTGTTGGGACTGTTTTGGATTTTTATGTAATAAACTATGTTAACGTTATTCAATTTCTCATTAATCTTTGGGATAATGGGTTATTTGCCATATGTATATCCACTGGAAATTTTATGGGGTTTATTTTTAAATCCAAAAAAGTATACAATTTATTCCAATTTTCGGATAGATCTAATACCATTTAAACTGTTTTTATTACCAAAAATATTATAAAAATAATGAAAATTTGGTTTTAATTTAATTCCATAAAAGTATAGAATTTATTCCAATTTTGGATTGATCTTATACCATTTCAACTATTTTTAATACCAGAAATATTCTAAAAATAATGAAAATTTGGTTTTGGTTTAATTCCAAGAAAGTATTAATTAGATACCAAGAATAATTTCTGTCTCTCAATATTCTCTTATTTTTTTATTTTAAACCAGAATGGTTTTAATTTTATGCTTTTTGGCATTGTTATTTATAAATACCAAAATGGAATTAAAATTAAACTAAAATTTTTACTGTGTAAGTATTACCTTCAATTATACATACAAATTTTTTCTTCTTCCTCCTCTTCCCCTTCCCCTTCTTCTTCTTAATTGGCGCTTAACCGTATAGACTCTAGACGATGATTTTGGACGGGTCGAATAAAACACGACATTGCATACATGTTTACTTGTTTTTTTTTTTTTTTTGATAAATGCAAAAAAAATAAACGTTTCACTTAAAAACTTACTAGTACATTCAATAAGCATTCTTATGACTTCTATGTGCAACATTCCATTTTAAAAAATAATATTTTATACACGTATACATTGTCGCACGCTTTTATATTATTATAGTGATCATCTCTTATCATAATTTTTAAATAACATTTTTTTTTCTTGAGACTGTTATTTCTATTTTTACTTTTTCATAATTTCATACTCCATTTAAGTTTTGGTTAAAGTGCAATGTATCGTAAATTGCTGGTGTGCAATAACCGTATTTTTTCTTAAGTATAAATGTGACAAAGTGGTGTTGTACATACCCTGCAGGGAAATCAATAATCAGTGAACAAAATTTCTAGTTCAGAAATGGAGGGGCAATAGTTTGAATGTAGTCAGATTTAACTGTATGATTTAATTGTATGAATTTTTGAATTGACACAAATTCAATATATGTTTGTATTTTTTTGTTTGCTCGAACTTGCATATTTCTGCAATTCTCAGAATGTTAATAAATAACTAGAGTGCTGCCTACTGTCGAAATTCAACAGTTTTTCTAGATATTTTCTTATAACATAGGTGCAACTATAGTTTTTGTATAATTGTTTATTTTTTATTGCCACTGTTACTATTCCGTAGTTGTTCCTGTTGATGCTGCTCCTGCTACTATTTTGTTGTTTTTGTTGTTGGTGTTGTTGTTGTCGTTACTCGTCTTCCAAATTTTCCTACCTACTTCTTTCTTTCTATTTCTGCTCTTTTCTTTCCTCACTTTCTTTCCTACTTATTCTTTCTTATCCTTCTTATTTCCTGGCTTTATGTTTTTGTTGTAGTGCTTTTGCTACCTTTTTACGCTTCTACTTCTTTGAAACTACACTCCACATCCAGCCAAACATGTTCAGAATTGCATGGTAAGTTTGGTGAAAACGCACAAAGCCAGCTACATATGCTTGCGCATTGAGACATCTCTGTTGTGTGCAAAAGCATACAACAACCACACGGCGATTATGGGCGCATTTTCCAACCAATTTTAATGAAAATTGGCGCAGTTCTATTTGAGAGCAATACCTTTCTAATGGTGTGCTCAGTTTTAAAATCGGTTCAGTAGTTTCGACGGAGAAGAAGGAACAAAATTTATGTTAGCGTATTAATAATATAGATAATAATTGGCGTTTTCGATTCGCCATCACACAAGCGAGCAGCGTTGCCAATTTGGTTACTTTTTACCAAAATTGGTTGCCATTTTTTCGTTTGGTTACGTGGTTACTTTCGGCCGATTTTGGTTACCATCAAGGTCCATGAATTGAGTCAGTACACCATGGTTACATTCAACTTTTAGGAATACGCTTTTAATTTTTCTAAACTATAAAATATGTTTTTTCCATTATTATATTATTATATTTGTTGGAATTTTTTTTTTTTATCAAATTCCAAATAATTTATTGTTTGGGGGTAAATGGAAAAAATTAGCTGTTTCACGAAAATCAATAAGGCAAAAGTGGGAAAAATTCAACAGCTTTGACAGAGTATGAGTGGTCGAGCTTGTAAAAGCTTTCGCATATTGCGGCTGAAGATGGAATGTATCACAGGTTCAATCCCCGTGAGGAGCATCCACTTCCGAAAAGGGTGCTCATGATTGAACATGGTTTCTCGTGAACTAGCTATACTCAATCTTCGTTGGAAATAGTTGTTGAAATATTTCCATTTACCCCCAAAAATAAAAAATTAAATTAAATAATTTTTGTGCTAAGCATTAAAAAGCTTCTAAGTCCAAATAATTTAGTTGACAGGAGCCAGCGACCACATTAGAAATAAATCTATTCTGGCGAATTTTCGTCGGGCGATTTTCGTCAGCTGTTCATTCTCATGTCTGGCCGTGTTTTTAAATGTTGATAGAATGCTACGATCGGGCGATATTTCGCTCGACGTTGGATCTGCTTAAGGCATAAAGATGTAAAACAATTGATATATTTTAGTTTTTTTAACCGTATATATTGTTTTGCTTCCAAATAAATAGCCCTAACGTTAATGGGACATATCACTAGCTTAGAGCGCAAATTGTGTAAGTCCTTTAGCCAAACTTTGTAGGAGAAATAAACAAAAAATAAAAAAATTTCGAAATGAAAAAAATTTCTGTTCATGTAAATATTTTGGACTTACAGTATTATCTTCGCTTTTTGGACTTACACAATTTGCGTATCACTGAATAACAACGAGTAGAAATATACCAAGTGTCACAGACTTGTTTAGCGTGGTGCGTATTTGATTTTTCTAGCATTCTACATAAAAATACACTTTTTTTATAAAAGTGGACTTACACAGTTTGCACTCTAAGCTAGCGATATGCCTATATTATTAATTTTGGTTACCAGTTTCTAGTTTTGGTTACTTTTATTTTGTATTTTGGTAAATTTAAAATTTTTTAAGTGGCAACGCTGCAAGCTAGGTCGGATCGAACAAAAATGTTTGAACCCATAATGAGTAGTAGCCATACTCGCTAACTGGTCGATAAAAATTTCCCTCTGCTCGCTATCATTCACATATAAATTTGACAGAAGGAAATTTATAGCCAGCAGAGAAATTGTGAATCGAAAGCGGCTAATAGTTATTAAATAAACTGTTTGATGTACATACATACATCTTTTGCATCTTCGCTTATATGAAATCAGACGAGGAACTTGCAACTAGTTTAGAACTACTGAAAAGGTAGAGTAGTTAGCCGGTAGCCATTGACATTACCTTACACATCTCCATATTGAATTTGTCAGTTGCTCATGTGGAAGAGAATATGTACGCACTCTGTTAGTGGCGAAAAATGCACTAGAAGTGAATCAGTTTTGAACTACAGATTTTCACTACATATACATATTAACATACATATATGTATCTCTGTCAATTACGCTAAGCTCTTCAATGTGCCACAAACAAGAAGTAGAAGAGTTGAAAACGCCAATAAAAACAACAATAAAATTGTGCGACGCATTGCTTTGCTCCTTTCTATTTGTCATTCAACTTTGTCATAAAATCCCTTAGTGTAACATAACATACAACGATTTGTTGCGCTGAATGGTTGGAAATTCGAATGAATGTTGCAGCTGGCAACAAAAAAAGAAAAAGCTTAGAGAGAAACTCTATGACCAGTGATGCCGAAATTGGGCCTTTCGGACCAAATCTGGTCCGATAAATTTACTTTGGGCTGTTGGGCGGCTAAAATCAGTTTTGGTCCGATTTGTAATATCAATATTTTTAGTGGAGAAAATTTCTCAGACGCTAAACATTTTATCTTTCCCGTGTAAAGTTCTTTTATTGTTAGTGAAACACACTATTCGCATATCTATTAGAGTTGGGAAATTTAGTTCACTTTGTTGAGCGCGCAATTGGTGAGCGCTCTCTTCAGTGAACTAGTTCACTTTAGTGACTTTGCATAAGCTATCCAGGAAGGACGTCCCAAGAAAGCGTTATCTTCCGCTGTTAAGAGCCGAGCAAAGCAGTGGCAGATGAGGTGTTCGATTGTCTCCTCGCCTCATCATCTTTCCAGCTTATGCAGCATCTGCGGTAGGGTGCACCTAGCCTCTCTGCGTGTTTCCCGATGAGGCAGCGTCCTGTGAGTACCACCACAAGGTTCGAGATGTCATCTCTCCTTAGAGTACTTATTTGATGGGATTGCTTGTGAACCCATTTCTGCCAGATTTGCCTTGATGTTCGACATACTGGCTTCTGTTGCCATCTATCGCTTGCTAGTTTATAGACATGCTGTTTAAGTATTAGCTTGTTCGTGGCTAAGGCATACCTATGCCTTGTGGAAGAACTTGCTCGGTAGTGACCTGCCTCGCAAGTTCATCCGCCCTACAATTGCCATTGATATCCCTATATCCCGGGACCTACACGAGGTGCAGACAGGTCTGTTTGGCCATCTCCTTTAGAGATCGGCTACAGTCTAGTGTTAGTTCTGAATTAAATGAGTGGGAGTCAAGATTACTTAGTATGTACATATGTATTTAAAAATAAATATGTAATTCCATTTTAAGTTGACTTCTGATTTTTGGGCCTTTTTTGGCGGAATTGGGCGGTAATTTGGTCGGTAAAATTTTTTTTCAGTGGCAACACTGTCTATGACAATAACAAATGAGGCCAAGTATGAGAGTGTGAACTTACATGTGATATATTTTATAGTATAGCATAAAAAGCTAAAATTTAAGCGACATGAAACCCTTAAAGTGATGTTTGTGTACATGGAAATCAAAAATTGAGTGCAAGTGTTTCACTAAATTGAGAAATAAAAGAAAAAGGATTTATATCAAAATAAAATGGCATTAAATTAAATTAAATCAAATGCCAATTAAACCAACTCCATGTTTGGGCTCAGCAATTATAATTACAGATTGGCAGACTGACAATATTGAATGTCATGGCCACCTCTGATGTTTTGTTTTTAATTGTAGCCAATTATTAGAAAACAAAAATAACTTGGCCCGCCTCGTTGGGACGGCTAAGCAGCAAAGCGGTCGTCTAGACGGTTAAGCGCCAAGCAAGAAGAAGATTTTCATGCAATTTTCAATTCCAACAACAAGTGATTCCTTTTGACATGGAAGGCGCCATTATTTATTATTAGCCGTTTTCGATTCACAATTTCTCTGCTCGCTATAAATTTCCCTCTGCCAAATTTATATGTGAATGATAGCGAGCAGAGGGAAATTTTTATCGACCAGTTAGCGAGTATGGCTACTACTTATTATGGGTTCAAACATTTTTGTTCGATCCGACCTCGCTTGTCTGATGGCGAATCGAAAACGCCAATTATATTGATTACTATTGGCGTTTTCGATTCGCCATCGGATAAGCGAGGTCGGATCGAACAAAAATATTCGAACCCATAATGAGTATAGCGTGGTTATGGTACCAATGTTAATTGCCAATCAAAATCGGAAACATTTCGTGATTGGTGAGAGGTGGTTATGCTTACATAAGTGATTGGAGCGCACATACACAACATAACACATGATTATTACTGGGCACATACACAACATAACACATTATTACCCCCGAAACCTCGGCTGCTGGCTGCCTGTTTCACACAGCAAATGTGCTGGATGTGAGAGTCCGAAAATTCTCTCACCGTCGGAGTGCACAACAACAATTTCACGGTGCTCGACCAGCAACATTGTAACCATAACCAGGCCCGTAGTAGCCATACTCGCTAACTAGTCGATACAAATTTCCCTCTGCTCGCTATCATTCACATATAAATTTGGCAGAGGGAAATTTATAGCCAGCAGAGAAATTGTGAATCGAAAGCGGCTTATATAATATCTATTATATAAAAATGAATGTGTGTGTGTGTGTGTGTGTGTCCTTTATGGACTCCCAAAGTACTCAACCGATCTTTATGAAATTTTCACAGTAGATTCATGTCGTATTAGCGCACATAATAGGGCATATAGAATTTCGAAGAAGTTGGAACTTCCCGGAATATAGGCCCAAATGTGGACCCAGAGTGACCCAGCAAGTGTTTGAGCAATATGGGTATCAATTGAAAGGTGCTGAGCAGGCCTTCAACATAGAGTTATTTTCATTGCGATGCCTAGGCCGGGTCCACAAATATGGGTCAAAACGTGGACCCGGATGACCCTCGAATGTTTCTAAGCGAGATTGGTATCAAATTAAAGGTGTCGAGCAGTGCTTCAACATACAGATATTTTCATTGTTATTTTTTAAGTTGGTTTCCCAGAGATGGTTCAAGTAGTGGGCCCGGATGGTGATTGATGGTCCCGGTAAAGGCAAAGGTAAAGGTAAAGGTAAAGGTAAAGGTAAAGGTAAAGGTAAAGGTAAAGGTAAAGGTAAAGGTAAAGGTAAAGGTAAAGGTAAAGGTAAAGGTAAAGGTAAAGGTAAAGGTAAAGGTAAAGGTAAAGGTAAAGGTAAAGGTAAAGGTAAAGGTAAAGGTAAAGGTAAAGGTAAAGGTAAAGGTAAAGGTAAAGGTAAAGGTAAAGGTAAAGGTAAAGGAAAAGACCCATTATAACATTAAAGCTTTTGTTCGTCGCTGTGAAGCGGGACGGGTATTTGCTAGTTAAATATATAATTTTGCTTAGAAATGCCTAACAAAAATTATCAAGTAGTGGTTAATATTTTATTATGGGGAACTTATAAAAAGCATTTTTTATGCATTTTTTTATGAAAAACTAAATTTGCAATATTTATTAATAAATTGGCTTTATGCTTTTGGCACATACATAGATGCTCCACACACTCATAAATACATTTCGTCGATGCCTTTGCAAAACCGCCCATTTACCAAAACCCAAATTTTACAGGAGAGCGAAAAGACGTGCTTGCTTTGTCATACAAATGACGGGATAGTTGGTAATTCATTAACCGTTATTTTAAAAACTTGTTACTGAATTAATGTTTTTACGATTGTATGTGTTGTCATTAGGGTTGCCGAAAAAATCATTACATTGCCTTCAAAAAAAAAAAAAAAAAAAAAACAATATATGCGGAGAAAATCGTCTTTATTACTGGTATTTTCTTTTTGTTTCCGTATCGTTAACTGTCAATCATGTTTCTATGACTTTTAACGTTCCAGTTACTGCCTCCTTCCTAATTATTTTATGGTAACAACAGTTGGAAAATTAAAAACAGTGCAGGGTGAAAAAATGATTTTTTTAGTATCGGCCATGATACAACTATACAGGTAGTAGCATAACAGCAGCTGATTTTACTTTTTTCATTTTTGATTTCTCCCGATTGTCAAACTTTCGTTTTGTTTACTTCCTAGCAAGGCAGATCTAAGGAGGTAGGTGCATAGCCGAATTCAGAAACTTCTTTTTTTATTTACAACGGTAGAGTGTAATGTCAAAATCAAAGCGAATTCACATCATGGCCAATAGGAATGGGCGAGTCCCAAGCGAATTTTAACTAAGGCGAAATATTTTTACATTACACTCAACCAATCACAATAGCAAAATATGTACATGAGAGGCAGCGGATTTCAATATGGCGGTCTGTATAGTTGTATCATGGTGTCGGCTAAAAATCAGTACAAATCAGTACAAAATCCAAAAAATCAGTATTTCTTAAGGTTTTTAAAACCATCAGTATGGGGCACGAAAAATCAGTATTGTACTGATCAAATCAGTACGTCTGGCAACCCTAGTTGTCATCGATGTCTTGAGTTCAGGTCAGCACGGAGATTCAACGAGGAATCACTCCTACCAATAAGTGCTACTTTGGACTAAGTAGGCAGTCCTCTCTCGACGAAAGAAAATCACGCTCTACAGGACGCTCATCGCTCCAGTCGTCACGCGACTGGCGTACTTTATTGAAACCGGCCAAAGGTTACGCCTAAAAGGTTGCGTGCCAATCAGAAGAAGAAGATAAGGTTGGTTGAAACAATTAATTTATACTGTTATGGTTATGTCAAGATTAGCTGCGCTTTTAAGCAATCTGAATTGTTCCTTGTAATGATAACACAATTGACCGCTTCTGAGCCATTGGCAATTGAACTACTGCCTTTTTAACTCCTTTTCGCTAGTTCTCAACCAGAAATTTTATTCACTAGTTATTGATTTCCTGCAGATTATATATGTGCATAAGTACTATATGTTGATGGTCAGTAAATTAATATTTTTATGGACAAATATATAAATAGCGCAATGGCAGTCCAATTTGGTTCATTTCATTGTTTTTAACAATAGGACAGCACGCACTAAATATTTTTATATGTAAGTAAAAACGTATGTAAGCAATAAACAATCATATTTGCTAAGTACTTATATACATATAGTGCTTAGGGATTTGTTACATTTTTATTTGCGTAATTTCTACAATAACTTGTTAATTGTAACGACGTAGAAAACTTTTTGGTTATTATTTTTGGGTGCAAGTAAGACGGCGTGTAACTTCCATACAAACCGCTACTGTCTTTTTTATCCTTCTGGATTTATCGGTATTTTGGACATTTTGAATTTATCGGAATTTATCGGTATTTTGTATGGACATCCATATGCATAGATAGATATCCACAGCTTAAATTTCAGTTTACCTTTCATAACGGCCTAACCGACATTTGTGCCAAAAATTAGAATTGAATATTTGACACCTAACTCTATGACTTCAGAGCCGAAAAGGATATTAGAAGGAAACATAGAGCTTCCCAAGCTCCCAAAAGACCAAATTTATGGTATAGATGTATAGAGCAGGGCGCCAGGAGTTAAAGTTTGCCAAATCTCAATTTTGGCATAGGCGATTAAGAAAGCTTCACTTAGGCGGTTATGAAGTTTAAACGACGATATGTATATACATACATATTGATAATACATACATAGATTGAGCAAAAAAAATCATTATGCTTTTAAAAGCATTTCGCACGTTTTATTCAAAATTTTTTTTTTGGGAAAATGCAAACAAACCTTTATAATTTCAAATAGTTTCCTTCTACGGCTAACTACAAAATCACTTTTATT
Organism: Urophora cardui; assembly: GCA_960531455.1. Taxonomy (NCBI): domain Eukaryota; kingdom Metazoa; phylum Arthropoda; class Insecta; order Diptera; family Tephritidae; genus Urophora; species Urophora cardui. Next base: position 119,283,922 of record OY482670.1, on the reverse strand, counting down.
TCTGCCATTTTTATCTTTTTGGGTATTTTATAAGACTAGACTCAAAGGCATGACCCAGTTATTGAAATATATGGCAAAATCCCAGAAATCGAAAATTTCGAGTTAAATCCCTATTGCATAAAACGGGCGATTTGATTATTTTGTTCAAGAATAAATCAATATAACTTATTTATTCTCCATACCAAAAAACGCTAGGCTTGTGATGGAATGGATGAATATTTGTATGGCAATTCATGCTGTCCCTTTAGGTATCCAATATCCGCTGGGCTATGACAAAGTCCTGATAATGGAATGTTTACGTTTTGGCAAGCGCGCATACTTAACATTCTTAGCATGCTTTTAGGCTGATAAGCTAAATTTGCTGTGTTTGGGTATGTGCTGTCGGTGCAACATACATACATATGTATATTGGCTTGACCAATAACAAGAGCATCCCTGTAGGGAAAATCTCTAGTTCAGAACTAGGTCGCTTCTAGTAAAATTTTAATAGCATTTTTGCCAATTCGAAATTGCATACAAATCAAAGTGTGTCTTATAATGGTCACTCAATTCACTCCTTCTGAACTGGTGAGGGTCTAACTACAATTGATCGAGTTAATTTTTGACACTTTTTCGCTAGTTCGGAACTAGAAATTTTGCTTACTACACTCAAAAAAAAAATTTCTCTCGATCAAAGACATAATTTTCCTTATTTTGAACACGCGTCCCAATACAAAATTTTCTTTGTTTTGTGTAAATTTTCTCAAAAATGTGGAAAAAACATAAAAAAACATTCAAACAAATTCGTTGCCATGGGGATTTGTATGGGAATTTAATTTCTCAAAATTAAAGAAATCAAGTCTTCAAAACAAGGAAAGTTGGGAATGGAATGGCGCTTAAAGAATTTTTCATTATTTTAATGTATGAATTTTTTCAAAACAAGTATATGAAACCATGGTAACGCATGTAACAACAATATTTTATAAACCTTTTAACATGTTTTAAGGAAAATTTACTCAAAACAAAGAAAGTAGTGTTCAAAATAGGTAAACAATTTCTTTGACCCCTCCATATATTTTTTTTCTCTCAGTGTAGTTATTGAGTTCCCTGCAGGCATTGTTCAAACATTCACATTTTTTTGGTGAAGTATGTATGTATGTAAATAAGTAAACTGGACAAATATACATACATACATACATATGGCCTTGATTTTGGGGGAACAAATAAATTGGAGTGCGTGTGTACACAGCTCGAGTTTAACGCTAAAAATATTACAATTGCGGCGAGTTTGCAAGTTGAAAGGTAAATGACGTAACCGAACTTCCATTTTATAATGTATTTATACCTAATTGAAGTTTGACAATAAGTTTATGGGTAACACCTAAGCTCAATTTAGCTTGAAGAAAGCATACAAAAATTGCGTTTCACCGTATAAAGAATGCCAGATGTTAATATGGAAAGGAGATATACATATACTTATATTTCTAGTCGAATTATTTAGAATGCATGGCAGACTAGTTAGTAGTAAACTAGTTTAAAACTAAATGACTTGACTGCACAGTATATAAAACTAATTTCTTTCTTTTTGTTATTTGCTTTTCCGACAGGGTAGGATTGCGATGTATTGTGGAGAACGAACGAGAACGAAACAAGATACTGAAGATAGCACATAACCGAAACCGGTTTATAACCAAATAAAAATTGACAAGGAATGACGGAAATTCGTTCCACAATACATATAAAACTAACTTCCGCTTTAATATATTAAATATACAAAAATGCTCATACATAATAAATAAACCATTTCACTATTGTTTTTTTTTTTTGCTTTTACTTGAACAACCAACACTAAACATTGGGCAATTAATTACACGCTGTCAATTTACGATGAGTTAACTTTTTATTTCTTTTCGCAGCATCCACTTTAACGACAATAAAATAAATGAAATTTTCAGCTCGTACACAGAGAAAAAACTAGCATGAAAGGAAATGGACCAGAGTTTTGGTTGATATTACTGATATTGCTGATTTTTTGTATTAAAAACAAAATTTTGAAAAAAATTAACTATGCAATATTTAAAGAAACTCACATTTATTCCAATTTTCACCAATTTTTGGTTGTTTTTTTTTAACGAAATATTGCATAAAATAAAAAAATTAGTTTTAACCAAAACTCTGCTTGATTCCATTTCAAGTGTGAAATTAGTACTATTAAACAATTTTTGTTTGTTATTTTTCTCTGTGTACACTAAAACTGGCAAACAAAAAGGCAAACAAGCGTGCGAGTTGCGAAGAATTTTTGAAGAAGGTAAGCTATTTTCACTTAGCTTGGTTTTTGTTTTTTTGATGCTTTGTTCAAAATTTTATAGCTTGAGTTAAGCGATGCAGCAACGGTGCACAGTGGGGCAGCTTCCATACATTCAGCGGAAAAAAATAGAAGGAGTTATCGTAGGGCTTTGAAATTTTGCACACAGGTTATATATGAGCTAGTTAAGAAAATTTCCAAAAATGGTTGAAATCGGTCAACTCCTAGGGGTATCTCCCTTGGAACCATGAAAAGAAGGAATTATTTAAAATCTTTAATTTTAGCTGAAAAAAATTAATATATTTTCACGATACTTCGAGCATAAGTTACTCTTATGAAAGGCATTGACGGTGCAAAAAATCATTGAAATCAGCCACTGTCTAGAGGTACCTCCCTTGGACCTATAGTAAAAAATTAAAAAAAAAAATTAAATACAAATTTTTATTTCAGCTCAAAAAAGTAAGATATCTTTACGAAACTTTGCATATCAGTTATCCTCATAAATGGCATTGTCGGTACCAAAAATAATTAAAATCGGCCACTCCCTAGGGGTACCTCCCTTGGACCTATAGTAAAAAATAAAAATATTTTTAAATTCATACCTGTACTTAATTTTGAATAAAAGCGAAACGCGTTTATCGATTTTCATGATTTATGTATCATTTTGTTCATAGGCTATGCGACTATACTTTAACTTTAATAGGACTTTAAGCTTTTTTACCGCTTTGGATTTTTTATGCGTTAAAAAACAAACATTTATTTTTAGGCAAAAAATATTTTTTTCTCCATAGATTTATTTATAACTGCGAAACTGTTTCTTATGTAGCGAAACGTTATATAAACAGATGAAAGTAATTGTAATTCTTGATTTTTCTAAATTTGTTTAAACAAAATCCGACAAGTGGTTCTTGAGTAATGTTAAACAAAAGAGCCTTATCAGAATGGAGTCGCGAATCAATTAGCTGAAAAATGTTGTACTGTGTAATACAATAAATTGAGAGGTGGTACCTGGTGGCACTTGAAATTTATTAAAAACGTAAAAACAGATATGAGACAATGTATTATTAGTGATTTCCAACTGGAGGCAAGTAGAGCTAAAATTGCAGGTCCAAATGTTTGGAGAAAAAAAGGGATTTTTGCTATATGTTCATAAAAATAAACAAAAAATAAAAACTTAAGTCTCTGCAGAGTTTATTTTTTCAATTTTAGTAGACTGAAATATCCTACTTTAAATAAAAAAAATAATATTCGTTTTGAAATTCTTCGGTTTAAATTAAGTTGGTTCGGTAAAACATACAACTACTGAGTTTGAGACGGCTATAAAAAAAAAACTAGCAGTCAGATCGAAGTAATTCTTTTTTATTTGGTTGTACCATTTAGTCTAAAATTCCAAACTATCACTGCATATTGCATGAATAGTATGTTGGCAATTTGACTTTTTTCCGCGAAATCCCTAGTGTGTGGCGTCTGCTCATTAACTGTTTCATCAACACGTGTGTATTTTGACGATTGAAGAAAACAGTAAACTGTTATTTTGACACATCTTGCTGTCTGCTTGTAACAAAAGTTAAGGAGAAGTCATAAACTTTCAATAGTGAATAGTTCTATATAGTAGTATGAGTCTCCAGTATAGCAAACACGTACATACACTTTTATAACAAAATACAGGGGCGGATTTACCTCTAGAAGCGCCCTGGGCAAACAAATCAAGCCGCGCCCCAATATTTCCAAAAAAACCGTACTTGCCTTCGTGTGGTGAAATTTCATTACTGATATATTTTACGGATTGAAAAAATTTGATTCGATTCTTATATAGGTACCACATTTTTTTCCATTTTCTAACCTTCAAAATGATCTGACCTTAAACCCTCATTATTAGGTGGCACAGATTTCGCAATATCATTAAATTGCAGTTCATCATACGAATCTGAAAAACAATTTTATAGTGAAAATGTTTCGTCCTGAAACTAAACTCACAATTTTTGACAGTAGGGTGCCTCCCAGGTAGCGAAATCTGGCTTTCTGGCCCAGAATCTATCTGGGCTAACCTAGCTGTCGATCAATTGACTTATGCATTTTTACCTTTTTGGTTATGATCAACAACGGAGTCATTTTCTTTTCGAGGAGTTTGAAAAAAACAATCAAGTTTAGGGATTTTCGACAGTAAATCTTTGTCTTTCTGCACTTTCTGGGCTGCACGTTTTTTCTTTGCTGCGCCGCTTAACTTTTTCATATTTGCACTCATTCTTCTATTTTTCACAAAAACATTAATTCACTGACACTTTTTTGATGTTTTTAACTCGGAACAACTTTTAAGATTACATAAAATGTACGCAGCGCATTGTATAGAGGCGCGAACTATTCAAATTAACCAGAAAGAGAAAATATTCAGATCTTAGTTTCCTTTGAAAAAGTGAGCTCGCGCATTTCCCCGAAAAAATACTTCAATGCCTACTTGATTTTTAAATTTGAAATTTCAATTAAATTTGAATCTTTCACGTCATTTACTGCATACAAGCTGCTAAAACTTATGGCGTTTTCGATTCTGGCCAAAATGTCGCACTTATTCTGCACTTTTATCGGGCTGTCAATTTTCTTTGTTCTATTCCACATAGATTCCACAAATTTTTTCAGGGTTGATTGTTCTATTGAAAAAAATGTCGCACTCTCCCCGACCACAGGGCAGCATTTTCTGCCTTTAATATGAACAAGGGTTGCATTATTTTTGTTTCATACATCACATGAAAAGTGCAACATTTTCTTAGGGCACAGGGCGCATGTTGATAATGTTGCCTTGTAATAATGCAGCATTTTTGTTCAGAATCGAAGACGCTATTAGTGTTTACATATCGCTCATTTGCTGCAAGACCGACATAAATAAAAAACGTCATTTTTGAGTTAATGCTGCAGAATAGTTAGTTACATCATACTTCATTTGAGTTAAAAATTCTTTATGATTTGTTGAAAACTAAGCGCTTCAGATACAAACGAAATGTTGCATTTACTTGCGCACCATATGGCGGTTGAATCTCAAAATTGCCCTTCCTGAAAAGTTGTGTATTTTGAAAAGTGAAAATGCAGCAAATGAGCGATATGTAAGTCCCACTGGGGCGAAGGTTAAGAACTGTACCAATGTTCTGAAGTGTACTTTGATAAATTTTTTCTCTGTAAAAAATTGAAAAAATCTTTCATTCTTGTTGTAATATTAAAAAAAAAAACTTTTTTTGATAAATAAAAAAAAAAAATTTTTTTTCTTTCTCTTAGTTTTGGCGCCCCTATTGAAACGGCGCCCTGGGCAGCTGCCCATGTTGCCCCTATGTAAATCCGCTCCTGACAAAAGATTTCATGTTTTATAGACGTGTTTTAATTTTTTTTTTTTTTTGCTAACTCAATTTAAATGAGTTTTCCATGAGTGGCAGTATGCGGCAACTAACTTCCAAGAGGTCGCTTACATACATACGTCCAAAGTAATGCTGAAAATTTGATGTGAATATTGAATGAGAGGCGGAATGTCTCCAACGATTTCTATAGGTGGCTGAAAAAATTAACTGATTATGCATAGGAAGGAAAACTTATGTAGGTAAATCTAAGCCAGAATAACAAAGTGAAATTCATTTATTTAATGTAAGTTTAGTTTAGTTAAGTTAGGTTAAGGTGAATTAAGTTAAGTTGAATTAAGTTAAGTTGAATTAAGTTAAGTTGAATTAAGTTAAGTTGAATTAAGTTAAGTTGAATTAAGTTAAGTTGAATTAAGTTAAGTTGAAAAAAGTTAAGTTGAATTAAGTTAAGTTGAATAAGTTAAGTTGAATTAAGTTAAGTTGAATTAAGTTAAGTTGAATAAAGTTAAGTTGAATTAAGTTAAGTTAAATAAAGCTAAAATTTTGAAAAACCCAAAAGATGGAATTTTTTTCTACCATCGAATCATTCTTGACCGACAAGCAGTTCTGTCTTTTGGCCTTCCTGCGATCGAACATCTCATTTGGCACTGCCCGGCTCTTAACAGGGCCAGACGGCGCTTTCTTGGTACATCTTTCCTGCATAGCTTACTCTGAAAAGAAAACCCGTAGTTAAATCAAAAACTTTTCGCTGTTGAATCTCCGTCTTTGATTCAACAGCAAAAGTATTTGTTTTTACAATTTTCAATGCTCTTGCCGTTTACTTTGTCGCAAATACGAAAACTCAGTTCGAGATAGATTATATTTTTCTACGAATAGCCATTATGGAAGCAACTAAACTGATGTTCCGCACACGTTATCGAAATATTCTCATAATTGCCATTTATGTAAATCAACTTCTGTATGTACAAAGCACCTGTGAGCTTTCGGCTTTTCTGCGAAAAGCTACAACAAAACTGTTACAAGGAAACTAAACTAAACAGCGTTATTTTCCAGGAATGGTCGTTGTCAACTTCGAAACAGCAGCTAGTGCCTAAATAAATTGCACAACTAGTTACTATGTGTACATTAGGGATTCCAATTTTTCCGATTTTTACGATCCCGGGATATTCGGGATTTTATTTTATAATCCCGGGATCCCGGGATTTATCCCGGGATTTGGACTTTAATTCTAACTCAAATAAAATTCTACTTTTCTAAAGGATTTCGGTGCGCTGATTCTGAAGTCGGATTTTCGGTAATATGTGTAGGTTTTGAGATATTCATGTCCAAAGAGGCGGTTTTTTGCTATATTCACTGCTCAATCTGTTAAATTACTTACTTTCATTAAAAGATGATTGCAGCTATTGAAAGAACGATCATTTCTCTTGAAAACAGCGCTTTGCTTTTTCGGGTATCTTATTCAGATATCTACGTTGCACATAGGTAGATTTTCAAGTTTTATGCGGCCAAAAATATTTTATTGTCTTCGTATATTCCAAATTGCTTGTTTAATGCAAAATTTTAATAATTTGTGTTAAAAGTCGATTTTATTGAAAAATATATACAGTGACTCAAAACAAAGTCATACGCCAGAGTTTTTAAATTTATTTCAAAGAGTTCTGTCGAAAATTTGACTTTCTTATTTTTGTTTAAAAATGTAGACAATTTTTCTATAAAAATCGTTTTAATCAGGATTTCTAAGCTTATGGAAAAAATCCGAAAAATCGTACAAATTTCTAAAAGTGGATTAAAAATTTCAAAGCGCGGCCAGAATTTATAGAAAAGTTTGAGGAGCTTTCTAAGTATACTGTTATGTAGCCAACCAACCATAGTGTCAAAAGTGCAATTCTCAATGTTCTGAAAAATTCCGTCGATTTTAGAAATTTTTTTCTGCAGGGTGCTTGCCATATATGTACGTGAGACCGTTCCAATTAAAATTTCCGAAAAGCTAATAAAAATTTTCAAAAAGTTGAATGTTGCATATTATTATATTAAAATTGAATGAACTGCAAAACTACATACTCAAAAATCTTCTAAAAAAATTTAGGTTTAGAATCCTTAGCCCCTTTTTATGATAAGTAGTTCCTAGACTTTGAAAAATTGGAAATACTAAAATTACTGCCTAAAAAGTTAACATTAATTGGTGATAAATATCTCGGTTTCTTTCGAGCATCACCTATATTAACCAAGATTTGCGTTAGAAATATAAACATTAAAATCAAATATAAAACACAAAAAAGAAAATTATTGTAGGTACATATGAAGTGAAGTGCGACTTTGTGCGACGTAATTTTTTGCCGGAAAAATACTAATTGTACTAGATATCATGTTCGAGGGTTAATTTGACTGAGTCTGACAGAGCAATATAACAAAATCAATTTTGAACACAAAAAAGAGTGAAATTTTTTTTACAATATCCCAACTTTAAAAGCTTAAAACTATAAACTTAGAATTATTGGAAATCAAGGATATTATTGAAAAGTGTTAATAATTACTTGAAGATTTAGGATCCATCACGATTACTTAAATGAAATGCTTTAAATAATAAATATTCACGCTGAAACTAGCACTTAAAAATATGTAAAAAAAAATTAAAATATTAACTTTAGATATGCTAAGTTTCGACCATCTGGGAGCTAGTGCAGAGTATGGGGTCGGGAAAAAAGCGATGAATTATTGTTCCCTAGCACACATGGGCGTAGTTAACTAATCCGTGTCACCACTACGCCATTAACTACCACTACCTTCGCGATAGTGGGGCTTGAAAATTTTCCAAACAACTAACATGAGTGGAAGTTGAAACTTTTTCCACTACCACTAAAAATATTAGTGGTAGTGGATAGGGCTTCAAATCCCAGCTTAGTGGGATTGGGGCTTGAAAAATTTCCACTAATTTTCAATTAGTGACTGAAAACTTGTTCCCACTAAATCACGAAATAGTGGAAAAATCATTGATTCCACTATATGTGTAGAATCACTAAGTTTGTATATCGAAATACATATACATACTTACATACATGTGAATAGTTCATTTTTGCTCTGAGAAGAAATATGTCTCATTTTGCTCGTATATCTATGCATGTACATATGTATGTATGTGGGCATTTCCTGGGCGGTGCGGACGTTACGTTCGCACGATTTTTTGAATATTGTATCGTTTTATTATAAAGGGAAATATTTAGGACACACCTGATGATAAAACAAGTAAAAGCGCGGCTGTCTTCGGTCGTACCGAAGACTTCATACCTTTCATGAGTGGGGAAATGTAAAGTTACCTATGTATGTACATAGCCGGATTAAGTTTAATTTATAATTTTAATTCTGTGGGTTATTTATGGAAAGATTTATTAGAAAAATTAATGTCTTGGCTATTTAAATGGAGGAGTTATACACCAAAATGTCCATATCTGAACAATCGGTTGTAGGGGAGCTATAGGTTATAGTGGTCCGATCTTAACAATTTTCGGCAATCCCGTTTGGGTCCATATGGGTACAAATACTTCAAAATTTCAAGCCGTTAGCTGTTAAAATGGAGGAGTTATACACCAAAATCTGTATATCTGAATAATCGGATGTTGTGGAACTATAAGTTATAGTGGTCCGATCTTGACAATTGTCCGTAAACTTGTTTGGGCCAAAATGGGCACGTCTAATTCAAAGTTTCAAGTCCTTAGCTGTTTAAATGGGGAAGTTATGCACAAATTACATCCAAAAATGTCATGTATATCTGAATAATCGGTTGTTTTCTATATGTTATAGTGGTCCGATTCGGCCGGTTCCGACAAATGATCAGCTGCATATAACAACATACCTGTATTCCGAATTTCATTCAGATATCTCAAAAACTGAGGGACTAGTTTGCGTTCACACAGACGGACGGACGGACAGACGGACAGACGGACATGGCTTAATCGACTCAGCTCGTGATTCTGATCATATCGGTATATATTTTGGTGGGTCCCCCACGCTTCCTTCTGGTACTTTCGACAAAAATTTTTTGGCACTAAGTTATAATACCATTTCATTCTCATGAAAGGTATAAATATGTTGGCTATACAAATTTAGTTTAATACCTTTTTTTAGCCACTTAAACTGCGTTGCGGACGTTACACAAATGGAAGTGGTTTTAGATTATTAACTAAATCAGCGATTTTCTTCGAATTTCGAAGTATAACTGAAAAAACTTATTAGAGATAAATTGCAGAGAAAAGTCAATGGAACCGATTGCAAATACCATAGATTTTTTGCAGAGGGAAAAATTTATGTACTTTGGGTTTTTCATTGCTGCTCTTGTATCGTTAAAAATAAAATTAACGAAATTTCAAGAGGGTTTTGAATTACGAGACTTGACATCAGTTTGCACCGAACTTATAACATGCCTACACAAAAGATTACAAATATTTTTTGAAGGTAGTACTATGTTGTCGATTTAAAAGATAAAAAATAAATAGTAATTAATAAAATTATTTTAAGGAAATGAGGAAGCAAATTTGGCCATCATAGCGGCAATATCGTGCCCAGGTGTAAAGTTGCGTTTCTTGCAAGTTCTGCAGCGAACGGCACCGCACCTAACTACGGATTTCACAAAAAAATTATTCATTGAATATGCTGCTCAGTTTTTTGTGAAAAGTGACAGCCAAAATTCAGATACAGAAAAATCCTCAGAACCAACTGATACATAAATTTTTGGAGTTCGACGATGCAAATAGTAAGACTATTTCCTTAAATTGAAATATAATTTAACCTTTTTTACAGTAGCAGCCCCTTAAATTATTGAACAGGATGAGGTCCGAAGGCAGCTTGATACGTATTTTCTTGATCCAAATAAGTCACTCAAGAGTCTAGAGAGCTATGGTATTGTGCGGAATTATACTATATATGTATATGTTTATGTATTTCGTGCACGATAAACACACATACATATGTATGTATATTTGCCCTGCAAAAATTCCGAGTACTCCATTCGCTATCCATGGAGTGCTCGCTATGGACCAGCCGATTACTCCATAACTTGCCACATTTCATACAAAAAATATGGTCCATTTAACATTGCATGTCATTGCAATGGAGTATATACGCCAGTCCCGCATAACAATCAAATTAATCCATGGAGTACCTACATTGGATTAATTGATGGAGTACCCAACAGTTAGCCGAACATAACAACAAAAACCAAATGTTTATCGCGACGGCGCCGAATGACGCGTGTTCGGCTAACTACGAGCCGATGCAGATACATGAATCGGTCGTTTGGGCTATGTTAATGATCACTTTGAAAGTACTCCAACCTACCACAAATGGAGCATATAATCCAATGATTTTTGCAAGGTAGGCGTCTATGAACGTATGACTAAATAAATGTGTACATATGTATGTAAAAATATTTACATTCCCGGAAAATATTTTATTGAAGATAACAGTTTTATTAGTGTTACTAACAGACATGCATATGTTAATATGGTTTAGTGGAAGTAATTTACTCCCACTCAATTTGATTTCAACTACCACTCATTTCCAGAAGATTGAGTTAAAAAAATTTCCACTACCACGAAATCGCTTTTTTTTTAGTTGAAAAATTTTCCATTACCACTAAACGCTGTTAGTGGTAGTGGAAAAAAAATTAATCCCACTACACGTAGTGGTAGTTGAAAAATTTTAAAATCCACTAATGACATATTAGTGGTACTTGACAGTTAGTTAACTACGCCCATGTATGTTCCCTAGTCTATTTCCAATATGTGAGTATGTTTTTTTCTGTAATTGTAACAACTTCACAAAATTCAATTTTGGCCGCATAAAACATGAAAATCTACCTATGTGCGTTGTCTTCAAAAAAATGATGATCGTGCTTTCAATAGATGTAATCAGTTTTTAATGAAAGTGAGTAATTTTAAAAATATTGAGGAGTGAATATGGCCACAAACTGCGTTTTTCGCCTCTTTGGACATGAATATCTCAAAAACTACACCGAAATCCTTTTGAAACGTAGAATTTTATTTCTGTTACAAAAATTTTTCGACCAGTATTATTTTCCCACATTTGGGGTTGAAAAAAGTAATTACATTTTTAGAGAAACGCTAAAACTTTAAAATGCAAAGAAAAAAAGATTTTTATTGCCATTTTTTATTACTTCATTAGTAACAAAATAAAATAGGAATGTAAAATCATTCGTATTATTTAATAATACCTAAGAGTTACTTTAAAAAGCACAACCAACAACGAAAATTACAAACATTTGGTGAACAAAACATTTGCCTTTGCAGTTGGTACTTTTAGGATATTATTAATAAAAAGGCTTGCAATCATTTGATAATTTTCAATAGAAATTTTTTTTAGAACTTAACGACGCACTTTGTTTAAACGAATATTTCCAAGCTTGCCGAAAAATTAAGAAAATTAATGCAACTTCTGAATAGATAAATATCGGAGGCAAAATTTTGATATGAATTCCGAGTATGCAGCTGCGTATTTAATTTTAGTAGAGTGTTGTAAGACTATCAAGTCTAATTAAAATTTTGTTTCCATTTTCCTCCATTATTTACTTTCCGTGTGGGAAAATTCCAAAAAACATTTGAGAAATAAATGACCAAAAATCAGGAAATAGAAATTATCAAATGAATTTTGCCACAAGCTAAAAGCTTTAAAAATACCTAACGTACGTTTCCTTACAACGCGTACTTCAACACAAAAAAAATTTAATTATTAAAAAAAATCAAAAATTTTAATCCTTACTTTGACTAATGGACTTTTTTATTCTAGCAAAAATGTCGCACTTTCTTCCGGCTGTCACATTTTTTTGTTCTCTTCCACACAGACTCAACACTTTTTTAGGGATGTTTGTTCTATTGAAATATAAAATTGGCCCGACTACGGGCAACATTTTCTGCTGTTAGCACAAGTAAAAGGTTGCATTATTTTTGTTTATTCATCACATGAAAAATGCAACACTTTAATAGGACACAGGACACATGTTGATAATGCTGCAATGTAATAATGCAAAATTTTCATTCAGAATAGGAAATGCTATTAGTATACAGATCCGAGACCAATAAGAATTATATAAAATATAACATTTCTTTGCTATAATAGCGGAATATTCTCTCTTTATCTTATCCCGAAAATCCCGGGATAAAATTCTAGCTATCCCGGGATTTTCGGGGTGTCAGAAAGGGCGGGATCCCGGGATTGGAATCTCTAGTGTACATAGATACACTTAAACTTCTACACTCAGATACGTGTTTTTGTGTTTCAATGCCAATTTTATTGAAACTTTTGGCAGTCAAATTTGCTTCAACACATCGCCACTTTATTAACGTGTTTAGTTAGACACGAATGAGGAAATCGAATAAATATTTCCTTATAAGCTACACAGGCACATCCTTAAGTACTTAAAAAGCTTTTTATGTAACAGTCATTAATCATACAGATAGCAAGAAAATTAGAATTACAATGTAAAAGCATAAAAGCAAAGTTCGCTCATTATCTCTATGTATGTACATCGTGCGAACTAACAAATGGAAATACATACATACATACATACATAAATATTTCTATATATAGATTTATTCACAAAAAATATGTTAATTTCTTTTATAACTTAATTAACATTAATTTCTGTCGTAGAATCTACATAATTAATTCTGTTTTTTATACTCAGCTGTACTAGTACACAGAGTATTATAATTTTGATTTCATAACGGTGGATTGTAACATAATGAAATAATCGTGATAGATATAGACTTATATATATCAAAATGATCAGGGTGAAAAGAGAAATCGATTGAGCCATGTCCGTCCGTCCGTCCGTCCGTACGCACGATAACCCGCGTAAAAATTTAGATATTTTGATGAAATTTGAAATGCAAGTTGGTATCGAGACTGGGACGGTTGGTATTGAAAATGGGCGAAATCGGACCATGACCACGCCCACTTTTCCTATATAGAAAAAATCGGAAATTTGGTATCTCAGCCACTAATATAGCTAGAGTGATAAAATTTTAACCACGTATTGAGCTCAGGCCCTTATGAAGAAATTTGATGAAGTTTTGGAAAATGGGCGGTGCCACGCCCACTTATTAAGGGTCAAACATTGAAAGTTTTATATGTCATAACTCAGAAACCGTTGAAGATATATCGATGAAATTTGGTATGCGTAATTTGCTTACTTAGGCAAATGTTTCGACGGAAAATTATCAAAATCGGTTGACGGCCACGCCCACTTTTATATATGGGAACTATAAAGGGGCCTAATAAAAACATTTTAAGCGATATCTCTGTCAAATATAAAGATCTGTCACTGAAATTTTGTGGCAGGAGTCCAACTACGGACATAAAACAAAAAGTGGAAAAATTTTGGCAAATGGGCGATGCCACGCCCACTTATTAAGGGGCAAATATTGAAAGTTTTATAGGCCATAACTCAGAAACCGTTAAAGATATATCGATGAAATTTGGTACGCATGCTATATTTACTTAGCCAAATGTGTGGACGAAAAATTACCAAAATCGGTTGACGACCACGCCCACTTTAAATATGGGTATTATAAAGTGACCTAATAAAATCATTTTTAGCGATATCTCTGTGAAATATAAAGATAATTCATTGAAATTTTGTGACATGAGTTCTACAATAGACCGGAAACAAAAAATAAAAAAAAGTTTATAAAATGGGCGTGGCACCGCCTCTTTTTAGACAAAGGAATATACGAGCCTATTACTCGAAAAATAACTGAGATATTATGACGAAACTTGTTTTATGCACTTTTATAACATGTGTTAATAGACACGCAAAAATGTATTGAAATCGGTTTATGACCACGCCTACTTTTTAACAAAGATATTTCTGGAACACCCTTTTGGAATTTGTAACGTGAATTCTTTGTAACTAAAAGTCATAGAGGGATGCAATTTTGCACTAACAATAATATTTATATGCTTATTTGGATGATTGATACAAATTTTAAAAATGGGCGTGGCTGCGCCCTGTTTATGCAGCACTCGTTTCATATAAAATACACCCTATATCGAACAAACGCAAATAAACAATGAAAGCATACAGCTGAGTATCTAATGTTCGATTCCACTCGAACTTAGGCTTCCTTACTTGTTTGTTATCTTTTTGCTCATAAAAACTCTTGTTTTGATGTATGTATGTGTGTATATATTTACAATGTTGTACTAAAGACGAAGAAGTCAAACCAAAAGTCAACAAAGTCACTCAGACATCTTCAGAAATCGTTAAATTGTATAACTACCTAAATTTTACATAAATATCGTAGACGCCGCCATACAGCCGCCAGCAATTTTGTACTTTATTATCTATTCATTTTAAATTCCTAGTTCTGATTTTAAGTAGGCATTCACTTTTATTGGCAAAATATATTTACACTTATACATACGTAAGCATAACATAACATTTTCATCTTCGAAAAGACAACAAACGGTCAGTAAATTACTACGTGAGGTGGGATATTGTCGGGTGTGAGTATGAAAATAAATTAGAAGAGCGACAAGTGAGTCTGAGAGTTCGCTTGGTAATGTCACTTGAATAGCACTGTCAACCTGCGTTGGTTTCATAAGTAGAACAAGATGTATGAAATTTCGACTGGTATTTGATTCTAATTCCACCCTTGATGAATTTCATATCAAAGGCTGAAAAAAACGAACATTTTGAACCCGACCCCCTCAGAATTTGATGAAATTTTGCATAGAGGTACATCTTACCTACTCAAACACAACCTCATTTTTAGAAATTGCATTTTCGAAATATTGTGGGCGTGGCAAGGTATCGAAATATTCGAAAATACCCGAAAATAATCCAAAAATGACGATCATAGGTACTTTTAAAGTGTGATTACTAGGGAATGGCTTTACCGATTTCAAAGATCTTTACACCATTAGAAACGTATTGAAATTAGCTTTCACAAAAATACACTGTAAAATTTTAGTACACTGAAATACAAATGTTTTCCAAAATAAAATTTGAAACTGAAAAAACACTTCAAAGATCAAGCGATTTTGAAAAATACAAATTTTGTTTAGAAAGGTCTATTTAATATATATAACATATCTGAAAACTAAAATGGCCTTTTTCTTTATTTTTTTTTTTAATTTATTTAAGTAAATGCATCTCTTGGCTTTCTTGTATTTTGATATCACGCGTAAACTAATCAACCGATTTCAAAAATTTGTATACCATTAGAAAGGTATTAAAATCACCTTTTGAAAACACACACTGTTAAAATTCTATATTACATATTACACTGAAAAAAAATTGTCTAAATTTTTTTTTTTTCAAACTGGGAGAACACTTCAAAGACCAAGCGATTTTGAAAAATAAGAATTTTTTTTAGAAAGGTCTATTTAATATATATAACATATCTGAAAACTAAAATGGCCTTTTTTTTAACACGCTTTTATTAGGTTCAACTGTATGTATGTATGTATGTATGTATATATGTATGTATGTATGTATGTATGTATGTATGTAACTTCATCCCATCCTAAAAGTTGAAACTTTTAACTAAATTATTATATCTTTCAAACATTCACTTTTTTGTGTTCTCTCTATTATTTCTATTCTCCTCCGGATTCGAAACATGACATCAACAGCCCAACGGCATCATATAGTAGGACATTCAACATTATATTTTATGCTTCATTGCGGCTTTTATGTTACCTTTCTTCAAAATAGCCTCTATGAATTTCAATTCGCTCCCGTATACAACCCAATAAGTAACAAGCTTGCAGGGTACGGAAAAACTCACTCACGAACGCTCAAAAATACATTTTTCTCAAATCACAAACAAATGTTCAAAGAAAAACGTATAATCACTCAAATAGCGAGCGAACTAACGCACAAGAGCCAGCGATCGCTCATAGCGATGGCGATAAACTCAATGCATAAATTCACTCAAAAATGAAGCTTGAAGCTTTCTGTTTTGGGTTTGTTGTATTTGCAAGGAAATCAACCGCATGTACATACATACATACTTATGCAAAGCAAGAACTGGTTTTGTTTGTAATTCATTTAATAGTAAGTGCTGAATCGACGAAAAGGAACCCTAATTCTATAATTGCATTTCACGTTTGGAAAGCAATTTTTATACAATGTTTTGTAAACGTGAGGTGAAAAAAATTTCTCTAAAAAAAAAAAATAAAAATAAAAAAAAAAAAAAAAATGCGCCACTCGGGACTCGAACCTGAGCTCCTTGGTCCGTAGGCAGCATACCTCACCATTACGCTACAAACGTATTCTGAGCTTTATTGTCTAAATTCGAATTTATTCAATCAGGTTTCTTTTTTTTTTGTTCTTTTCAAATGCTTCACCTCAACTTCTCTTCACTTTCTGATTGTAAAATATAACAAAACGTTTGGGAAATTTTGTATTTCCAAACTAGTTTGGAAAACCTTGAATAAAAGGGTTTGGAAAATATTGCATAATAAGCTAGTTTACTTCACTGCATATTGGGATTTTTGGTAGAAGTTATAAATACATATGTATGTAGATCTATTTCGGAGAACACCACATCCCATCAGACTTCTTTTTACTTTTATTCTTGCGTCCGCATAAAACATCCTTTAATGAAAAATTTCACTAAAAAGTCAAAAATAAATAATAGCTTAAAAAACTAAAAAACACGCTTTAATCTTAAAAATCGTACTAAAAATTGAGAAATAATTTAATTAGAAACAAAATGATGAACGAAAATATAAGTATTTAAGGAAAAGCGTGGGGGTGCTCAATAATATTTGAACATGAAAATATTCGATTCGAACAACTAGTACAAAAATATACCTAGCTGCGAAATTAAAGAGTACGATATATGAAATCTCAAAAAAGTAAAAATAAAATTATTAGTAAAAAAACACCGATTTTAAATATTTTTTGGCATACTGAGCACCCCACGCTTTTCCTTAAATACTTATATTTTCGTTCATCATTTTGTTTCTAATTAAATTATTTCTGAATTTTTAGTACGATTTTTAAGATTAAAGCGTGTTTTTTAGTTTTTTAAGCTATTATTTATTTAATTTTTTTTTTTAAATTTATTTAAGTAAATGCATCTCTTGGCTTTCTTGTATTTTGATATCACGCGTAAACTAATCAACCGATTTCAAAAATTTTTATACTGTTAGAAAGGTATTAAAATCACCTTTTGAAAACATACACTGTAAAAATTTTGTATTACATATTTTTTTAGGTGTAATATGTAATATAGAATTTTTACAGTGTATGTTTTCAAAAGGTGATTTTAATACTTTTCTAACGGTATAAAAATTTTTGAAATCGGTTATTAGTTTACGCGTGATATCAAAATATAAGAAAGCCAAGAGATGCATTTACTTAAATAAATTAAAAAAAAAAATAAAGAAAAAGGCCATTTTAGTTTTCAGGTATGTTATATATATTAAATAGACCTTTCTAAACAAAATTTTTATTTTTCAAAATCGCCTGATCTTTGAAGTGTTTTTTCAGTTTCAAATTTTATTTTGGAAAACATTTTTTTTCAGTGTACTAAAACAGAAAAAATTTTTACAGTGTATTTTTGTGAAAGCTAATTTCAATACGTTTCTAATGGTGTAAAGATCTTTGAAATCGGTAAAGCCGTTCCCTAGTAATCACACTTTAAAAGTACCTATTATCGTCATTTTTCGATTATTTTCGAATATTTTTGAATATTTCGAAAATGCAATTTCTGAAAATGAGGTTGTGTTTGGGTAGGTAAGATGTACCTCTGTGCAAAATTTCATCAAATTCTGAGGGGGTCGGGTTCAACGCATATTGGGTTTGATATGAAATTCATCCCTTATACCTTGTTCTTCTTAAGAGGCACTTAACCCTTTGAGCAATTTTGGCTGTTTTTTCGTTAGAAATTTATGGTCACCGTATAAGTACGCTAAGAAATTTTTTACAAGCCATAACATTTACACTTTTATACCAGGGATTGCAAATAATCGTTATTTTTTAAATTTTGACTAAAAAAATCATACTGAAGGAGAAATGCTAAACGCAAAAGAAGTACACAGATGTAATCACCGTAACGCAGACTACCTCTAGGTGCATTAACTTTTATTTTTTAGATTTTTATAAAAAAAATTGATTTTTAATCATTATTTTCTGAGTTTTATTTTCTGCTCAGAAAATAAAAGTTAATGTTTGAGTTTTATTTTTCGCTTACAAAATAAAAGTTATTTTTTGAGTTTTATTTTTCCCTCAGAAAATAAAAGTTATTTTTTGAGTTTTATTTTTCGATCAGAAAATAAAAGTTATTTTCTGAGTTTTATTTTTCCTTCAGAAAATAAAAGTTATTTTTTGAGTTTTATTTTAATGTTATTGGGTATGTTAGTGTCTAGCACGAAATTATTATTTTTGATTTTAATTTTTATACTTTGGAATAAGCGGAAAATCCAATTAGCTCATACATCGATGGTAGATGTGATAGCTATTTCGAAGAAAAACCACTTTCTTCAACTTTCTGCAAGTGTTGAATAATGGTTGGCAGCTGACCAACACTTGCATAGCAAATGTACGAAAATCGTACACTAAGTGAGGTTAGATTGAATAGAGCAATGGCATATATAAGTGAAAAATCCAACAGCTCGGCAGGACCATCGGTAGCCGCAGTGCTTAGCGTTTCGCTAATATTCGACTACTGATGGTTGGAGCGTAGGTTCAAAGCCTGGTGTGCTCCCGAGAAGATGTCTGATGATGAAGAAAGTGGTTTTTCTTCGAAATAGCTATCACATCTACCATCGCTGTATGAGCTAATTGGATTGTTCCGCTTATTCCAAAGTATAAAAGTTAATGTTTGAGTTTTATTTTTCGCTTACAAAATAAAAGTTATTTTCTGAGTTTTATCTTTTTGCTCAGAGAATAAAAGTTTCTTCAGTTTAATTTTTAACTTTTATTTTCTGATCGAAAAATAAAACTCAAAAAGTAACAAAAGTAAAAAGTAATTGCAAAGCAATAAATAATAGCTTAAAAAACTAAAAAACACTCTTTAATCTTAAAAATCGTACTAAAAATTGAGAAATAATTTAATTAGAAACAAAATGATGAACGAAAATATAAGTATTTAAGGAGAAGCGTGGGGTGCTCAGTATGTCAAAAAATATTTAAAATCGGTGTTTTTTTACTAATAATTTTATTTTGACTTTTTTGAGATTTCATATATCGTACTCTTTAATTTCGCACCTAGGTATATTTTTGTACTAGTTGTTCGAATCGAATATTTTCATGTTCAAATATTATTGAGCACCCCCACGCTTTTCCTTAAATACTTATATTTTCGTTCATCATTTTGTTTCTAATTAAATTATTTCTCAATTTTTAGTACGATTTTTAAGATTAAAGCGTGTTTTTTAGTTTTTTAAGCTATTATTTATTTTTGACTTTTTAGTGAAATTTTTCATTAAAGGATGTTTTATGCGGACGCAAGAATAAAATTAAAAAGAAGTCTGATGGGATGTGGTGTTCTCCGAAATAGATCTACATACATATGTATTTATAACTTCTACCAAAAATCCCAATATGCAGTGAAGTAAACTAGCTTATTATGCAATATTTTCCAAACCCTTTTATTCAAGGTTTTCCAAACTAGTTTGGAAATACAAAATTTCCCAAACGTTTTGTTATATTTTACAATCAGAAAGTGAAGAGAAGTTGAGGTGAAGCATTTGAAAAGAACAAAAAAAAAGAAACCTGATTGAATAAATTCGAATTTAGACAACAAAGCTCAGAATACGTTTGTAGCGTAATGGTGAGGTATGCTGCCTGCGGACCAAGGAGCTCAGGTTCGAGTCCCGAGTGGCGCATTTTTATTTTTTTTATTTTTATTTTTTTTTTTTTAGAGAAATTTTTTTCACCTCACGTTTACAAAACATTGTATAAAAATTGCTTTCCAAACGTGAAATGCAATTATAGAATTAGGGTTCCTTTTCGTCGATTCAGCACTTACTATTAAATGAATTACAAACAAAACCAGTTCTTGCTTTGCATACGTATGTATGTATGTACATGCTGTTGATTTCCTTGCAAATACAACAAACCCAAAACAGAAAGCTTCAAGCTTCATTTTTGAGTGAATTTATGCATTGAGTTTATCGCCATCGCTATGAGCGATCGCTGGCTCTTGTGCGTTAGTTCGCTCGCTATTTGAGTGATTATACGTTTTTCTTTGAACATTTGTTTGTGATTTGAGAAGAATGTATTTTTGAGCGTTCGTGAGTTTTTCCGTACCCTGCAAGCTTGTTACTTATTGGCTTGTATACGGGAGTGAATTGAAATTCATAGAGGCTATTTTGAAGAAAGGTAACATAAAAGCCGCAATGAAGCATAAAATGTAATGTTGAATGTCCTACTATATGATGCCGTTGGGCTGTTGATGTCATGTTTCGAATCCGGAGGAGAATAGAAATAATAGAGAGAACACAATAAAAGTGAATGTTTGAAAGAAATAATAATTTAGTTAAATGTTACAACTTTTAGGATGGGATGAAGTTACATACATACATACATACATACATACATACAGGTGAAGCTAATAAAAGCGTGTTAAAAAATAACTTTTATTTTCTGAGGGAAAAATAAAACTCAAAAAATAACTTTTATTTTCTGATCGAAAAATAAAACTCAAAAAGTAACTTTTTTTTCTGAGGGAAAAATAAAACTCAAAAAATAACTTTTATTTTCTGATCGAAAAATAAAACTCAGAAAATAATGATTAAAAATCAACCAGTTACAGTTTCACAAAAGAATTTAAGCTTAATTTAATTTTCTTATCTTGAATTTTATATGAAATCTGACAGGGAAAATAATTATTTTTTACTTTGTATGCTTCTCGCCCAGCTCTGATGAAAATGAGCAATTTATTATAATACCTTTATTCAATAACTAAAAATTGTTAAAAAATTTTCATAAGAACTGTCATTTTCATATGAAGAGCTGTCACTTTTTACGAAAGTTCGAAACAATTTTTTGTTATTGAACAGAGCTAATGTTTAAAAATTTAATTTTCCGGTGTAGTTTGTTTGCTTTTTAATTTTCGGGAGCCATATGAAAGGGCTTGGACTCTTAGTGAGTAATTTATTATAATTTTTACAAAAGGAGTTGCCACCTGCTTAAAAATCTTCAAATTTAAGAAGGCAAAAACCAATTTTCAAGTGTGTCAAAACAGTTTTGAGGGTTTACTATATGAGTAATGGTACTCAAATTGTTGCAAAGTCTAATTGATAGAATTTTCAATCACGGACGATACTAGTCTTTCCTAAAATTCTTTCTCTGCTGCAACCGGTAGCACTTAAATCTCGCATAATATATAATAATAATACTCTGGCGCTATTATAACCCTGACGAGTTTTATGGCCGAGCTTCTCTCCCAGTTCGAGGTGTGCTCATTAATTTTTCTTTTTCTATTTCGGCACTCACCATCAATAATTATTTTGAAGAACTCCTCTCTCGAGTACTCCAAGCGCCATCTCATCTGATGTTCAGATATGGTTCATGTTTCGGCGTGATTATCTTTTATTCGTCGAGAGAGTACCATAAGTATTTTTCAATTGCTTAGTTAGTTCAAAACTCATTTATGGTTTCAAATTTGCAATTGTCAACAATGACGTTACTGTCAAGGCATTGACCCTTTATGTAATGACAAAAAGTAATTCGCCTCATTTTGGCTTCATTTTATTTAAAGTTTGTTATGAGTTTATTAAAATAATTTCGATGAAATTGCGAGTGCTCAAATTGAGTTCAGTGCTCTATAATGTCGATCTAGATTTTGTTTTGTTTGGTTCTTCACTTCAATTTTTTACTGTTCCGCACGTTACACTATTTACTTCAAATTCACATTTTGCAAATCTATTATGTTTATCTATTCGGATTTCTTTGCTTGAAGGTCATTGCAACTTACACACATACATAATATGTCTGTGCAAAAGTACATATCGTCGCTCCCAACGAAGACTAGCACGGTTCGTTGTTCGCGTGGAAGACTAGCATGCTTCAGTCCTCTGCATGCTTCAGCCCTCTATCGTGCTAGTCTTCCACGCTAACTGAACCGTGCTAGTCTTCGTTGGGAGCGACGATATATGTATGTAAGTATTCATGAATGCTGATGTTTACTAAAATTTTTATTTTTATTTTTAGTAATTGCTATTTTCCAACCCAAGACTTCGTGTTGTCTCATCAACTGAATTCTAATTCAAACACGTCTGCAAATTTTCATATATAATTTTATTAATATGCAGACATGACACAAAAAAATGTGGATAAACTCTGAACCAGATTCCGCTTTGAAAATTTGCAACGTGACAACTTTATAACTAAAGATCATAAAGATATGAAATTTTACAATAACAAGAATATTTATACGCTTGGTCTGATGATAAACACATAATGGGAATGGGAGTTTTTCTGAAAAACTTTTTCAGCGTGAGATGTGCTTATTTACATAAGTATGTTATAATCTGGCCAAATAAAATTTCCTTGCTGTTAGTGAATAGCTTCTATTTCGTTTGATTTCTCATTGTAACGCCATATGAATTTTATGTATGTACATAATTGTTTTCTTTTATTTTAATGCAATTTGAGCAATAAATTGCAAATCTAGCATAACCAAAGTAAGTAAAAAGATTTTAGTTGAGCGAGCAAGAATTTTAGAAAAGGATCGCCATAAACGTTTTGTTATCCATAATGAGTTGGTAACAATCTACGCCAATGGGGCCCCTAACAAAGCTGTTACTTTGGGTTGTTGTATCTATAATTTTAACCTTTTTTATGCCGTTACAAGTTTAGCCGTAAATATGTAAGTATGTGTGTGAAACTTTTGCACAGTTGGACGCAAGAATAATTTGCTTAGGTTTGCCATTTTGATGCCTACATACATACATGATTTATGAATCTAATGGCGTTTTCTTTTCTGACAAAAAATGTTGCCCTTTAATATCTCAATTATCGAATTACGTAACATGACTTTCTATAAAATGGCTGAATTTGTAGTTAATGGTGCCCTCTTACTTAGTCAGAGGACAACATTCGTTGAAATCACCACACAAGCTTACAAAATGGCTAAGAAAATCAAACAGGGCAACATTTTTTCGAGAAAAGAAAACGGCATAAGTTAAGTTAAGTTAGGTTGGCCAGGATACGGTGATCCCTCACATATATCACATATGGTCCTTAGTGTTGCCAACATCGCATTGCAGGCGTTATACTAAACATGGAATGAAAGACTACGCAAGTTTTAGTATTTTGTGTATTTTTCGAAGAGTATTTTGTTTATCACTTGATTCCACAACAGGGGTGAGAGTACTCCCATTTGTGGGGTGTCCACATTTTCCCTCCTCGATATCGTCCAAAGGCCCCACCCATACGTCACCGTCCGACAACTGAGGTCCTTGATCCACCTAGGTCCGCGATCCAGCGCTGAATGATTGGGGGTATTCCGATCCATTCGAGCTCCTCCAAGCAGCGCCTCAGCGCAGACGTTGCTAAAGGCACCCGAAATATCAAGAAAATCACCTATCGCACTCACTGCAGTGAAGGGCCTTTTCGATATGTTGTACAACGTTGTGATTCTTTATCCTTTTCATCCTCAATAACGACAAGATAAATGCATTTTATGCCTTCCTTCAAGCACCTCGAACCATGAGTGACACCGTCTCGCACCTCCCCACTGGCTCCCGCCTTCCAGGAAACAGCCATAGCTAGCCCTCCTCGTTCCCTGGCGCAAGCACCAGGAACAGGCATGGGGGAGGAAAGACGGAGGTCCATTGCCCAGGCAGCAACCTCTTGGAGGTTTCAGCCGAGCATTTTTTCCACCAACTTTCTGTACTAATTGTTTAAGCTTTTTCTACTGCTTGCAGCTTCTTTGTTCATACATATTTCTTTCGACCCGTATTGTAATTTTGTAATTATGTCGCTCTTACTTATTTTTATATATTGTATCTTTTATGTTCTCATTAACATTGACATTGAAGAAAAAAATTATCTCTTTCAACTAACAAGCTCTTCATTTCCTACAAATTCCTTTTGAATTTTGAAATTCTTCAAAGGATGTATGTACGCGTATGCATGTATGTATATACCTACAAATATGTATAACCAACTACTTTTTATAATTTATTCTAGATTAAAATTCGCTTTTGTCTAGTAGTTCCTGCATAATGAGAATTAAGTATGTAGTATATATATAGTTGTCCTTTCTGCAGGCCTTCTATTACATGTTGTCGTTATTTCACTTTAAAAGTTTTTGCCTAAAGGCGTTTTCGTATTTACTCTTGGCTCTTGTTTTTGCTTGAATATTTTATTTACACATCTTTTATTTGCCGTTTTTGCTAAACCAAACGCTTTCTGTGGAGCTGTGGTATCTTTTAAGTTTTGGTCCCCGTTGGTCATTAAAAAGCATCGATAGTCTTACTGTCAATCATTGTAATCTACTGCGTTGCATTTAGTACAATATTATACACGGTGGGCAGGAAGCGACGATAAGTTGCATGAAAATGTCGACAAAAAAGGAAAGTGGGGTTGTGTTATGTGATGTTTATAGATGAAACATCCGTTGAAATTAAAATCCGAGCTGCTCCTTTTTCAAGGATATCCACATTTTTTTTTTTTTTTCGAAAGGACCAAATATTGACGAAATCGAAAATTCGCCAAGTCCAAATTTTTCCAATTTCAGTACATTATCTGGTAGCTAAAGGATGCAAGAAAAGGTATTAAAGAAAAAACAGGACACCTGTAGTGGAAAAATCCGTTGTGAACAGGACCTAAAGGATAACCACTGAAATATAATAACACAAAAAGTACCCACTTTAATTTGTGTATAACTCCTAAAATGTTAACTCTACGTGAAAATTCCTTATGATATGTTTCATTCAGAATAAATAAATAAATATTTCTTTAATATACAATTTTGATATACCTGCAGTGCTTAATGTACTTTGGGCATCTAAAGTGAAAATTTCAAAAAAAGAACGTTTTTTTTATGGTGCTATTTTAAGTTCAAATATTTTGCTAGATTATGTAAATATTTTAATCTAATGATCCAATTCTCATTCTTACATATCTATACGTTAATACTAAAAAAAAGTTAGAGCTGAGATACACGCTAGCTGTGCACGGTGGGCGGTTAGCGACAATAGGTTGCATGGAAATATCGAAAGAACGATGGCCCAACGAATATGTGCCTAGCTGTGCGCTGGTACTAATTTTCGTTTACAAAAATGTTGGAGATGTTATTCACGCTTGCTGTGTGTTTATGAAGTAGATTAGAATATCATTTTACGTAAGTTTTTAGCCGGCCATCGTTCTTTCGATATTTTCATGCAACCTATTGTTGCTTACCGCCCACCGTGCACAGCTAGCTCTTATTTCAGCTCTAATTCTTTTTAATATTAACGTATAAATATGTAGAAATGAGAATTGGATCATTCGATTAAAATATTTACATAAACTAGCAAAATATTTGAACTTAAAATAGCACCATAAAAAACGATCTTTTTTTTGAAATTTTCACTTTAGATGCACCAAAGTACATTAAGCACTGCAGGTACATCAAAATTGTGTATTAAATAAATATTGCTTTATTTATTCTGAATGAAACATATCATAAGGAATTTTCACGTAGAGTTAACATTTTAGGAGTTATACGCAAATTAAAGTGGGCACTTTTTGTGTTATTTTATATTTCAGTGGTTATCCTTTGGGTTCTGTTCACATTGGATTTTTCCACTAGACGTATCCTGTTTCCGTATTAATACCTTTTTTTGTATAGCTACCAGATAATGTACTGAAATAGGAAAAATTTGGACTTTGGTGAATTTTTGATTTCGTCAATATTTGATCCTTTCAAAAAAAAAAAACAAAAAAGGAGCAGCTCGGATTTTAATTTCAACGGATGTTTCATCTATAAACAGCACACAACACAACCCCACTTTCCTTTTTTGTCGACATTTTCATGCAACCTATCGTCGCTTCCTGCCCACCGTGTATAGAGATTTATGCATGTATGTACATATGTACATAGTATGTGGATTGAAAAACAAAATTTGTTGTCCATATCTACTATGTATCTCGATTATTTCATGTTGTTACAAACCACTGTTATCAAATCAAAATTATAATACTCTGTGTAAAACTGAGTATAAAAAAGAACATTTAAAGCAACAGCATACAATAACAAGCTATGCGTTAATGAGCTCTTTGTACTATAGTGTAGTAGCCACAAAACTCTAATACATGTCCATAAAAATATATCACAAAACAAACATTCGACTAATAGCCTTAAAGGTCCCAAAAGCTAATCAGTTTAACCGTTAGTCATTTATCACATCAAAAGCATCTTCAATGTCCTAATAAACTTTTGCACTCTAATAACATTTCGCAGTTATCGACATGTATGTATACTTACATACATAAATACATATATACTAAATACATTACATACGATTGTCCATATGTACATACATAAGTAATATATGTGTCTCAATTTAACCTCAAAAGCCTCTTACTTTAATTTATGTATTTGTTGATCACTCATACGCCATGTAGTACACCAATATGTCTGCCATCATATCGACCCCTTTGTGCGATTTTATCGTAAGGGACAAAAGCAAATTTTACAGGAGAGCATTTTTTTGTTTTTTTCTCTTTTTTCTTGAGATATTTAAATGAAATTGAACACGCGATTAGATAGTTAATTAATATATTGAACCTGATATTTTTTTTTCTTGAAAAAATTTGCAGTTTGCGGAAAAATTATAATTTTGGCCATTACGATAATTTCGCCCTCAATATTTTATGAGCGTATTTGAATCAGGGTTGGGCATGATTCAACTAATTTTGAGTGTTAAAATCAGGATTTAATTACCACTCAATTTGAGTGGTAGTTGAAAATGAGTGGTAGTTGGAAAATGCCCATCCTTGATTTGAATAAATGTCCCTTACGATAATATTTAAAAAAGGGTTTATATGTATGACAAATACAAGTGTCTTATTCCATAATTTTGCATTATTAATGATGGAGTAATGGTAATATAGTGAGTAAGTGAGTTTCCACCTTCTATTTCCTACTAGCTAGATTCAAAATATTTTTTTATATGGGTGATACGATAAATTCGAGCTCCAGGAAAGAAGTATAGATTGTCCCTTACGATAAAAAAGAAAGCCAATTTTTGGCACAACTATAATGATTTCAGCTACAATATTTTACCAGGCGATGCGCTGAGGGATGTAGAACAAATTTGCATCAAAAAGTAAATTTCGAGAAAATTACCCACCCTTACGATAAAATCGCGCAAAGGGGTCGATATGTATGTATATGGCATTATCATTTATATGCAATCTGAATGTACTCACGGTCATAATATATTACATTAATATATGCATAAATACATATGTAGATACAAAAAAATTACCACATATTTATTATAAATATACATCTTTGCTATGTAAATATTATCGTTATTTTATTATGCACATAAAATGCTAATAAATTTGTTCGAAAAATTTACCACAAATTTATTAAATACACTTGCTGTACATATATGTATGTAAATATTATCATTATTTTATTATGTATGTATGTACATAGGTACATAAAATGCTAATAAATTTATTCGAATCGCATAATAGAGGGTGTGGCGAAATATGTATGTATGTATGTAGCTATGTATGTGTGAATAATGTTATATTTAATGGCTTTTGATATGAATGTGCATCAAGGCTTATCCAAATAGAGGTTATATTACTTCCGTTTTTATGTGTGTGTTTTCTTTAAAAATGTCAATGTGAAAGAGAAGAGAAATGAATTTCAAGGTAGAATTTTTGCCAATTCGTTTTGTCTGACATTCACACTTTTTAGTATACATACACAATTCCAATCAGCTTATCTACTGCGATATCCTTCTTTAGATAATTCTTGATGTGCATACATAAGTTATTTGAAGAACGATATATGACGAGATGAAATACACATATAAAAAGATAAGTAAGTACATACATACATTTATGTATGGTTGATATGTAAATCTTTCTGAGTTTCCATATGTCAAAAGTACTTACATATGTATGTATGCAGATTTTTTGTGCCACATGTGGTTGCTTTACATATTAAATGTGTTTATGTTTGCCAAAACGAAAGCAAAATTGACAGCAAAATATATGATTTTTGCACTTCTAGGTGTGAAATTATTCAAAATGAATTGACAAGATCTTCTAAGTAGGTATGTATGTACTTTAAGGCACTTAAGAATGCATTTTGAAGTAAATATTTGTGTGTAAGTACGAAATCATTAAATTTTGTCTACAGTCTAGACACTCCTCTGCTATTGACCACCATAAGCTGCTTTGTTTATTTACTCTTGATATTTATATAAGAAACCCAGAAGATGCAAGAATTGTAGTCTTTTGTTAATTATAACAAAGAAATGTGTTTTTTTTTATCATTGGAAATCGAAAATCGTTAAATTTTGTATTGAGAATTGCATAAAAATGGAATAAAATACTGAAGGTACATATAAAAATGGAAGATTGAAATAATAATGAATTACATTAAATTTATGGCGTTTTCGATTCTAGCATAAAATGTTACCCTTTAATATCTCAATTATGAAATTACGTAACCTGTCTTCGTTTTAAATGGCTGGTTTTGTAGATAATGATGCCCTCTGACTTATAGAGGTCAATATTCGCTGAAATTACCACACAAGCTTACAATATGGCTAAGAAAATCAAGCAGGGCAACATTTTTTCCAGAAACGAAAACGGCATTAGATTTTTATGCATGTAGATGTTCATGTACATAGTTACATGTATACATATACCCAGCAAACAGACTCGTAAGCCTAAGCTAAGGCTAAGTTGTTAAACTCGAGTACGCTGGCAGCGCTGCTTGCTGTGCTCATTCTCTCTGCTCAAAATTTTTTATACTTCAGTGTCACACATCACAAACAGAGAGAAACGGAATTGGGTTTTTGTGAGCAAAAAGTACAATGTGTGGTGAGTGTAAAAATTATGTATTGTCGCATCAGTTCATTTTCAACTGACATGCAATAAACTGATAAGTAGTTAAGTACGTGCGCTTATCTCATTCCGATATTACATGTGCATATGTATATAAATGCATGAATAATATCGTTTCAACTCTAGCAAAATAAGTATATTTTTTGTTATTAAATTGCCGCAACGCTTAAATTGCGCAAAAAATTTGAATTATGCAGCTAAACAAAAACACCTTATTATTAAAACATTTATACGGTATTCATGCACCACATAAGGCCTGATTATCAGGTCATAATAAGACCATAAATAAGCCTTATTTTGCATGCGTATAAGCCTTATGAATAAGGTGTGCTCTCAGAGAGAGAGATAGAGAGAGAGAGAGAGTATTCCTTATGCCTGATTATATCAACACAGGAAAATCAGCCTTATTTTAAGCCTTACGCCATACAACTTTGCTGCCCTTATAATTTTCAGGCCTTATTGCGTAAGCCTTTAAATCTACTGTAATAATTCTTAACTAAGGCATAGATTTTTTGCTGGCTTTCTAAATATATAAATATATACATGCATACATATGTACTAAATAACAGTCATTTGAGACTAATAGAGCTCTAATAATAAAATAACATATCTATGTACAGATAATTAGGAAATCTGTTTTGTTTCATAGCAACTACTATAAATTAATTAAATATATTATTTCTAATCTATTTTTTGCAAATATCCCTTTTTCTGCTCACATAATTTACCAAAATTAATAAGTAAGGCATCGTTTTAAAGGTATAAATTAGCTATGCATGTTAAACGGTGTTTTATTGCGCGTGGTACTTTTTTTTTAATAGTATTTTGCAAAAATAAAATGTTTTAAACTAAAAGATTTGCGCCTAAAACTATGCCTTCAGAATTATTTTATTCTAACAAGAGTGCATAGTTAAATACAAATTTCAAATGTAGATGTCGCTCCAGTTGAACAGTCGTGTATATTTTAAAACACTTTTATATATATGTTTGTATGTAAACATCACATTATTTTAGGCGAACACGTGTGTACTCATACTTACGCTGAATGGGGGTTTTTTTGCATGGGATGTGCTTATTTATACAAAGCTGTACGTAGTACAATATATGTATATGTATTTCTACTTTTGATCAAATAACGGTTGTACGTAAGACCATAAAATAATTGAGATAGATATAGATTTACATAAATCAAAACGATCTGGATGAAAAAAAAAATTGATTGAACGGCCGGCCTTACATAATCTAACTGGCGCAAAAATAGAAAGATTTTAATGAAATTTGGTACACAGATTCTAATAGGAACAGAGAAGGCTGGGGTTGAAAATAAGGCATATGTATGTATTTCGAAAAACACGTAAAACATGATAATTAAGTCACTAATAAAGCCCGAGTGATGGAATTTCGTCCATGCAATGACCTTATGCCGTTATGAGGAAATATGCTGAAATTTAAAAAAAGGGCCAAGAGGAGCCAATTTTCAAAGATTTATAAGTCAAAACTCAGGAACTGTATCGATTACGCTTCGGCCACTGATTTGCTTGCCAAGGCAAACATGTGGAAAAAAAATTACCCAAGTCGGCAGGGACCACATATATGTACATAAAAATATAAAAACAGTTTATGCGATATAGGTAATTCATTGAAAGTTCCATAAGTTCCACTGTAGACATAAAACCAAATATATAAGTTTTTTAAAATGGGCGTGACAGCACAAACCATACCGACTGGCGCCACGTATGTTTTGTTATTTTTTGCGCAATATGCGCACGGGTCTGGCTAGTTAAATCCAATTACGTTTTGTAGCTCACGTTGGCATAGCAATGATTTACTTGCAAATCTGAACAAGCTAAGCTAAGCTAAGAAAAGTCGGCAAGTACTTGCATTTAACTGAAAATTCCATTTCCTAAGAATTTTTGTGCAAATTTACTCTCTTTTAGGGGCGTCAGAATGAATACTTTTCCGTCAATCCAGCAATCCGTTTAACTGACAGCAGAGTGGAATTACATGTATTTGAATGAAGATCGACACAATCAGTACTTTAACTTTGCCGTAACAAATATATGAAATTGAAGTATGTGTCAGTTAAACGCTGCTGGATTGCCGGAAAAGTATTCACTCTGACGGGCCCATTTGTTTTGCATTACGTTCTGCTCTATTTGTACAGTCATTCAAATACAAATACGTACATACTTTTCCTCTTCACTTCCTGCTCTATGCCATTGTTGGAATATTCTCTGCGCTTTAACATCAAACTCAAAAGATTTTTTTTTTTTTCATTTTTGTTTTAATTTTTTAAATTAACTTATTTTTTTTTGGAATTTTTTTTTTGCATTGATTATGCGATTACTGGATATCTTTATATATATTACGCTAAGCGATTTTTTGTAAGCACCATAACTTTTACACCGTTATACCGATTTTCGAAAATGTGGTGTCATATGAAAGGGCGTGACCTGTAGATGTGCAGGAAGGTTTAATTTTTTTGAGAAGGGTTGCCAGATGTTTGAAAATTTAATTTTACTGTATAGTTTGTTTGATTTTAAAATTTTTGGCACCATATGAAAGGGCTTGACCTGATATTAAGTAATTTAATAAAAATTTCACAAAAAGGGTTGCCACCTGTTCAAAAATTTAGTTTTACGCTACATTTTGTTTGATTTTTAAATTTGAGGTGTCATATGAAAGGACTTGGCATGGAAATGAGTAATTTATTAAAATTTTTACAAAAAGGGTACCACCTGTTCAAAAATCCATTTTACCCTACAGTTTATCTTATCTTTATATATATTACGCTAAGCGATTTTTTGTAAGCACCATAACTTTTACACCGTTATACCGATTTTCGAAAATGTGGTGTCAGAAGAAAGGGCTTGACCTGTAGATGTGCAGGAAGGTTGAATTTTTTTGAAAAGGGTTGCCAGATGTTTGAAAATTTGATTTTACTGAATAGTTTGTTTGATTTTAAAACTTTTGGCACCATATGAAAGGGCTTGACCTGATATTAAGTAATTTAATAAAAATTTTACAAAAAGGGTTGCCACCTGTTCAAAAAATTCAGTTTTACGATATAGTTTGTTTGATTTTTAAATTTGAGGTGTCATATGAAAGGACTAGGCATGGAAATGAGTAATTTATTAAAATTTTTACAAAAAGGGTACCACCTGTTCAAAAATCCATTTTTACGCTACAGTTTATCTCATTTTTAAATTTGAAGTGTCATGCAAAGCCTAGCACTGAAGATGGGTAATAAAAGGAAAGGGAAGACGAAAATGAAAGGGACGGATATGGCGAAGGACAGGAAGCGAAAGAGGAAATATGAAAAATAAAATGGATAAAGGGAAAATAAAGCGCAAATAAAAGGGAAAGGGGAAGAGAAAGAGAACTAGAAAGAAAAGGAGGAGCGCGCCAAATGGCCTTTTGTAGGTCGCTTCAAGGTTACCATAGTCCAGAAAAATATTCGGCACAAAACTTCACTATGGGGCTCCTTGGTCAAAATCTATGTATAAAAAATCTAGGTCCACTCTGAAAAAAATACCCGTAGTTAAACCAACAACTTTTGGCTGTTGAATCTCCGTCTTTGATTCAACAGCAAAAGTATTTGTTTTTACAGCAAAGTTTTTGATCCAACAATTTATTTAAAAACGGGCGCTGTTGATTCAAAAACTTGCATGCCTTTAAAAAATTTTTTGTGAGAAAATATTTTTTTGTGAGAAAACCAAAAAAAAAATAATGATGGAGAGAAGATGAAAAGAAAAATCCAAAAAAAAGTTTATTTTTAGCAACAATTTTCTCCCCGTTGTTGATTTAAAGGCAAAAGTATTTGACCCAACAGTTTCCGTTGTAAACAAAACTAATGAGAACAATTTTTTTTTAAATTTTGTTTTTACAATGATTCAAATAATTCATGGATTCCTTTTTAGGAAATGGAAGTATAAATAGGTTACTACAATTCAATATAATGTTGAATGTTCCACTATGTGATGATTGGATAGAATTTCAGGTTGATGTCATGGTTCGAATCCGGAGGAGAATATAAAATAAAGAAGAAAAATCAGAATAAGAAATAAAGATAGCAACCAGTGAATAATAAGATGGAGAGAAGAAGAGGAGAACAAGCGGAGGCTACTTATTTGCAATTGGGAACCGGGCGGAGAGAAGATGAAGAGTAAAATGCAAACAAAAATTTATTTTTAGCTGAACAGTTTTTCCAACAATCTCCGTTATTGACTTAAATCAACAACGATCGCACCTTTGAAACAACAACGGAGCGTTGTTGGGCACATTTCAACTGCGGAAAGTAGTTGATTTAACAGCGAAAGTCTTTAGATTTACAACGTTTTTTTTTCAGAGCACAGAAAATAAAAATAACCAGTAGCTATGAAGGTATATCAAAAAATTTTCAAATGTGGCAATAAGTGGTCTTCCACCCTCAAATTGTCGCACAGTGTAATTGAAAGCCACATCATCACGTGGCCGGGTTTACTAGTAATACATACGTACATAAATACACATTTACATAATCACAGTTTGAGTGCAATCTACCGTCAATGATTTATGGCAACGCGCGCATGGAATACTGAAGCACATCAGCAAATGATGTGTACACTCAGAGAAAAGAAATTATAAAAACATATGAAAACGAGCTTAAAATGGACAAAAACGTATTTAAAAGTGATGTAAATACCAACATTTTTATTTTAAAAATGTTCATTGTAAAATTTTTAAATCAAGAAAAAACATTTTAAATTTAAAAATGTTTATTTTTATTTTAAGCACTATGAGAAGAAAAAACGCTGCAGTTTCTCTATAGATATCATTTTCTCTTCCGTATTCGAAATTGTATCCAACGGAATTCCCTTCATCCTCTCTCAATCCGAGTCCCAACTACAAAAATGTAGCCTCCGCTTGTTCTCCTCTTCTTTTCTACTTCGCCTTAACTGTTTGCTATCTTTATTTTTTATTCTCCTTATTCTCCTTTTTCTTCTTTATTTTATATTCTCCTCCGGATTCGAACCATGACATCAACTTGAAATTCAATCCAACGCCATCACATAGTGGAACATTAAACATTATATTGAATTGTAGTAACCTACTTATACTTCCCTTTTCCTAAAAAAGAATCCATGAATTATACGAATCATTGTAAAAACAAAATTAAAAGAAAATCGATTCTCACTATTGTTTTTCTTGGATTTCGCACAAAAAAATATTTTCTCACAAAAAAGTTTTGAACAAAGAGCGAGTTTTTGAATCAACATTCATTTTCATTTTTAATTTAAGTATGTTCCTTTTAAAATCCAAAATGCATTTTTACTTTAAAAATTTCATTCTTAATTCAAAAATTTCTTTTTCAATTTAAAAGTTTTCATTGTTAAAATAAAAATGGTTTGGTTTAAGACGTGCATTATGAAAACAAAAATTTTATTTTTGATTTTAAAATGCTGTTTTTCCCTGAGTGTAGTAATAGATACCCTAAAGCGAAAATCTCATACTCTTCTACCCTTTTCCATATGTATAATCAGATGGCGAATTTAACATGACGATTAGGTCTTAATTGATGTCAATTGTCCAATGCTGCACTAGGTTTTCGCGAGTTCTCAACTAAGTAGCTACAAATCTTATCTCATTTCAAAAATGCAAAATATATGTACATACTATGTATATCAAACAATTTATTAACTTTCTGAGAATTGCAAAATATGCCGAAAGCCGATTGCAAATGAATGAAAGCAAGAATACAATACTTGGAAAATACATACAAATCAAAGTGTGCCCTGTAATAGTCACTCAATTCAGCACTACTGAACTGGTGAGCCTCTAACTACAATTGAGCTAATGCCTCTATGACATGATTTTCGTTAGTACTTAACCAGAAATTTGCCTCTCAAGCTATTAATTTCCCTGCAGGTTATGTACGCATCTATGAATGTGAGAACGTGAGTACATTTTAGAGCTACTCATGTAACCCAGTGTTGCCGCTAAAAAAATTTCAAAAAGTGGCCGAAAAAGGAAAAAAAGGTGCCCCCAATTTTTTTGTAGCTAGAAACACATTTTCATATATTTTTGTGGTTTATTTAATGCTTAAAGCAATTCACAGGTTAAGCAACAATTAAACTAGAGCAAACATATATTTAATTCAAGTGTATATGTTAGCACGCCACAAGTTGTTTACTTAAATAAAATGCACATTCCTGTATGCAATAAGATACAATATTGCACAAATGCAAGAATACACCAAAATGCACAAACAACGGGAACACAACACCTTCAGTCAATGAGGAATGCAGCGAACGGTGGGAATCGCACCGTCAGCATAATCACAACAGAAGCGGCGGCAGAACAGACGGCAGAACGGACGGCAGAATAAGTTAGATTTAAGAAACGATAATTGTAAAGAGTTAGTTCTAAGTTGAATGTGACTGAATAAAGGAGCTTGTCTCCCAAAAAATATTTTTTTTTAACAAGTTTGTGTTTTAATAAATTTAACTGGCGCCCGAGCAGGGACCGCCAGCGCGTATCGAAGTAGTTAGAGCCTGAAAACAAAAAAGTAAGGCCACGTGCGTGATTTTTAGTGCCCGAAAAACAAAAAGTACGGCTGACGAAAACAACGAATAGTGCGTAACTACGGATCAACAAGGAGAAGGAGAAGCTGCGCCGAGGGTCCCAAGTACCCACCGTTGGAAAAAGGATACACCCGTAAACGCGAAAAACCCATCTCTGCTGGCGGCCGAACGAATATGTTATTGACGTAAATATAGTAGTAATTAAGTGGAACAAAAATTTTATAGTTATTGAGAAATTATGTTATTAGTGCTAAAAGAAAAAAATAAGATATAGGAAGTGAAGATATTTGTGAAAAGAAAGATAAGAAAGAAAATAATTAAAGTGAATAAAATATTACTAAGGAATATTGTGAAAAAAAAAAAAAAAAAAAAGCAAAAAGTCTTAATAGAATTGTTTTATATTTCCGAGAGAAATTATTTACAAAGAGGTTGGTAAATGCCTACGTACGTTGAAAATTGTTTGAAAATATAAAAAAAATATAAATTAAAAAAAAAATATTTCTTTCACAGAAACTGTTCATAGTTAAAAAGAAGATGTATTATTCGAAAAATATTTGCGAAGAAAAGTGTTCAAGAAAGTAACGTAGGAAGACGATTAATCAAGGAAGATTTTTATTTCAAATAAAATTCTAAAAATAAGAAAGAAAATATAGATGAATTGATACCTACGAAGGAGGTTATTGAAAAAGAAAAAAAAAGAAGATAATATTTGCAAAACAAAAGAAAAAGAAAATATTTTTTAATTAGAAAAAAAAAGAAAGAAAAGAGGAAAAGATGACAAATTCAGCAGACGAACTTGCAGAACAGTTGAATCAATTACGAATTGAGTACGGGAATCGTAATCCCGGGGACAATAATCCCATAAGCCCCCCTGTAGCTCCAAATCCTTCTAACCCCGATCCCACTATGTTAGAATCGGTAGTTCGCGCGGTGCTCGAGCAAATGTACACACCGAATATCACAGATTTTAGGGTAACCGAACCCAACGTAACTTTGACCTCAGGAAACATGAATGACCTAGACCGTATACCCGACATGGTGAAATGTTTACGCGAATTTTCGGGAAAACCAGGAGAGTTTAGCTCCTGGCGGAAAAGTGTTGACAGAATTTTGAAGGCCTATGAGGGGTTGAAGGATACACCTAAGTATTTTGCTATTTTACACACCATAAGGCACAAAATTGTCGGCGATGCCGACACTGCTCTAGAGTCGTACAGCACTCCACTAGATTGCAGTCAAATAAGAAAATGTTTGATGATGCATTACTCGGATAAGAGAGATATCGGTACTCTAGAGTACCAAATGACAACTTTGGCTCAGCGACAAGATGATATTCCAACCTTCTACCAGAAGGTTTACCAGCACCTATCACTTATCCTTGATAAGATTGCATGCCTCGATCTGGGGGATGAGGCAATTATAGCGATGACAAATTCCTATCGAGACAAGGCCCTCGATACATTTGTACGAGGACTCAATGGTGATTTACCCCGTCTTCTTAGCATTCGAGAACCTACAACTCTGCCTCAGGCTTTAAATTTGTGCCAAAAATTGGACAATATGTCCTTCCGCATGAATCATGCACACAATGTAAATAAATATTTAAACCAACCCCCACCGCGGCCAGCGCGACAGGTCATTAACAACAACAGACCCTTTTATCCCGAATTAACGTACTCTGTACCGCAACGTTACAATTATCCTTCACGGTACAATAATAATTATAATAATTATAATAATTATAATAATAGACCGGTTGATACACCGCCTAGATATCAACCGAACCGAGGCTTTACTAATACCTTTAACAACCAACCGAATTACAATTCCCAAACTAGGAATGCGAGCTTCGGAAATCGCCCAAAACAACAATACGGGTCAGGATATAATAATCGTCCTAATTTACCCCCTAAACCCCCGGTTCCTATGGAAGTGGACCCTTCCATACAGACTCGGCAAGTGAATTATCAAAATAGGCCCAATGCCAACGCACACTCCCAACCACAAAAACGTCCACCCAACTCTCAGCAATCTCACCCTCCGAATAAGTTGCAAAGAAATTACCATGCAAATGCGGGAATGCCATATGCAGGAGATTACGCAGGAGAACCATACGGCGATCAGAGTTACTCTGATAATTATTATAATAATTACGAGACGACACAACAAGACGAACAAGCGGACTCTGCTAAAACCGAACCCGATCTGATCAATTTTTTAGATTAACGCCGTCCTCGCTCCCATACTATGAATTCACTACGAGGCGCGGGGACACGGTAGACTTCCTGATAGATACAGGATCCAATAAGAATTATATTCAGTCTACCAGGATAAGAAACCCTATACCAAATAAACCATTCAAGGTGGAATCCGTTGCAGGTACCATCGAAATAACGCATCACGTGTTCATAGACGTATTCGGACCGAATATCGAAAAAATTAAATTTTATATTCTGCCACCTCTTAATTCCTTCCACGGAATTATCGGCAACGACACTTTGAGGAAGCTCAAAGCAATAATAGATACTGAGAAAAGTATCATGACTATCTTTCCAGGTATTACTATCCCACTCAAACAGAGAGTATCGCGACAAGTTAATAATGTGGAAGTGGAAACTCCACATCTTTCCGAAAATCAACAAAGAAAAATAAATAATATAATCGCAGGTTGCCCAAATTTGTTTTCCGATCCTGACGAGAAACTCACCTTTACTACTGTAGTCCAAGACGAAATCAGAACGACCACTGATCACGCTGTGCACTCCAAACCTTATCCCTACCCCATGGCACTAAAGGAAGAAGTTGAGAAACAGGTAGAAGAGCTCCTCGACAATGGTATAATAAGAAAGTCCAAATCCCCATACAACTCACCCGTATGGATAGTTAATAAAAAATCCGATGCGTCCGGCGAAAAGAAATATCGCATGGTTATCGACTACCGTAAACTTAACTCGGTGACCGTTCCAGACAAATACCCCATTCCCGAAATTAACGAGGTCCTGTCGAATCTAGGCAACAATAAACTATTTACAGTAATAGACTTAAAGAGTGGATTTCATCAAATACCACTACGTGAATCGGATATAGAAAAAACCGCATTCTCCGTTAATAACGGAAAATACGAATTCCTGCGCTTACCCTTCGGGCTGAAAAATGCCCCGGCGACGTTTCAGAGAGCTTTAGATGACATTCTGCGGCAACATATAGGAATAAGATGCTATGTTTACATCGACGACGTGATAATTTTTGGAAAAAACGAAGAAGAACACCTTAAAAATTTAGAACTAGTATTTAAAACCTTAGAAAATGCTAATATGAAAGTGCAGTTAAATAAATGTGAATTTGCAAAAAAGGAAGTAGAATTTTTGGGATATATTGTTAGCTCAGAGGGAATAAAGACCAACCCAAAAAAGGTGGAGGCGGTTGCGGAGTTCCCAATTCCCCGCAATCTGAAAGAATTAAGATCCTTTCTGGGAATGTCAGGATATTACAGACGATTTATTAAGGACTACTCGAAAATTGCCAAGCCCCTGACAGCACTCCTTAGAGGAGATGCTGGTAACGTTTCAAAACGTAATTCTAGAAAAATAGAGATTCAACTAAACGAAGAAGCCATAGAAGCATTTAACAAAATTAAGAGTACCCTAGTTTCAGAGGACATAGTCCTAGCTCACCCAAATTTCGACAAGGACTTCGAACTAACTACGGACGCCTCTAACTTCGCTATAGGAGCAGTCCTATCGCAGGATAATAATATAATAATACAATGGCGCTATTATAACTCTGACGGGTTTTATGGCCGAGCTTCTCTCCCAATTCGAGGTGTGCTCCTTTTTGTTTTTCCTACTAATTGGGTGGACCTACAGTTTTATGCCGGCTCCGAACGGCGAATGCATTTTTTGTGAGAAGCTTTTTCATGGCAGAAATACTCTCGGAGGGTATGCCGCCCACTGCCAAGAGGTGACCGCTGCTCTTAAAAAACCCAATAATTGGATTTTTACTAATTAGAAAAATTGTTTTGGTGTTTTCCTCGGACCGTGGTTTGAACCCGAGACCTATGGCATAGCAGGCGAGCACTCTACCCACTGCACCACAGCGGCCACCTATCGCAGGATAATCGCCCTATAACTTTTATCTCCAGGACACTTAACAAGACAGAGGAAAACTATGCGACCAATGAAAAAGAGATGCTTGCCATAATTTGGGCTCTAAATACGCTAAGAAGTTATTTGTACGGATCAAAAAAAGTGAAGATAATTACCGACCAACAACCTCTAACCTATGCCCTTAGCCACAAGAACGCAAATATCAAAATGAAGCGGTGGAAATCAATATTAGAAGAATACAACCATGAACTAGTTTATAAGCCCGGTAAATCAAACGTGGTAGCAGATGCCCTCTCTAGAATACCAAGCGAAATTAACTCACTCACGCCTACTATTCATAGCGGCGATAGTTCAAACCATAACCTAATACCCTGTAGCGAAGTACCCATAAATGTTTTTAAAAACCAAATTTTTCTTAAAGAGGCAGAAACTCCATCTTACCAATTTAAAATTATTTTCCCTACTGTCCATCGTCATATTATCGAAGAAATAGAATTCAACGAGCAAAATATCATAGCACTGTTCAAGAGATATCTGAATCCTTCAGTTATTAATGGAATATGCACGAGCGAGAATATAATGGGAATTATTCAAAATATCTACCCACAACACTTTAGCAACTACAAGTGCAGATACACCCAAAAGGTTGTAGACGATATTACTAATGAGCAGGAGCAGGAGGAAATTATCCTTAGAGAACACCTGAGAGCTCACAGGAGCGCGAAGGAGAATAGGATCCAGATCCTCGAAAAGAGCTATTTTCCAGGAATGATAAATAAAATTAGGCGGATTATAACGAACTGCACGGTGTGTAAAGAAAATAAATACGAAAGACATCCCAATAAGCCAAAACTAGCGGCAACACCATTGCCGACTTTTCCAGGTCACACGGTACATATAGATATTTTTTTAACGGAAGGAAAAAGGGTTATGACCGCTTTAGATAAATTTACAAAATATGCAGTAACAAAGATGTTGAATAGCAGGGCCATAGAAGACGTTAGAAGACCTTTAAGGGATATTTTGTTCTCTTTCGGCGTTCCAAGAATAGTAGTAATCGATAATGAGCCATCACTCAACTCTCGCTCAATCATGTTTATGATGAAGGACGAATTAGGGATCGAGGTGTACACCACACCACCCTACAGTAGTCAAGCAAACGGACAAGTGGAGAGATTCCACTCCACACTAACGGAAATAATGCGCTGTATAAAGGATAATGGCGGACATAGAAATTTCGAAGAGCTTCTGGAAAGATCCGTTTCGGAATATAACCATACTATCCATACAGTTACAGGAAAAAGACCGGTAGACCTATTCTTTTGTAGAAACGTGACTTTTACACCAGAGGATATAGAAAGAACGCGACAAAACAATTTGCAAAAACTTGCTCAGAAGCAAAGAAAGGATATGGAATTCCATAATAAGAGTAAACACGAAACTAAGACATACTTACCCGGACAAATAATTTATGTTAAGAGAAATAGGAGATTAGGTACTAAACTTAGTAAACCATATAGTAAGGAAATAGTTAGAGAAGATAGAAATAGTACAGTTATAACAGAGAAAGGTCAGGTAGTACACAAAAGC
The DNA here is from genome assembly GCA_960531455.1 of Urophora cardui. Taxonomy (NCBI): domain Eukaryota; kingdom Metazoa; phylum Arthropoda; class Insecta; order Diptera; family Tephritidae; genus Urophora; species Urophora cardui. Next base: position 119,241,980 of record OY482670.1, on the reverse strand, counting down.
AGGATACGAAACTAACAAGAGACAAATTTCATTTCAGACTCCTATTTATTCGACTATGCCTCGCAGAGGTAAAGATATTTGACTATTCCAATACGCAACTAGTTACGATAGAAAAGGGGACTACTAAACTACAAACCGGAACATTTAGAATTATACACGAAATTGACATCGACAAATATGAAGATATCCTGAAGGACATCGAATCCAAATCACAAATTAAGGACATCTCCAGGAATCCAAACTATCCATTCATATCCCTCCTTATATCCCAAATACGAGTCCATTTAAATAATTTGAAAACAGAAAGAAGACCAAAACGGTCACTTAACTTCATAGGCAGTGCGTGGAAATGGATTGCAGGAAATCCGGACCACGAGGATCACGAAATTGTAATAAGTAAACTAAACAATGTCCTTGAAAATAACAATAACCAATTACTTATAAATAAACTTACAATAGAAAAAATAAACGAAATTACAAATATTACCAATAGTATAACCAAAGAATTAAAAAATGACAAAAATAAGGAAGTAGAAGCTTTTTTGAAATTAAAATATAAATTGGAAATTTTAAAAGACGAGATCGTAAATATCGCTTATGCGATACATTGGTCAAAAGCTAATATAATCAACTCGTACATTATGTCGAGTGAAGAAATAGACATTGCAAAACAAATATTTGACAAAGACGATATCCCATTCGTAAATTTAGATGAAGCTCTTGAATTCTCCGAAATAAAAATAGCAACTAATGGAAAAATTATAATCTACATCATAAGTTTGCCCATAGTAGGAAACCAAACATGTAAAAAAATAGATATCAGAGCAGTCAAAAAAAATAACACAATTTTTAAAATAAATTTTAATACAATACTGGACTGCAAAAATACCCTGTATGGTATAATTAAACCATGTAAAAAATACAACTCTCTCCAAATTTGCCCTAGAAATAGTTTATTAGACATAAGTACAGACTATTGTATAAGTAATCTGCTGAGAAGCCGCCCGCCAAACTGCACAATAACCAACAGCCATCATATTCCCGAAATAGAAGAGATTCCACCAGATATCATATTTTTGAATAATTTTGAAGGAAAAATACAAATTGACGAAAAATTAACACCTCTGAACGGCACATTTCTAATACATTACAATAATGCTACAATTAAAATTAACGGGAACGAATTCTCTAATGCGGAACTAACCAGCAATCCCCTGCCCGCCATACTTCAACCTTTATCGGAATCAAATAATACCGAAGAAATACTGTCTCTACAAATGTTAAAACAGTTAAATGTGAACAATATAAAAGAAATCGGCTATCTGGAGTCGACAAGTCAAATTAAACACGCTCTTAGTATCAGCCTTATCACAATTTTAATAATCATTACCCTAACTTTATTGAGAAAATTATGGCCGAAAAAAAGTATCGACCAAAAGCCAACTATCGAACTAACTGAAGCTGCAATGGAAGGAATTAATCAAATATTTGCAAGAACGAACACTTCAAACGAGGACGTTTGAATCTCAGGGGGGGAGCTGTTAGCACGCCACAAGTTGTTTACTTAAATAAAATGCACATTCCTGTATGCAATAAGATACAATATTGCACAAATGCAAGAATACACCAAAATGCACAAACAACGGGAACACAACACCTTCAGTCAATGAGGAATGCAGCGAACGGTGGGAATCGCACCGTCAGCATAATCACAACAGAAGCGGCGGCAGAACAGACGGAAGAACGGACGGCAGAATAAGTTAGATTTAAGAAACGATAATTGTAAAGAGTTAGTTCTAAGTTGAATGTGACTGAATAAAGGAGCTTGTCTCCCAAAAAATATTTTTTTTAACAAGTTTGTGTTTTAATAAATTTAACTTATATATAATATAAAAAATGGATTTAGTTTAATGGGTTTATAATTTAGTTCTCAGATATTTGACAACCAAGTTTTCTTCCGGTATCCAAGAATCTAAATAATTTCCATTAGTTAAATTGAGCGCTGAGATCATGGAATTGCACGTATCAATTTTGCAATCGGTTTGTAACTGTGGTCTTAAATAGTGGAAGTTTTGAAAATAATCTCTTTGCTGATGCACTGCTTGCGGCAGCGTTAATATATTTGCAACAAATTTACAACAAATTCTCGTTCGCCACGCTGTGCCAAAACTCTTCTATTTGGGCTTGGTCAAACAATTTTCTTGCATTCTAAAAATTTGTACTCCTAAATAACAATTTCGGTTATTACATATATATATATATATATGTATGCCAGGCGCGGATCCAGGATTTCGGCAAGGGGGGGGGGTTTTGAAAATTTCTTTTTTTGGAAGATGTTTTTTAAGGGCAGACGCTGCACATAGGTAGATTTTACGAATTTATGCGGCCAAAATTGAAAATTTTAAAATTGGTGCAAATACAAAATCCAAAATCGCTCTACGTTTATAATATACCGGGCGATAATAAACCGGTTTTCTCGGCTTTTATAGACAACGGGGGTGTCCCTGCCGCTAGTCGAAACTTATTATTCTCCCACTTTTCGATTTTTTATTTTTTACGTATTTTAAGTAACCCATTTTTAAACGTCAATATTTTCAGTTTTAAGACAGTTATCAAAGTAAATATCATGGATTCGAGTGCTTCAGGTAAATATCATTATTTATTCAAGAAATCGTCAACCTAGCATAATAAAAGACCCACCATTTTGAAGCTTTTAAGCATATTGGCCTTTCTTGAAAAAATATTGTTAATTTTTAATTCAAAAGCATTTTAGTTATATTATCGCCTCCGACCGATTACCCGTCAATTTCTATACGGAAAAATGCAAAGCCAGAAATTATCAACAATGGATTAAAAATTGGCCTATTTGGAAAATTACCTGCTTTCGTATTTTTAGTATTTCCAATTTTTCAAAGTCAAGGAAATACTTATCATAAAAAGGGGCTAAGAATCCTAAAGCTACATTTTTTTAGAAGAGTTTTGAGTATGCAATTTTGCAGCTCATTCAATTTTAATATAACAATATGCAACATTCAACTTTTTGAAAATCTCCTCAAAATCTTCTATAAATTATGGCCTTGCTTTGAAATTTTCAATCCACTTTCAGAAATTTCTACGATTTTTCAGATTTTTTCCATAAGCTCAGAAATCCTGCTTAAAACGATTTTTATTGAAAAATTTTCTATATTTTTAAACTAAAATAAGAAAGTAAAATTTTCGACAGAACTCTTTGAAATAAATTTAAAAATTTTGGCGTATGATTTATTTTTTGAGTCACTGTATATATTTTTCAATAAAATCGAATTTTAACTCAAAATATTAAAATTTTGCATTAAACAAGCAATTTGGAATAGATGTAGACAATAAAATATTTTTGGCCGCATAAAACTTGAAAATCTACCTATGTGCGCTGGTGAAAATATGGACTAATACCACCTACTATTATTATTCTATATACTAGTTGCGCCATTTCCCGCACCTTAAAAACACCAAACTCAAAACCCTCCAAATTAACAATATGTATGTCATCACATAAAGTGCAGGAGATTTCAATTGAAGTTCTAAATAACATGTATAACGTATGTATGTATATTTTTGCATTGGTACGTGCGACTGAGTATCGTATGGTATTGGTGGCAAATTGATCATCAATTTCACTTACCCTTGCATTTAAAGCCAAAATAAATAAGAATATATGTATGTAGTACTTTTTGGTTATATTTATATTTTTAATAGAATTTTTACTTTATTGAAGTTCTTGTGTTTATATACTCAAATTTTTAAAAGATTAATTTAAACAAGAATTGCGAAATGCCTCTGAAAAAGGCAATTTCTCCAACGATTCAGACATTTCTGACCAAATTAATTCTGTACAATCCCGATAAAAATAGGGATAAGAAAGAAAAGAAAATAAATTTGCGATTTGGCAATTTGCGAATAGCATTTGACAAATTTGATTTTATGCACGTGCGTCCAAAGGTACCTACATGAACTTTTTTCGCATGTAGGTACATATTTTGGATGTTATGTGGTCCAACCATTGCTTTTGGAATGATAGACTTTTCCTTGATCAGTTTGGGAAATTTGGGCGCAGAATCTATAAAGGCATTAATTTGGGATCTATGATAAACCACAAGGGGGGGGGGTTTGAACCCCCAAATTTTAAGAAGCAGCTTTACTTTTTTGCCAAAAGGACGCGTTCATCACTCCATTTTTAATAAATAAATCACTTTATTTTAGTAAATTTAATAAATACACACAAAACATAACATTTTAAGCAAAATTCGGATGTTCAAATTGAAATTGAAATTAGCAATTGGCAAATGTCAGCTGACGCAGGATTGCAATTAATTTCCTACACTTCATACACTCAAAAAAAAATTACTCAGAGTATGGAAAAGTGGAAATAAAATTTACATCAAAACAATGAAAATTGTCTTTAGCGCCGAATCATTACCACTTTTGCATAATCTGGGTATTTTTTTGTTTTTTTGAGTGTAGCAAATAAATATATATACATAGGTTTTGGTGTAGCATATTTTTGAGGTCTAGCATATATCTGTGAGCCTGTATTTTGTTGTTGTGCGTTGTAAAACTATGCAATCCGTGCAATCCGTGCTACGTGCTAGGGTTATGCTATGGATAGGGAATTCACCTAGTATATTTAATTAGCGCCTGTCAGTTGCAAATGACATTTGTTTTGGCTATTTTGGCTATTACACAGTCTTAATGTAGTGAGGGCAGCCAACACCTATGACTTGCGTGTTCTCCAGCCACTTACCCTTACTTTACTTAATTAAAAAAATGTATGTATGTTGGTATGAATGTAGCTCTGCTGCTTTGCCCATAAAAATACATACTTCTTTAAGTATGCTCAGCACCAAAATTCTTTTTTTCGCTATTTCTTGCATTCTTTTCATTTAAATTATTACTATTATCATTTTTATTAAGAAGGTCATTTATTAAGAAGGTCATCACAAACTTACACTGCGTAAAAATCATAGATTTAATCAACATAAAATTTTTTTTTCTCGAAAACAAAAAAAAACCCTCTTTGAAATTTGGAGGGTAGTTTAAGGACACCTTGAAGTTTGTTTGAGATTTTTTTTAAAGAAAATCGGTGCTATCCTTCATGACTTGGCACTGAAAAAAAAATTGTTTTTTTTTTTAAATCATAGTATTTTTAAAAATTTTAAAAAAATTTATTTTTTTTTATAAATTTTATTAATTTTAAAAACTTTTTGTAGTATAAGATTTTTTTCTAAAATTAATAGTTTAAAAGATATTTTAACTCAAAAAAAAGTTGTAAAATTTATTTAGTTTAACGAGCACAGGCCCAGGTTATATTTTATTTTTTATTTTTTAGAAACTAGAAAAAAACTGTGCTCGTTAAATTAAATAAATTAAAATAAAAAATTAAGTTCATTTGAACATCCCTACACTTTATTCGCTACTTATGTTTAATCATACAATAATATGTAAATATGTACATACGTATGTGCATAAGTTAAAAACGAATTATAGTAGGAAAGAAACTAGCAACAAATTTTCTATCAGATGTCGAAGGCAGGCAATAGCTCAGCGGTTAGAACTGTAGTTATTATACTGCAAGGTGCGCAAGTTCGAGTCTTGGCAGAAGCAAAAGTAACCTGATGAGTCTTAGAGGGATCTAAGGTGAAACAGCTGTAGTTACATCCATGCTTAAAAAAGTTTTTTTCTAGTTTCTAAAAAATAAAAAAAAAAAAAGTTTAAAAAATTTTTCAAATGTCAATAAAATCCAAAATATTAAAAATTTAAAAAATTTTTTTTTACATACAATTCTACTCGTCAAATACTACAGGTATTCCGAATTTAAAGGAAATTGGAGAGTTCGACCTATCTTTTCATATGGAATGCCTCATATGAGTGTTTGTATGTTTCTAATGTTAAATATTAAATTAATCCCGTTGATTCGCTACCCTCCTAGAAAGACTTTTTCGTCTTTTTAATGTCTGCTGTTGTTTTGTTTTTGTTTATTTTGACGAGCAACTGAATTTTATATCCTTTTCGATTCATTTACATAGATTGTTCTCAATTTAACAAAAATTGAAAAAAGTGAATTTCAAGTGCTTATTAAACATTAATTTTTTCGTAAAAAAACCATGAAGAAAGCCAAGGAAAGGCTTGATAAATAATATGTGGACTCTGCTCCATCATTTTCAATGTTTAAAAAGTGCTCTACTGAATTCCGTTGTGGTTGTATTAGCACAAGTGTATTGAGCCAAAAGGAAATTGTGTTGAAAAATAAAATGTATTTTTGCCGAAAAAGTTATTCCTTATTCAAAAAGACACGGACTTATCAAACAACACCCGTATGTAAATACATTAGACCGTATTGCAAAAATTAAAGTTCGCCGTACGCCCCCGCATATGATGTCTTTTTGGCAAACATTTCCGGAAAATTTTTTTATTTATTTTGTGGGCGCCCCTAGATGTCGCCCAACTACATTTTTTTTATATCTTCGGTATTTATAGGCTTTAAACTTTTGTAATACAATTTTTGTAATATTATTAACACTCTGTGCGCCATTGAGGTCACTACCACCCAGTACATTTTTTTTTATACCACCCTAATGTACTTTTTTTATGCCTGTATGTTAAACGTAGTCAAAAATCATTTTGCAAAAGAAGTATTTCGATCGCTTCAGTAGAACCCGAAATAAAACAAGTCCAACATTCCGAGGAAAATATGTTTTTTGTTTTCTGTGGTCTTTTAAGTTCATTTTACAAAGATTTCTTCTGAAGAGACCTCTACTGAAATTTTATGGCGAATTATTTTCTAGAATATTTTAACCCTCTAGCACCGCCAATAAAGGGTTGTTTTTACCCGCTTTTTAGAAATTCAGGAAAAATAGTATTTTAGGGTCGCGAAGATATACTTAGCATACAACTGAAGTTTTATATCGAATTTAAACTTTGAGCGCTTACCCTGCCAAACACAGTTTTCAGACTTAGTGCAGTATTGTTTGGAAGCGTCGATATGTAAGTATGTATGTTAATTTTCAATTACCAAGTTCTAAGCCAAATGCCGTTGTGTGATCTTCTCTACATTCCTTTTTCGCGTTTCGCATCTGAAAGTCTTAATTGAAGTGTTTACGCGCGATAGCGCACATTAATGAAAGAAGAAGTTGAAAAAGAAGAAGCTTTTTTCATTCCAAGAAAATAGCGAGCAATTGTAAATGGCGCAAGGTTGATAAACTTTCTATTACTCATATACAACTGAAACGGCGACCAACAAAGAAATATGCACGTTTTCCAAGTATTTAAGCACAATTTCAATGAAGCAAAGAACAGCAAGATTTCTTAATTAGTCTCGAATTACAGCAATAGCTCCAAACAATAAACAACTACAACAAAGAGGACAAAGTTTGCGATGATTCATGCGCTGCACTGAAAAGAAAAATTACAACAAAACAAAATGTGAATATTTCTACATCAATTAGTTTATCGGATATGGTATTACTTTCTTATTTTTAGCTGCGCTAAAGCAGATTGAAAATAAACGAGAACACTTCAAGCTATTTTGCTATATATTATAGAAAATTAATGAAGTAAATTTCCTTCTAAAATTACTTAGAAATCACTTTCAAAGGTTAATTGATTGCTTTGGCTGATTTGCTTGTCACTTTAGCTAATATTTGTGTTTCATAAAGCCGCCAGCGTGTTGTTATAGCATAGCAAATTTCAAAAATATCCCCCATAAACATTTTTTCTTAATTCTCAGTTGGAGATGCACTTGAGTACTAACCTTATTCTCAAACTTCAAACGTTTGTTATCAAATGCATCTCAAATTTCTCTTGATAGCGTTCTCAAACAAAAAGGCACATTTTTCTCAAATGTTAGTGAAATTTTTGAGAAAATCTTTATTAGCAAATTGAGAATTAAGGTTTTTCTGAAACGTTTGAGATTACAACTACCCTTAGCGGCCGAAGTCTTAGCCTGAAAAAACAGGATAGCAGCAGTGAACATGCTCTACCGTGTCTTCATGCAATCCGCATCCAATGCATTCGCTTTCACCAACTAGTTTCAGACACTGTCCCGACTGAGTCTAAATTCATCCCCTTTCACGTATAGCATTTATTTCGCTTCGGGTAGTACGATTTACACATGGAAACCATTCAGCCCTCTGCTAATTACACTGAATGGCATCGAAACGAAACCTGCATCAATCTTTGCAGCTCATCAACTCTTACAGCTGATACTTCTGCCTGAAAGATATAACAGTTATGATACTGCTACTGCTAATCAGTTCACTGCAATAAACAGCAGCTCCTACTCCTTCTGATGTCTTATACTACGTTTATACGGCAGAATTCGTGAACTCTTAATTTTATGAATTCGAAAATGTTCTCGTTTATGCAGCATTTATGAACTCATGAAATTCAGCTTTTTTAAAAAGTGGCAACGTTCTAACGATATCAGCTGTCAAGACAGATTTACCAGGTAGACTCGGTGGTGAATTCTGAAACTACTTTTTTTTTTATTAACAAAGGTAGACTGTAATGTCAAAATCTAAGCGAATTCACATCAAGGCCAATGGGAATGCGCGAGTCCCAAGCGAATTCAGAATTTAACCACGGCGAAATATAATTTTGACATTACACTACCAATTACAATAACAAAATACATTGGACATTTCTGAATTCGCCACCGAGCCTACCTGTTAAATCTGCCTTGACTGAATGAACAGCTGTTGGTTTGGCGTTGCCGGGCTTGTACTTCATAATTTCATGAAATGATGGCGAAATTCATGAATAATTTTCGTGAACAATTAAATTCATGAAAATTCGTTTCTGCAGCGCAAATTCATGAAATGATTTCATGAATTTGCCAACGTATACATAAACGTAGTATGTGACTTATCCCTGTATACATATATTAGTGGCGTCTTCCTTCATATCTCCACCCTCTGCCAGCCCTCCGCCCTATTTTGGTATCAAAACATTTATCGAAACACAGACACGGAACAGTGTAGTCACTTTGTCAGTTTTTTGACGACCAGCGTCCACAGCAATATTGATAGCACATTCCCTTGCGGCGTACGCCTGCTTAACATTTTTGTGGCCTCATTTAGACCCCACTGGGACTTAATTTCCCTACAGCCCAGCATACATTTGTACTGAGTACAATAACACGGAATTCATTCCAATGTGCTGGAGATCGTCTAATACGGCTTATTTTGAGACATTATTAAATGCCCCAGTAATGTTCACCACCTTAAATAAGAAAATAATTTTACTTTTGGTTTTTGGTCGTTTTTATTTTCATAACTACTTTATTATTGAACTCTCCAGACCATTTTTTTTTTTTTTTTTTTAAGGAAAAATTGGTATGAAAGATTAATACTTGTTAAAAAAAAAAAAGACAATGGTCTTGAGAGCTCAATAATAAAGTAGTTAAGAAAATAATTGATGTTAGCCACCCACAAAAAACAAAGGAAGGAATGTGTTTTTGAAACTTCATGCTAAATTAAATATTAATTAGTTGCCAAAATATAAATTTTGAAGCAACTTTTCAGCTAGGAAAAATAACAAAATTTAGCTACAATTTAGCGTTATTTATTTCATTAATTTTAGAGCTTTTTAAAATTAATGAAATAAATGAAGCTATTTATTGGATTAACACCCTCATTCTGTATTGCGAACGGAAGCTCAGACGAACGAATCGTCTCGAGACGATTTCGTCTAGCATTGGCATTCTGTATGCTGTTCGTCAATTCTTACGTTCCTTACGTTAAGCCTATATAACACTACATTTTTTCCCTGGTTTTTTTGGTTTTGAAAACCCACCGAAAGTCAAAATACAAAAACAATTCTTCTATAGGTTGAAAAGAGACAAATACTCCCTCAAAAATAATTTGATTGACATTAAACTTCAAACTAAATGAAAATAATATTTATTTCAAAAATTAATTTTATTAGAAATTTGAATTTAAATTACAGAAATAAAAAAGTTATGAAACTCAAAGGGCAGAATAGCTGTGTATTCCATGTTATAACGGGAAGCCAGTACGCAATATAATTTTTCTTGCGGACTTCCTCTTTACCCTTACGGCCAAAGCAGAAGCTTGCAAGAGGCAAATTTAAAATTTGTATTTCCATATATTTTTTATTTTAAATATAATTTATTTAACCCTTTGTTTTCAATTTCTTTACCCGTGGAGGAAAAAAATCGATTGGCACATATTTCATTCATTTAGTCCTAAATAAGCATAATTTGTAAGAAAATTAAAAAAAAATTAATTAGTTTAGGTTTTACAGCCCTTTGAAATTTGTACGATATATCGTACAAAGTTCGTGAAATGAGCCAAAATCTTGCAAATTTTGCTTTTATAATTTGTTTAGACTTTTTTAAACAAACATTTTTTAAAGCAACGAAATAAAGATATTTTTAATATTAAGCTTAAAAATTGTGACTTCTATCCAGATTTAATAAAATTCATACTAAAATACATAATTATTATATATAAAAAATACATATATACATTAAAAAAAATTTAGTAAAGACAAAATAAAAAAAATATAATTTTAAACTTAAAAGCTGTAACCTCAATACAAAATTCATTGCGACACATATTTTTAAATTGTAATTTAAGTTAAGGATATAAAAATATGTATGCACTGAGAGAAAAAACGTTATATTTAGCGTTCAAAGGAATTACTTCCCTGTATTGAACACTTTCTTTGTTTTGAGCAAATTTTCCTTAAAACATGTTAAAAGGATTATGAAATAAAGTTACTTACATGGTTTCATATACTTGTTTTAAAGAAATTCATACATCAAAATAAGGAAAAATTTCTTAAGCGTCATTCCATTCCCAACTTCTCCTTGTTTTGAATATTTGATTTTCTTAATTTGATAAGTTGAATTTTCAAACAAATCACCATTGCAACGAATATGTTTGAATATTTTTAAGATAATTTACTGAAAAGAAAGAAAAATAATGTATTGGAACGCGTGTTCAAAATAATAAAAAAAAATATATCTTAGATCGCGAGAAGTTTTTTTAGTGTATGCATATGCATGTATTTATTCGATAGGAAAGAAAAAAGATTTTATTTCTAGTGCTTTTTTTAAATACATAAGTGAATATTGAACGGTTTTGTACTGATTCGACTAACGGACGAACTTTATAGAATTTGTCAATAAAATGTACACTGAAAAAAAAATTACTCAGATTGTGGAAAAGTGGGAATGATTCGGCGCTAAAGAAAATTTTCATTGTTTTGATGTACAATTTTCTTTAAAACGATGGTTTTATTCCTTGATTTGAAGAAAATTGTACATCAAAACAATGAAAATTCCCACTTTTCCACAATCTGAGTAATTTTTTTTTTTTTGAGTGTAGATTCTGTCGTAACAGTATGAAGCTTTTTAATGACATCGTATCCTTAAAAATCTGTATTGAAATCGTAGGATACCAAACTGTTGTCATTCTACCACGTCGCATGCAACCTATGGCTATTTGTAATTCAATTAACATTTTAGTTTAAAAATTTTGAGTTTGTTCAAATTCTGAAACTTCATTTTGCGCTGTGTATAACTATCTAAAGCAGCTACGTGCCACGCAACGTCGAAAAATTTGCGTTTGAATTTAACGTAACAAGCAGCACTGAGCAGCAACTTTCGCGGATTTTGTACGATATATCGACCAAATTAATTATGTACGATATATCGTACATTTGAGTTACCTAATTTTGTACGATAAATCGTACACTTTTTTTGCGCAGGTCTCAAATTAATTTTTACGTATATTTATTTTATTTCATATTTTTATTATATTCGGTAGGGCATTGCATACACAAAACTTCATAAATTTTGGGCACCTTTGCTTTTATTAAATTTATAAAAATCGATTTTTATGGTGACTCCTAGAACAATTGCATTCCTGAAAGGGAGCATGTGAAGAATATGTTTTTTTCTGAGAAACTTTTTACAAAAATTATATAATTTCTGGCTGTATTAGATAGGGAAGAGTTCAAATTAATATAATATTGCTTTCTTTGGCAAAAATAGTGCTTAGTTTTAACAAAAAAATCATGTAAAGGGACACGAAAAATTTGGTCGATATTTCGTACAAAATTAAGCAAAGGGTTAATGGTTGTCAAATTGGAAAAATTGTCAGAAAAAATGACCGAATGCCAAAAAACCTACCGAAATACAAGCTGGCTCGTTGGTTTTTAATCGCCTAGATGGTATTTTGTTTGGTTTTTTTCAATATAGCTTGCTCGCTTGCACCAACGCAAAACTGTATTTGACCATCTCCTTCACACAAAAAACCTGGTAGAATACCAGAAAAAAATGTAGTGTCATATGGGCTTTATGACAAAATGTTAGACGAAAGCTTTTGTCAAATACCAATTGACCATATGAAAATAATTTAAGATTTATAAAAAAAATGCTACTTTTTTTCAAAGATTCTATATTTTTTAAGCATTTTTCCGATAATCTGGCATCACTAGCTTTCTTTGTTTTCTTGCCTCTGTCAATATATTTATGTACATATATGTATATGTATAATTTCATTTGTTTATTTTCCAAATAGTTCAGAATTTTTAAAATAGCAACTGAAAATGAAAAAAATTAGGAGCAGAACATAATGAAGGACGTGAGGGTAGACTGGCTTCGCTTGGCGATGATTTTATCATACCACAATTTTCACACATCGCTTAGCTATTGCTGGTGCACGGCCGTCGTTCATATACGTCCATAACGTTCAGCGGCACTTTCACAATTTGTCATCCTTCGTGGTTCACTTATAACTACACTGCGGTATTTTCTGCCGTTTTCTATTTGAGTTCGGTTGCATTGCATTAATGTTTCCTCATGGTTGGTTATTCCACGCTATACACAATGTTTCCCGTATTCTCTTTGGTGCTGGATCAAGATATCACCTCGAACACGGCTGTTACACATCCCGAGTTGTATAAGGATTTGTCGAAGGGTCGTAATTTCAGCTATAAAACATTCTGCATATGGCTGGTAAATAGTACATATATCAAGGTGGTGTGATTATGTATGATGCTCTCATATTATTCGAAGATGCATTCATACATATTGTATCGATTAGCTTCTCGCTGCTTCGGCTGGCCTAGCAATTATATCATAGAAGCTGCGCTTTCGTCGCAGCGATGGTCTTGTCGGTGTAGTGTTGTTGGTTATGTGACTTTTGGTGGGGATGGTGTAATCAGTGATGTAGGTGGCTCAATTGTAGATGGAGTAGTCGTAGAAAGTGTTGTTGTTGGAGGGCCTCTTGTGTATGAAGTAGTACTGTTATAAGTGGTGTTGCCGGTGCTGCACGTATGCCTAACCAAGCTTTCTTCCATTTTAAATTCATCAACGATAACAAAATAGTTTTCGTTTGAATTTGACATTTCTTTTCGTCGTTTTGCCGATTTTTCGAAATAGAGAATGTAAATTTCTTACGTTTTGGCAGCCGTTTTCGTCTTCTTGTTCGTTCGTAATACATAATACAAACATGCGAACGATTCGTCTCTGACACGAAACGAACGTTCGTTTCGCAATACAGAATAAGGGTGTAAGTTTAATGCCAAAAAAAAGTTGTATGCAACAAAATGAGGATAACTTAAAATTGATAAATGAAAATAAATTTCACAAGAAACGAAGCTAGTGGATTATTTATAACTAGTAAACCCGGCCACGCGATGCTGTGGCTTTCAATTACACTGTACGACAATTTGAGGGTGGAGCACCACTTATTGCTACATTTAACAATTTTTCTGAATGCCATTTTAAATTTGACTTCCCCTTAAAAATGGCAGAATATATATCGACTTTAAGCCCATAGATTCTTATTAATAAAATATAAAATTAAGTATATACATAATTACTGGTTATTTTTATTTTCCGTCGACCTAGATTTTCTATACAAAGATTTTGTCCGAGGAGTCCCATTGTAAAGTTTTAATGCGAATAATTTTCTACAATATTTTAACCATATAGCTACCTTCAAAAGATCATTTGTCATACTTCCCTTTTTCCTTCCCATTTCCCTTCAATTTGCGCTTCCTCTTCCCTTTATCCATTTTATTTTCCGTACTCTTCCCTCTTTAGCTTCCTTTCCTTCGCCATTTTCGTTGCTTTCATTTTCCCCTCCCCTTTCTTTTTATTACAGGGCAAGATCTTTCATGATACTTAAAATTTGAAAACCGGACAAACTATAGCGTAAAAATAAATTTTTGAACAGGCCGCAAATCGTTTTGTAAAAATCGTAATAAATTACTCATTTTCAGGCCAAGCATTTTCATATGACACTTTAAATTTAAAAATGAAACTGTGGAGGAAAAATAAATTTTGGAACAGGTGACACCCCTCGTTGTAAAAATTATGATAAATTACTCACTTTCACGCAAAGCCTTTTGATATGACACCCCAAATCTAAAAATCAAACAAACTATAGCGTAAAACTGAATTTTTGAACAGGTGGCAACCCTTTTTGTAAAAATTTTTGGTAAATTACTCATTTTCACGCAAAGCCTTTTGATATGACACCTCAAATCTAAAAAGCAAACCAACTATAGCGTAAAAATTAAATTTTGAACAGGTGGCAACCCTTTTGGTAAAAATTTTAGTAAATTACTCTTTTCACGCAAAACCTTTTGATATGACACCTCAAATCTAAAAAGCAAACCGACTATAGCGTAAAAATTAAATTTTGAACAGGTGGCAACCCTTTTTGTAAAAATTTTAGAAAATTACTCATTTTCACGCAAAGCCTTTTGATATGTCACCTCAAATTTAAAAATTAAACAAACCATAGATTTAAACTGAATTTTTAAACAGGTGGCAACCCTTTTCAAAAAAATTAAACCGTAATAAATTAAAGCGTAATATATGTATATAAAGATTATCACGTATGTATGTACCTATGTATGTATATATCTATAAAAGTATAGCAGTATATAGTATAGCAGTATATATGTATAAACAAATATAATTTTCCATTATTGGGTATGTTAGTGTCTAGCACGAATTTATTATTTTAATTTTTAATTTTTATACTTTGGAATAAGCGGAAAAATCCAATTAGCTCATACAGCGATGGTAGATGTGATAGCTATTTCGAAGAAAAACCACTTTCTTCATCATCAGACATCTTCTCGGGAGCACACCAGGCTTTGAACCTACGCTCCAACCATCAGTAGTCGAATATTAGCGAAACGCTAAGCACTGCGGCTACCGATGGTCCTGCTGAGTTGTTGGATTTTTCACTTATATATGCCATTGCTCTATTCAATCTAACCTCACTTAGTGTACGATTTTCGTACATCTGCTATGCATGCAAGTGTTGAATACTGGTTGGCAGCTGACGGACAGCGGGCGCTGTGTACAGTAGTTGTATGTACAACAGCACAATTTATAATTTTCCATTATTGGTTATGTTAGTGTCTAGCACGAATTTATTATTTTAATTTTTAATTTTTATACTTTGGAATAATTTTCCACCTGCAACTATGTACATACATCGTTGTGACAAATAGAATCACAACACTTAAGCGACAGTCAAGTGTCAAAGGTAACCAATGCCAAGCTGATATGCAATCATTCATACACATTTTCCTTCCAGTACAACAACCGCCATTAATTTAAACGTTCGCGCACGAACTTAAGTGCCCCAACAGCTGTGCTGTGCAACGGATAAGTGCAATATGGCTTGATATGGCTTAAACCGTATTCCTTACACTTTTAGCTGCGCTGCTTCCGTTTGCTTTTATGTTGCAGTGCATTCCACGAGATAAATGATTGGGGCGACGAGCGACTTAGCACAGAAGAACACTTTCATCTGGTTGGCAATAAGCATTTTTAAGGCAAAGTAAAGGCGCTAATGGTTGACCGCTATGGTGTAGTGGGTAGAATGCTTGCCTGCCATACCAGAGGTCTCGGTTTCAAACCGAAAAATAATTAGCTTCTCACAAAGAAATTCATTCGGAGCTGGCATAAAACTGTAGGTTCACACAATTATTGAGAAAAAAAAAAAAAATAGAAGCACGCCTCAAATTGGGACAGAAGCCTGGCCTTAAAACTCGTTAGAGTTATATCGGCGCCAGTGTATGGTTATTATTAAAGGCGCTAATGCTTGGCTGGTTGGTTGACTGCCTGTTTGCCTGATTGCTTGCTGAGTTGTGGGAAACCAACGTCAACTTTCCGCGGGCGGTATATTCGTAAGATTTCAATCGATTTGCACTTAGGTTGTGCTTTAATGCATACAGTAAGTGATAAAATTATTCAACGTAATGGTTTTTTTAATAACATATCCATACATACATACATACATAACTACTGTGGTAGGGTATGTTCAGAAACGCAGCATGAAACGCAACAGCGGCAGTAATTATTTTTTTGATGATTGTGATGAGCGACGCTTCATGCAAAATTTACGTTTATGAACGCTCTGCTTGTACTACAAAATCATTTTGCGCTTCAAACTGAGTTTCTGAACAAAGCCGTATTATGTATGATGCATTGCGATTGCAACTAAAAATGTTACTCATACGCCCCGTGTGTCATAGTAAAAAAGAAATATGTACATATGCACTTAAAATTAAGATAAAGCAAGTTTTAAAAAACTTTAAATACGAAGGTTTTTTTCCACACTGTGCCCTACATATGTACAATATACATACAGCGCATATGCATAAGTAGTTAAGCAAGGGTTAGCGTATTATCAACACTTGTGGAAAGCAGATTAAACTATGGTAGTGACGTGATTACGAAAATGTTTCAGAAATCATTTCGTATGACTAAGCCATTTAAAAGCTCATTATTTTTGCCACTTGCTGCGTTAATTTGATATATAAAAAACATTTGGAGACAAAAAAGCAATAAAAATTTAATAACACTGGTTAACAAAATGAAATTTGTTGTCTGTATTTTGGACGCGACTATCCTGTCTATATGTAAAATCGGTCGCTCAACTTAATCCTGTATATCTGTTTCTGAAATATTGACGATTCAATTTGAATTTTTTCGATTTTTTGTAGAAAAAATTGATTTTGTCAGGCAATATATTTAAAACCAATGTTTTCACCTTCGGGTATACTCCTTTACGTGTAGCTCTATTCTATTGGGAAAAAGATAAGCTATCAAAAATGAAAATCCATGGTAAAATGGAAAAGTTATAGGCGATCAAGTAAATACAGCTAAGTCGCGCAATGCCACTGCACGGGTATATTTTATGCATGTTATACTCGTAAATAGGGATGGCAAAAAGAAATTAATAATCGATTAACCGTTTTTTAGGTTAATCGAAAGGGTTCGATTATTAATGGCGAATAATCGTAGGGAACTAACCGATTATAACCGTTTTTCGATTACAATTATTGATAAATTAATACGTAGTACCCCAAGAGGACAAACAAGCTAATTTTTTATACATACTATGTATGTGTGTTCGTTTTTATTATAATAATAAAAAATCGTAATTTCAGCGAAAAAATCGTCAATATTTTGTTGCTATCTCATCTTTACTAAAAACACGTTATAAACAAAAAAAAGTGTCGGCTTTCCACTAAGAAAGCGTACCACGAAAAAAATTACTTTTTCAGGGGCTCTCAGATATCTCAAAACTGAAATCAAAACTTGCAGGAAGTTTACAGTTTACGAGATAATTACCCCAGAAAGAGAATTATGTCGGCTGAGGATTATTTTTTTAAAGCGCGGCTGAAGGCGGCCAACACAAAATGTTGTTCTACACACATACATATATGCATTTGCTCGTTTTAATACGTGCTTTTATCTCGGCAATAGATCGCAGTTTTCGTGTTTTGTTTGGTAAATTTTAACAACAAATATCTTGTAAAATACAAGCCTCCGGAAATTTTTGATTTCAGTTCCAAGTCCTGTGAGAGCCCCTCTACCCCCCTGAAATAGTCATTTATTTCGGGGCATTGTTCCTTAATGGAAAATTTTCCCAAAAACAATTTTAAAGAGGTGCGAATTCATACAAATTCGTATATAAATGAAATCATATTTAAAAGAGCTGTGCACATTTATCTACACAATGCGCTTACTTATATAATAAAATAAATAAATAACATCATCAATCATTCATTAATACTAATTCATAACATTTTGCCTTGAAAAATAATTTACAAAATATAAGGATTTATTTCATGAAGATAACCATTTAATTATTGTACTGAGATGGTTTAAATTTTGAATAATGCCACTTTCCTTAAAAAAAATATATATTAAACGAAAAAATCGTCATATATTGGGAAAAATCGTCAAATCATTGCTTAGAAAAATCGTCAAAAGGACGATAAAATCGTCAATTCGGCAACGCTGGCTGAAGGGAACGTTTATTGCGAATGAAAAGGCGGTAACTGTGTAACCTAATACAAACGCACGCCGTCAATTTACTGTCAAAAATTATACATATTCCACAAAATAAGATTTTCTCTGATTTTCTATATTTTTCTATTTCTTTATCTGTACACGCACGCAAGTCAATTTCGGTTCAACGCATATAAAAAATTTGTGTGCGTGCGTTAATTAACGACTTGCGTTTGTATTAGGTTACACAGTAATTCTCAACTTCGATTATTTCCTTTCGATTATTTTCGACTTGAGAGGAAAAAGGTTAATCGAAAATAAAATCAAAAGGAAAAAACCGATACATTTTAACCGTTAACCGAAAGAAATTAACCGATTATAATCGTTTTTCCGGTTATAGTTGCCATCCCTACTCGTAAATGGACTCGTATCTACTGCGCTGCCAATGTGCTGCTACTGCAGATGTGTAGGTATTGGAAATTTAATTTTCTTTCGTTTGGTGTCACCCCAAGAAAGATAGCTCACTGGGTTAAAGAGATATACAGGATTAAGTGGAGCCATTGACCAAATAACGGTAAATTGTCGATATCTCAAAAACCTTTCTATAGAATTAAAAATGAACCCGATTTTCGGAATCAGCGACCGATTCTACATATAGATAGGATGGTGGTGTTTTTGGCTGTAGAGCAGTGTAATTATAAATAAAACTTGATATTGATATTGATATTGATATTGATATTGATATTGATATTGATATTGATATTGATATTGATATTGATATTGATATTGATATTGATATTGATATTGATATTGATATTGATATTGATATTGATATTGATATTGATATTGATATTGATATTGATATTAATATTGATATTGATATTGATATTGATATTGATATTGATATTGATATTGATATTGATATTGATATTGATATTGATATTGATATTGATATTGATATTGATATTGATATTGATATTGATATTGATATTGATATTGATATTGATATTGATATTGATATTGATATTGATATTGATATTGATATTGATATTGATATTGATATTGATATTGATATTGATATTGATATTGATATTGATATTGATATTGATATTGATATTGATATTGATATTGATATTGATATTGATATTGATATTGATATTGATATTGATATTGATATTGATATTGATATTGATATTGATATTGATATTGATATTGATATTGATATTGATATTGATATTGATATTGATATTGATATTGATATTTAAAATAAAAAAGGTGAGATCTTTCGTTTTCAGTTTTAGGGATTTATCGGCCTTTGGATTTCAGTTATCAGTTTCTTGGTTTCCTATTATCGAGGTTTCTATCTTTTGGAGTTGCCTCAGCGAAGCAAGGCGAGTACTTTTTAGTAAATACATAAAACTAAACAAGTACTACGCACTGTTCTCCTTGCGTTGACACTACACACAATAAACCAAATTTATTTGTATCTGACATCACGTATTTTATTTCTTTAGAAATTGCTGCAAACTTTTCTCAAAACATTTTATCTAATCAGCATCAGCAGCAGCAGCATTTTTCTTTAAAACTCATTAACCGTACTTTTACGTTTTGAACGTGATAATTAGTGGTTGCGCGTTCTACGCCAAAGACTAGACTGAAGAACAAGTTGTTTTCTCTCCTTTTTTTTGATTTTGGATTTGACTCTTTTAATTTTTTATTCAACAGAATTTTTACTGCTTAAGTTTGTACAAGTCTTTTTTATGTTGCTAATAAGTATGCAGAGTAGCTTAAGTTTTTATTTAGAAGACGTTTTCGATTACAATAAAAATAAAAAAGATGAGAGCATGGCCCATTAGTGGCGTATGTTTTATAATTCACTTTTGACAAATATTTTACTTTTCTCGTGTGGTTTGGACGATTTAATTCTTATTATTTTTTGGTGTTTCCTCTTTTCTTTTAGCTTAATCATACCTAGATTTGAGGTTATTGTACATAGTGGAACTCGCCAATTAGTATAAGATTCTGTTAGACAAAAAAAAAAACCAATTGTAAAAACATAATGCAAGAAACTTAGTTTATTTTAAGTTGAAGTGCTTCGCTAAGGTTTTCATTTCACACAAATTTCTACTTTACTTCTGCAGCTTTAAAAAATGTGCAGTGGAAATTATTGCAATGCATATTGCTTTTTATTTCACTTCTTTCCTGCTAAAAGCAATCTAAACATATAACTTTAACTTTTATTGAAATCGATTTCAAAATATGCATGTACTTTCGTTTTCAGTTATTTGGCTCCCCAAGAGAATAAATTGCAAAAAAGGCAATGAAGTAAAATAATCTTTTTCCATTGCGCTCCATTTATTGTAAATAAGCAGGGCAGAAAGTGTTAAGTGGAATAATCAAACTCAAAACTCTTTGAATGTTTCTCAAACACACGCGTTATTTGATCTCGTCGATGAGTGAAGATTCTTTGCTATCCTTCTTAATGTAACTTTTGCATTTTATGTTAAATGGGATGCTTATTCGTGCGGTTTATACATATATAAAAAAAAAAAACATTTACACAAGTATAAGCTTATTTACAAATGACCGAACAAATATGTGCACATTTAAATAATGAGTCTCGTCATACGAGCAATATTACTTAAAAAACAGACCTTTTCAGACTATTCAGAATTGTCGCTCACACAAAGGCTTTTATTTTTATACCTACATTTGTGCCGAAATACAAATCTTGAAAGTACCAGAAGGAGGCGTGACAGACCCACCGAAATATATACCAATATGATAATGATCATGAGCTGAGTCGATTAAGCCATGCCCGTCTGTCTGTGTGTCTGTGTGAACGCTCCCATACAACCGATTGTTCATATGTAGAGATTTTGGGGTATAACCCTGCAAAAATTCCGAGTACTCCATTCGCTAATCCATGGAGTGCTCGCTATGGACCAACAGATTACTCCATAACATGCCACATTTCATACAAAAATATGGTCCATTTAACATTGCATGTCATTACAATGGAGTATATACTCCAGTCCCGCATAACAATCAAATTAATCCATGGAGTACCTACATTGGATTAATTGATGGAATACCTAACAGTTAGCCGAACATAACAACAAAAACCACATGTTTATCGCGACGACGACGAATGAAGTGTATACATTCAAACATTTGTATGTATGTAGTTATGTATGTATAAACATATGGTCGTCGTCGCCATAAACATTTGATTTTTATTATGTTCGGCTAACTACGAACCGATGCAGATACACGAATCGGTCGTTTGGGCTATGTTAGTGGTCACTTTGAAAGTACTCCAACCTACCACAAATGGAGCATATAATCCAATGATTTTTACAGGGAACTTCTCCACTTAAACAGCTAATGATGTGAAACTTTGCTGTGTTTGTACCCATATGGACCTAAATCATGTTACTGTGAACTGTCAAAGTGAAAATATGTACAGTGGCTCTCAGAAGTATTTTGCATAATTCATTTATTAAGAAAACGTTAGAAATTCGCCTTTTTTTCGAATTCTTTTGCAAATTTTTTTAATGTGGTATTATAGCTGAATCTTCATACTACAAAAACACATTCATTAAAAAACCAAAATGCATTTCATCTGTTTTATAAAATTAAAGAAACGAAAAAAGGCATACATTTTTGCTCACAAAAGTATTTTGCATATTGGTATTTTTGGTGAATAAATGCATCTACAACCTGTTTAATATTATTTATGATATCCGTTCTTTTTCGAAATGGCTTCCAAGGGTCTAGGAATGCGCTCTGCTAGTTTTTGAGAAAATCTCGAAGGTATTTTGTCCCATTCCTCGGCCAAAACCGCATTTGGATAATTTTTTGGGGAAATCTTCGATTTTCTCACATGATCTTCAAGATAGGATCAACAATTTTTAATGGTTCTTATATCGGAGCTTTGAACACAAACTTGGAAGTGGTTTTTATTCGAAAGTGTTGACATTTTAACATTATGAGTGATATTTTTCGGAACAAAGTTTCTAGTACAAAGAAGAACGTCGCTAGAAGAACGCGAAATATTGAGAGAAAATCAAATAAATCCTCACACATAAGCTCCTACAATAAACAGAAAACTAAAACCAATACTCAATAATCAAGTATCGGACGGGGCAGTGCACAGAGTACCGAGAAAACCCATATTAACCGCCAAGTACTGCGCAACCAACTCTCTATCTCAAAGAAAGTGTTTTAATTTCCCCAACAAACACAAAATAAAGAAGAATTTGACATTTCTAAAATCATAATTTTAAGTGCCGAAAGCAAATATAATATTTTTTAGTCGTATTTCATGGTGGAAGCCCAATTAACAGCTGAAAATCAAAAAAAATTAAAGCGACTGTTAAGCACTGTAGGAGTTTGTGATCAATCGAGGCTGAAGGAGTTTGTATATCACCTCAGTGAGTTGTAAAACTTATTTTAGTGGATAGTACGATGGACGAGCTTTCTCGATTTTCCATTTTCAGGGAAAACCTACGTTCTAGTGCAGAAAAAATGGGTATGATATACAATGGGTTTTTAATTCAACAAGATAATAATCCGAAAAATACCACTAATGATGCTAAAATGTGAACACTTTGGAATAAAAAACACTTCCAAACTCTTTCTCAAATCTCTGATATAAGAACCAATCAAAATTTTTAGTCCTGTCTTGGAGATCACGTGAGAAAATCGAAGATTTCCCCAAAAAATAACCCAAATGCGGGTTTGACCGGGGAATGGGACAAAATACCTCCGGAAATTTTGCCAAAAATTAGCAGAGCCCATTCCTAGACTCTTGGAAGCCATTTCGAAAAAGAACGGATATCATAAAAAATATTAAACAGGTTGTAGATGCATTTATTCACCAAAATTACCAATATGCAAAATACTTTTGTGAGCAAAAATGTATGCCTTTTTTCGTTTCTTTAATTTTATAAAACAGATGAAATGCATTTTGGTTTTTTAATGAATGTGTTTTTGTAGTATGAAGATTCAGATATAATACCACATTAAAAAAATTTGCAAAAGAATTCGAAAAAAGGCGAATTTCTAACGTTTTCTTAATAAATGAATTATGCAAAATACTTCTGAAAGCCACTGTATGTGTAAATTAAACAAAATCAGACCCATTCATGAAAGTTATGAAGTCTTCGGTACGGCCGAAGACAGCCGCTTACTTGTTTTTATCTATTCTGGAAATTCATGCTTACTTAAATTATCATTATTGCTTTTCTTTCAAGTAGTTAGTAAGTAAATTTTTGTGTGTTTGAGCAAGAGTAAACATGCGTTGCCGCCAATTTTTTGCTTTCTTAATTTATTTACATATATTGAAAAAAAAAAAAAAAATGCGGACTTGCTGATGCTAAAAATAAAAAATGTTTATGTTAATGTGCAGACATACATACTAACATCACGTAACATGTAAATACATATGTACATATGTATGTATAAAACATAGTATGTCTATGAACAAGAAAGAAAAAGTTTTATAAACAGAGCGCAGAGTCTGACGGTTTCAAATAGCAACGCAAAAAGCAATGTTTATCCTTGACAAAAAAAAAATTCATCAGTTCAACCTCCGCTTTTAAAATTAGTTTCCAATATAAAAGAAACACATTATGCGAAATACATATATACAATTTACTTAGTTCGCAAGAATATAAATTCCAACTACACGCATAGGCTTATGATATACATACATATATATATATAAATAGCTAAATGGTTACCAATATTTACTACGCTATAAGTTTACTTTAGCTTTTTTGCTGCACTAAATTAAGCGGAATGGAATAAAATTATTTCTTTTCACTGCGGTTTTTCAATTTATTATGAAGAATAAGGAATTCTGGCAAAAAACGGCGTAATGCATGAAGACGTGTTTGTCTGCGAAATATTTATCTATCACCCCTACGCGCGGCTGTTAATAATTCCATACGCGTAGATAATAAAAGAGAAACACATACCTAATTTCCGTTTTTCTTGTTGTGGAAATAAGTGTGGAAATGCGTATGAAATATCAAATTTGGCGACAAATTCGCGACGCTTTCAGGTTTTAAATTTAACATCAACTAAGTTTTTTACATCGCAATTACTTACTTGTGTTTATACATAAGCGCAACGATGTGAGAGTGTACGTATGAAAGAGTGCGGTGGCGTATACGCAACATGTGTGCGAACTATCGCAGAGTATGTATGTACTAGGGATTCCAATTTTTTCGATTTTTACGATCCCGGGATTTTCGAGATTTTTTTTTATAATCCCGGGATCCCGGAATTTATCCCGGGATTTGAACTTTAACCTTTAAGTGACGAGGTGAAATTTTGTGACATAGTTTACGACGTGGTGGTAAATTTTTTTCTACGCATTTTACTTAAAACTCTCAATAAAAAATAAATTTTTTTATAATAATTTTTGCATTGGAAAGAGGCCAGTCCTTTTTCAAATGAAATTAATAAAAAAAGTTAATTAAATTTTTTAAATCAACAAAGGTTTTACTATAATTCACAAGGCCTTGTTCTTTCAAAATAGCGAAAACATCACATGAGAAACTTATGGATAAAAGGTAAAACAAAAACTTTCTTTAAACTTTAGAGACGGTTTTTCATAAAAAAATATATATTTTTAAATATATAATAGGAATTTTATTTAAAAATTTTTTTTTGTAGAAAATGCTGGCCAGTCTTTTTGAAGTTTTTTTCATAATAACGTGAGCGTATAAAATGAATCACGAGACGAATTTTTTAGTTTTTCTTCCAATAATCATTTGAAGAAGTGGTAAAATTAATAATCCATGTTATTCAAATTGCCAGTGAGAGAAGTTTTAAATGGAAATAAATTATTTTTGAAGAAAAAGTTACGTTAACGTCGAGGTGTGGTAATTTTTACACCGATATCATAATTTATCCGTTATTGGAGATCTTCCACCATAGAAACTATACTGATCGATAATTATGATGACATGAGTAGATTCTAAACGCATCAAAATGCTGCAGAGAAGCGAGAAGTGGTAAATTTCCAAAAATTGCATTCGAAGAAAAACTAACGTTACCCTAGACGTGGGGTAATTTTTACCCCACCATCATCATTTCTCGTCAAATGTTACACCTTCCTCCATAAAAACAAAACGGGTCAATAATTATAACGAGATGGGAAGATACTAAGAGAATAAACTTGCTGGATGGTAAGTTAAAAGAGATATTTAAAGAAACTGTAAGTCGGTGTAAAAATTACCACCACGTCGTATGTTAAAGGTTAATTACACAGGCCGACAAAATTTCCAAAGAATTTTCTAACTCAAATAAAATTCTACTTTTATGAAGGATTTCGGTGCGCTGATTCTGAATCTGAAGTCGGATTTTCGGTAATATGTGTAGGTTTTGAGATACCCATGTCCAAAGAGACGAAAAATGCGATTTTTTGCTATATTCACTGCTCAATCTGTTAAATTACTTACTTTCATTAAAAGATGATTGCAGCTATTGAAAGAACGATCATTTCTCTTGAAAACAGCGCTTTGCTTCTTCGGGTATCTTATTCAGATATCTACATTGTCTTCAAAATAAATGATCGTGCTTTCAATAGATGTAATCAGTTTTTAATGAAAGTGAGTAATTATAAAAATATTGAGGAGTGAATATGGCCACAAACTGCGTTTTTGGCCTCTTTGGACATGAATATCTCAAAAACTACACCGAAATCCTTTTCAAACGTAGAATTTTATTTCTGTTACAAAAATTTGTCGACTAGTATTATATTTCCCACATTTTGGGTTGAAAAAGGTAAATACATTTTTAGAGAAACGCTACAACTTTAAAATGCAAAGAAAAAATAGATTTTTATTGCCATTTTTTATTATTTCATTAGTAACAAAATAAAATAGGAATGTAAAATCATTCGCATTATTTAATAATACCTAAGAGTTACTTTAAAAAACAAAACCAACAACGAAAATTACATACATTTGGTGAACAAAACATTTGCCTTTGCAGTTGGTACTTTTAGGATATTATTAATAAAAAGGCTTGCAATCATTTGATAATTTTCAATAGAAATTTTTTTTTAGAACTTAACGACGCACTTTGTTTAAACGAATATTTCCAAGCTTGCCGAAAAATTCAGAAAATTAATGCAACTTCTGAATAGATAAATATCGGAGGCAAAATTTTGATATGAATTCCGAGTATGCAGCTGCGTATTTAATTTTAGTAGAGTGTTGTAAGACTATCAAGTCTAATTAAAGTTTTGTTTCCATTTTCTTCCATTATTTACTTTCCATGTGGGAAAATCCCAAAAAACATTTGAGAAATAAATGACCAAAAATCAGGAAATAGAAATTATCAAATGAATTTTGCCACAAGCTAAAAGCTTTAAAAATACCTAACGTACGTTTCCTTACAACGCGTACTCCAACACAAAAAAAATTTAATTATTAAAAAAAATCAAAAATTGTAATCCTTACTTTGACTAATGGACTTTTTTATTCTAGCAAAAATGTCGCACTTTCTTCCGGCTGTCACATTTTTTTGTTCTCTTCCACACAGACTCAACACTTTTTTAGGGATATTTGTTCTATTGACAAAATATAAAACTGGCCCGACTACGGGCAACATTTTCTGCTCTTAGCACAAGTAAAAGGTTTCATTGTTTTTGTTTCATTCATCACATGAAAAATGCAACACTTTAATAGGGCACAGGACACATGTTGATAATGCTGCAATGTAATAATGCAACATTTTCATTCAGAATAGGAAATGCTATTAGTATACAGATCCGAGACCAATAAAAATTATATAAAATATAACATTTCTTTGCTATAATAGCGGAATATTCTCTCTTTATCTTATCCCGAAAATCCCGGGATAAAATTCTAGCTATCCCGAGATTTTCTAGGTGTCAAAAAGGCCGGGACCCCGGGATCCCCTAGTGTGTACATACGAAATTTTTACGCTTGCCTCACACTGTGCTCTTTTTGCCCATGTTGGCTCCTAAACCTCAATTCCCTCTCTCTCTCTCTCTCTCTCTCTCTCTCTCTATTCGAGATATGAGCGCATAACAAAAAATTAAGTAATAGAATATTTGAAGCACAGCGAATGAGCGTATAACAGGGATGGAAAATGAAAATTTCAAATTGTGTCAAATTTGTCCAGAAAATTGTGCATTTTTGAAGGTCATTGTGCAATCAATTTGAAAGTCTTCTATAGGTACCATCACCTTTTAAAAATAAATTTGCAGTACATATTTTACAATAAAGATCTCATACAAAACCTTTAAAAATAAAAATGGATTTATTCAAATTATTTAAGTATTTTTTTTTTAACTGGATAATAGTTTTTATTTAAAAAAATTGAAAAAAAATTATTTGTTTTTTTTTCTCAAATTAAATTTATTTTCTGAATATGGCAAGGCTAAGCTCAGTATAATAGAAGGGGATTCCAGCAAATATTCGAAGTCATATAAGATTCAGAAATGAATCATAAGCTGAAGCATTCACACTCATGTCGGAGCACGAAATATATGTATTTATGTTCTTAAGGTGGTTGCCCGATATGACCCTAATTTTATACATCATATGAGCCTGAATAAGAGTCATAAAAGACTCATATTGCACTCATCTTTCACACATACATATTTGGGACTCATATAAAACTCCAAAATTATGAGTTATCCTAGAATGCTTGCTGTGATAGGAGAGGCGGTTGAAATAGGCTTGGAAAATAAGGCAAAAAAATATTCGAAAACGATTACCAAATTATTCAAAAATACATTCGAAAGAGGTTCGAAAATTATTAAAATACGGTTGAAATACATAACTCGCGAAAACGACTCCCCAAGAAGAGCCGCGCGCAGGGCACCATTTTCTATCAACAAATGATCAGAAAATAAGCGCATTTAAGATTATTTTAATCGTACAGTGGGATCGAAAAAGGCTCAAATATGATTTCATAAAATACTGTGGAATATTTGTTTTTGGTTTACGCTGTAGCAAACAAAAATGGTATTGTAATGGAGAAAATATTTAAAGGTTTAACTGAGTTTCGCAAAATAGTGCCGAAAATCGGTGGATTGTGCGTAAGGGCCAAGCTACTTCCGAAACGGCCGAAAAGTGCACATGCACGAGTCATTTTCCAACACTGGCGCATAACAGCAAGTAGCGCTGCCAGCGTATTCCGTATGGCTTAGGGACCTTTTTGCAAGGTATATTTGTAAACCGTAAAAGACCTTGGCATTATCAGTGGTAGGTAGGTAGCTAGGCATGTACTTACAAATGCTTCCATGCATAGTCGTGCAAATGCAAATATCAGCAAATGCAAATATCAGTTGTTGTTGTTGTTGTTGTTTTCTGCAACAATGCGACAAATAGGCAAAATAAAAAGGGCCAACCTGTTTGAACATGTATGCAAATGCATGGATATGCATACCTACATCTACCTATCTAATTTTCCGAGCAAAATTGGTATCAAATGAAAGGTTTTGAGCAGGACTTCGATATGAAGCTCTTTTCATTGTGACCCCTAGACCGGGTCTCCAGATATGGGTCAAAACGAGGACCCGATGATCCTTGAATGTTTCTGAGCAAAATTGGTATCAAATGAAAGGTTTTGAGGAAGGCTTCTACAGAGAGCTCTACTCTTTATGATTCCTAGGTCGGGTCCCGAGATATACATAGGTCAAAACGAGGACCCGAATGATCCTTGAATATTTCTGAGCAATATTGGTATCAAATGAAAGGTTTTGAGAAGGCCTTCTACAGGGAGCTCTATTCTTTATGCTTCCTAGGTCGGGTCCGGAGATATGGGTCAAACCGAGGACCCGGATGATCTTCCATGTTTCTGAGCAACATTGGTATCTAATGAAAGGTTTTGAGCAGGCCTTCTACATGGAGATCTATTCTTTATGGTTCATAGGTCGAGTCCGGAGATATGGATCAAAACAAGGACCCAGATAATCTTGCATGTTTCTGATCAATATTGGTATCTAATGAAAGGTTTTGAGCAGGCCTTCTACAGGGAGCTCTATTCTTTATGGTTTATGGGTCGGGTCCGGAGATACGGGTCAAAACGGGCACCCGGATATTCTTGCATATTTCTGAGCAATATTGTTATCAAATGAAAGGTTTTGAGCAGGCCTTCTACATGGAGCTCTATTCTTTATGGTTCCTAGGTCGGGTTCGGAGATATGGGTCAAAACGGGCACCCGGATATTCTTGCATATTTCTGAGCAATATTGGTATCAAATGAAAGGTTTTGAGCAGGCCTTCTACATGGAGCTCTATTCTTTATGGTTCCTAGGTCGGGTCCGGAGATATGGGTCAAAACGAGAACCGGATGATCTTGCATGTTTCTGAGCAATATTGATATCTAATGAAAGGTATTGAGCAAGCCTTCTACAGTGAGCTCTATTCTTTATGGTTCCTAGGTCGAGTCCGGAGATATGGATCAAAACGAGGACCCACATAATCTTGCATGTTTCTGAGCAATATTGGTATCAAATTAAAGGTTTTGAGAAGGACTTCGATATGAAGCTCTTTTAATTGTGACCCCTAGGCAGAGTTTCCAGATATGGGTCAAAACGAGGACCCGAATGATCCTTGAATGTTTCTGAGCAATATTGGTATCAAATGAAAGGTGATGAGTGGGGCTTTTATATAGAGCTCTATTCTTTATGATTCGTAGGCCGGGTCTCCGTATGATCCTTGAAATTTCTGAGCAATATTGGTATCAAATGAAAGGTTTTGAGCGGGACTTCAACACGGAGTCCCGAGATATGGGTCAAACGTGGACCCGAATGATTTTGCATGTTTCTGAGCAAAACAAATCAAAATCAGAAATCAAAAATCAAAAATCAAAAACCAAACAACAACACAAACAAAGTCGCATTTTAATTAAAGGAACAAGGGAAAGGGAATAAAAATCCGATTTCGAAACTGTTTACACATCAATGTTCATGAGTACTCGTTACTCACGCTTTCATTTTTTTTTTTAGCATATTTTAACTCTCCAATACTGACATAAATGCTCACTTTTGGCACGTTCTCAAAGTAAATAACTCTAACATTGAAAATTGGTGGAAAAGGCACTTAGACAAGTCTATAGGGGGCCATCACAGATGGAAAGCTTGTAGGGGTAAAAAGGTAAAGCTTAGTTGTATGTTTATGTATGCATGTTTAGACACTTCACATAGAATGCAAACACCAGTGGCGGACCTAGCATAAATTGCCTGGGCAAGCCTATGTGTGAAGCATAACCATTAGCCATTTATGTAATTTCCTTTGCTGTATTATTTAAAAGTCTGATTGCGTTCCGTCATTGACTTTGATTTAGAGTTCTCGATTTCTTTTTAACATTTTCGAGTGGCCCGAATAAATGCTTTTCAATGCTTGAACGCTCGTTTGTTTGTTTATTACGCGTATGTTTGTACAGGCATTTGAACAATTCGGGTATTTGAAGATTGTTTTTTCTCGTTTATTTTGTTTTTGTTTTTTTTCATATGTATTTTTTATTTTTGTTTTCCTGATACACATTTTTTTTGTTTGTATACTCAGAGAAAAGGAATCAAAAATAAAATTTTTATTTTTATAATGCACGTTTTAAACCAAGTCATTTTTATTTTATAAATGAAAATTTTTAAATTAAAAATTAAATTTTTTAAATTAAAATGTATTTAGGATTTAAAAAGAAACATGTTTTAATTAAAAATTAAAATTAATGGAATAAAAACGAAAGTTTTTCCTTCAAAATCTCATAGTGCTTAAAATAAAAATAAAGATTTTTAAATTAAAATTGTTTTTTCTTGATTTTGAAATTTTACTCTGAACATTTTTAAAATAAAAAATTTCGTATTTACATAATTCTTAAATATAAAAACGTGCGGTAGGGAAATCTTACACGAATGCGCAGAGGTATTTTTAGTTTCCTTATACCGACGGAAATTTCAGCAGTAGCAAGTGTATTTGCTTATTGCCTAAAAACGGGTGCTTTAGTGTTTGAAAAACTGAGGTCCAATTTGATTTCCACCGCTTTTTAAAATTATCTTGATATTGTGCCAATAGTCGCCAAAAATCACAATCAACCCTTTTATAATCTGGTATTTGATATTTATGTTTGCATACACATACAGATGTAAGAAATTATGTGCATAAGTATGTACCTACATGCAAACGAAAATCAAATCAAATATGCATATGGCTGTAAATACTGAACTTTTGAATGCCAAAGCCAGCTTCATATTCGCATACAAATTTGATGTGAAAAATAAAAAAAAATGCTTTCCTAGTTTTTTTTTTTTCAATTTAAGTCTGAAAATAAGCAATTGGTTTCTCCTTAGCGAAAGCGAGAAAACAAGCTATGTTATTCTGTTTTGAAAGCCAGGTAAAAGCTAATGTGTGGAAACGTTTAAGCATGCTCACTGTGCCGTGATTGGCTGTGCAAACAAAATGCACATTGTGAGGTGGATTGGTGGTGTATTTGTGCTATTTTCTTAGCAGGCTTTTAGGGGCATGTTACAGTGGGGGCTATTATATTGAGAACTTAAATAGTAAACACATTTAAAACGTAAAATAACCAGATTTTAAAGAATTTCGTATGAAATGAACGAAAATGTGTACGCAAGCCGGGCTTCTCGGTTTGTATGAAGCGACCGCCTCTGGCAAACACCTAACACCTATAGAGAACACTTAAGAGCATTCATGTCGCATAGGGAGCATTAAAAGAAAAAACAACAACAGCTAAAAATTGTCTTTCGTCAACATCAAAATAACATTGTTTACGAATAACGACCAAATCCATACTTACATAAAAAATGAACCCTAACAGCTACTTAAGATTATTGACAGGTATTTTGTATTTTACTTTATTCTTATTTTTTCTTTGTTTTTATTTTGCCTTGTTTCTATATAAAATAGCTTTTTAAGCATGCACTGTATACTTTTCCTTTTACAAAATTCAAAATTATGCAAAATATTTACTTACTCCTTTCTAATGCATGTTTTTGCGAAACATTCAAAGCATTTTGAGTTTGAGTATTCCGCTACTTAAGTATTTTCTGCGCTATTTTCAATAAATCGAGTGAAATGGAGAAGCAATTTTTCATTTCATTGCGTTTCTTGCACTTTAATCTCAAGAGCTAAATACTGAAAATGAAAACAAATATGTATTTTAAGTTCAGTTTCAACAAAGAGAAAAGACCATGTTTGGATTGCTTTTGGCAAGAAAGAAGTGAAATAAAAAGCAATATACATACATATATTGTAATGATGTAGAAGTAAAGTAGAAATTTGTATGAAATTAAAACTCTAGCAATAGCATATATTGATCAAAAATGGTTTCAAATAAAAAGGATTTGTTAAGGCTTCAACACAGAGCTCTATTCATTACGATTCCTAGGTCAGATGCCCAGATATATGTAGGTTAAAACGTGAGCTCTGGTTCCGCTGAATATCTTGGTACGATACTGGTATTGAGCAGGGCTTGTACATAGAGCTGTACTCATTATGAATCCTGCATCGAGTATCCATGGATTGATCAAAATGTGTTCGCGGATGACCACGGAATGTTTCTCAGCGATATTGGTTTCAAATAAAAAGGGATTTGGTAAGGCTTCAACATAGTGCTCTATTCATTGCGAACATTAACTCAGCTTTTCAGTGAATATCTTTGGACGATACTGGTGACAAATTGAAGTTATTGAGCTGGGCTTTTACATAGACCTGCATATGTATGTATATTATAATTTCCCATATTTTGGTCAAATATTTCTGAGCAATATTGGAATCAAATGAAAAGTGGAAATCAGAGCTTCAATATAGCACTCTCTTCGATGTTTACAGTTTACAGACAAACCGAAATTGCATCAAAGTATATACATAGTACATATATACATAGCACATTTTTTTTACATATATGTATGTAAATAATAAATTTTCGAATTTTGTACTTGCAACAATAAAAAATGGTGTTCAATATGAAAGTGATTTTGGAATGTTTCATTTAAACCAAAGTAGCTTGGATAAAAAAAGTTCGATTTCGATGAAATAAACTTTTCTGAAAACTGCATTAATTTGCGCAGATTACTGTATATTTTGATTAAAAAGAAATTTAAGGTATCTTGAAAATACCAGGGTTCAAAGTTGAAAATCCGTGACTAAAAAAAAAATAAAATTCCACTTTAGGCGATCTTGGTACCTTCCCCATGGCTCGCACTAAAAAAGTGAGTACACCATTCGATTAAGCCGTTAATTTTACATGAGAATATATATCTTTTGTTGTTTTATTTTTAATTCTGTGGCTTTTTTCATATATGAATCTAAACCTATCATGAAATTTAAAAAAAAATTAAAGCGTGAATAACGAGTATTCATGAACATTGATGTGTAAACAGTTTCGAAATCGGATATTTATTCCCTTTTCCTTATTCCTTTTTTTTCTGGTTTTCTATGGATTAAAATGCGACTATCGTTTTTGTAATTTTTAGTTGTCATTGTGACTGCTACTATTTTGTTGTTTTTGTTTGTTTTGGTTTTTGGTTTTTAAATTTTGATTTTTTAATTTCTTTTGTTTGTATTACTCAGAAATATGCAAGATCATCAGAGTCTACGTTTGGCCCATATCTGGAATCCCGGCCTAGGAATCATAAAATGAGTAGAGGTCTATGTGAAAGCCCTGCTCAACACCTTTTTTTGATACCACCTATTGCTCAGAAACATTCAAGGATCATCCGGTCCTAATTCTGGCCCATATCTCGGGACCCGACCTAGACATCATAAAGAATAGACATCCATGTAGTATCCCTGCTCAACACCTTTCATTTGATACCAATATTGCTCAGAAATATTCAAGGATCATCCAGGTCCTTGTATTTCCCCATATCTCGGGACCCGACATAGGAATCATAAAGAGTAGAGCTCCGTGTAGAAGATCTGCTCAAAACCTTTCATTTGATACCAATATTGCTCAGAAACATTCAAGGATCATCCGGGTTCTCGTTTTGACCCATATCTGGAGAACCGGTCTAGGAGTCACAATGAAAAGAGCTTCATATCGAAGTCCTGCTCAAAACCTTTCATTTGATACCAATATTGCTCAGAAAATTAGATAGGTAGATGTAGGTATGCATATCCATACATTTGCATACATGTTCAAACAGGTTTGCCCCTTTTATTTTGCCTATTTGTCGCATTGTTGCAGAAAACAACAACAACAACAACTTCGCTCCGCTTCGTTGCTAATATTGCATTTACACGACTATGCATGCAAGCATTTGTAAGTACATTCCTAGCTACCTACCTACCACTGACAATGCCAAGCGATTCACACTGACATAGCAGCGCACTAACACAAAGGTCATTTACGGTTTACGCATTTACATGTTTACGCGTAAACTTTACCTGTTTTTCGAAATTACTCGTAGCTACAGCAAAGATGTTTACACATCAAAAAATCGCTGTTTTTGGAGTAGCCCACTCAGTTTTCTTTCTAAAAAAAAATAAAAATCAGCTTAGTTATCCTACTACATCCTATTCTCATATTCTGTGGCCGGAGGGGTATGTTAGATCAAAAAAACGCATCTAATATGTATGTATATTATGTGGTAAATTTCTAAGAAAAATCATAGGCTTGTTTTCATATATGTATGTGCATTGTCCATATGTATATGTGACGAATCTAAAATTTCGCAGGTGGCAAATTTAACATTTCCCATGGGATGCCTGATATGTAGGGTCGTCATTCTTTAAATCAGATGAGAGAACGTGAAAGCAATTGCTTTCAGGTCAAGCATTATCTTATTTCTGTTTATTTCTGTTGCCACCAGGTACATATTTATTTATTTACATACATTTGTGTAAATATGCTTAGCTACATAACCGTACATACGTTTATTCATTTATTCATACCCTGCAGTAAATTTGTTTCACTGCTGAATAATCATTGATGATTCTTTGTTGAATATTCATCACTGTCGTCATAACTGAGTACAATTTTTATTTTTTTGTTTTTTTTTTTTTCTGAGGAAAGCAAACCAGTTATTTGAAAAATTCAGCAGTCTTTATATGAAAGTATTCACTGATGCCTTCTCAGTCATGGGTGCATTTCATCAGTGATTCATAAAGGATTCATTTCGGATTTTTACTGCGGGGTAGGTATATGTATGTACCTACATATGAATAAACATATGTACATTTCATTATTATTTATTAACTTTTGACCTAAAAGGCTTTTCTAGCACCAAATGAAAAATACACACGCACTTTGCATTTGTCCCAATAAACACAACGGATTCGCCTCGAATTCGCGTCGGATTCGCTTTCTCTGATTATATTATCGCGGCAATAGTTCGCGGCGATAGATCGGCGAATCCGAATTCGTAGGCGTGTCACCTATCACTAGCGATTCGAGAATTTGTTCTTTCTCGGATCGCTGGCGATTCGAATTTTTTATCATTAGCGATTCGAGAATTTTTAATTTCTCTGATCGTTGGCGATTCGAGATTTTTTAGAAATGGCGCACATAGGGGTATTTTATCAATCTGGGCGGCCAAAACCTCATTTCCTAAAACTGGCCCGATTTCCAAAAAATAAAATTTTTTAGTAGGCCAGGACCCTAACGCATCATTTTCAATAAAAGTTTATTCTCAAAACTCAAACACAAAGTTTTTACAGTCAATGAAAGTTTGGTCATTCGTGTATTTCTCGCGGCATTTTATAACGTTCTTAAAGTTTCAACATTTCCAATTAATATTTTTACGGCTTTAAGTAAAGTTTTTTAGAATACTGTTATGGATTCTTATAATACAGGTAATCGAGAACAAAGTTCATGTTTATTGAGATTTAGTTAGTTGTTAGCGTCTTCTTAATTACATTTTTAAAAAACGATGTACTAAAAAAAAAATTTTTGTTTTTTTGTTTTCAAAAGGGTTTTTGTTTAGGTGCCCGGCATTGCCCGGCACTGACTCTTTTTTTTCTAGATAGTCTGTTCCCTGTTATTTTGAGTTCAAGAAAGATCGGTTCCGGTTTTTTCCGGTTTTAAGAAAAACAGGCGATTTTTCACGTTGGGAAAAATGACCCCACCACACAAAAAAAAAATTAGTTGTTTGTGGATTCGAGAACACCCATCTAGCAACATATACATCGACGTGCTCCGAAGCCAAAGTCCGCTTGTCCAATATACCCCCAAAACTTCAAGAAAATTGCGAAAAGCTAAAAAAAGCCCCAAATGGCACATTTCATCGACCTAACCTACTAACATGTATTTCGACGTTCTGAATCCAAATCTGAGGTCGGTTTGGTCTCACTACATCACTTTTTAAAAATGTAAAGCCACATTTTTTTTTATGTTAAATTGAATTGAAATCACCATGGGTAACATAATTAACAATTTAAAGCCAAAAAAGAGTTTTGGCCGCCCAGATTGATTAAATACCCCAATGTGTGGCGTTTCGAAAAATTAAAAGTTCAGAGTTTGGTTTACTGCTGTGGGTTAAATCCGAGTTCAGGTATAAATGTAAAATTTCAGAACTATAATGATTTTTTAGTGCAAAATAACTTAAAAAAAATAGAAAAAAATGATATCGCGAAAATTGATTTTCTCGAACTTGCCGCGAACTCGAGGCGAGTCCGAGAAATTACGTTCGCGAAAATATGCTTTCTCGAACTCGCCTCGAATTCGCCGCGATATCATCCTCGCTTCTGTGTTTATTGGGATATTTCAGCAAATATTCATATGAATATACATACATACACACCCAGCTAACAATTTTACCCGAAACCGGTTAGACATCTATCAGATT
Organism: Urophora cardui; assembly: GCA_960531455.1. Classification (NCBI taxonomy): domain Eukaryota; kingdom Metazoa; phylum Arthropoda; class Insecta; order Diptera; family Tephritidae; genus Urophora; species Urophora cardui. Next base: position 119,204,844 of record OY482670.1, on the reverse strand, counting down.
TTGGGCAAAAAACTCCGAAATCAATAAGATTTCCGTACGACCAAGAGAAATGTATGGATACATTGACAGGAATTCTTACAGACATGTCTGGAGAAAGGCTGGGTTTTTACCGACGCACATAGGTAGATTTTCAAGTTTTATGCGGCCAAAATTGAACTTTGTGAAGTTGTTACAATTACAGAAAAAAACATACCCACATATTGGAAATAGACTGGGGAACAACAATTCATCGTTTTTTTTCGCCCTCTGCACTTGCTCCCAGATGGTCGAAACTTAGCATATCTAAAGTTAATATTTTAATTTTTATTTACATATTTTTAAGTGCTAGTTTCAACGTGAATATTTATTATTTAAAGCATTTCATTTAAGTAATCATGATGGATCCTAAATCTTCAAGTAATTATTAACACTTTTCAATAATATCCTTGATTTCCAATAATTCTAAGTTTATAGTTTTAAGCTTTTAAAGTTGGGATATTAAAAAAAAAAAATGTTCACTCTTTTTTGTGTTCAAAATTGATTTTGTTATGCGTATTGCTCTGTCAGACTCAGTCAAATTGACCCTCGGACATGATATCTAGTACAATTAGTATTTTTCCGGCAAAAAATTACGTCGCACAAAGCCGCACTTCACTACTAGATACAGGGTTTTTCAAATGTACCTACAATAATTTTCTTTTTTGTGTTTTATATTTGATTTTAATGTTTATATTTCTAACGCATATCTTGGTTAATGTAGGTGATGTTCGAAAGTAACCGCGATATTTATCACCGATTATTGTTAACTTTTTAGGCAGTATTTTTAGAATTTCCAATGTCTCAAAGTCAAGCAAATACTTATCATAAAAAGGGGCTCAGAATTCCAAAGCTACATTCCTTTTAGAAGATTTTTGAGTATGCAATTTTTCGGATTTTTCCATAAACTTAGAAATCCTGCTTATAACGATTTTTATTGAAAAATTGTCCATATTTTTAAACGAAAATAAGAAAGTAATATTTTCGACAGAACTCTTTGAAATAAATTTAAAAACTCTGGCGCATGATTTTTTTGGAGTCAATGTATGTATATATTTTTCAATAAAATCGACTTCTAAAGCCGAGATCACACGATTTACGCATTTGTACAGAAAATGACAAATTTAAATTTGTCCACATTTGCCCATTTTGATATCGATGTGCAAATGATTTGCTTTGCGTTCACACGATTTGCCCGATTTATTAGCTTTTGATTTGCCACACATTTGTACATAGAAGTAAAGTGGCAAATTTGTTCACATTCGTTCACACGATTTAACCAATCATGATAAAACAGTCGTATGAAAAATATAGAAGCATACTTTTGGGCATTATTTGGAAGAACATTTTATGAAAAATTAACAAACAAAAATTAATCAAATAGGTATTAAATCATTATAAGTAAATGTATTTTCACGATTTCAAAACTGGATAATACTTCTTTTAATTTTCTGTAAGATGATATAAAGTTAATTTTATTCATTCAATAGAATACGTGTGCTAACGAGCTCCAAAAAAATGGTCATTGTGAAATGTTGACTTTGGTTGCACAAAAGTGAATGAAATGTTGCAGATACGTCGAAATCGTATATGAAGAAATTGTTTATGTACTCATTTTGAATGAAAGTGATTATGTTACTTTTTTGCTCGGAATGACTATTTTCGGAGTTAGAAACAAATGAAGGATCAAAATCATATATGTATCAATTTCGATTATTTTTAGAAATGGTTAGGGTAATAGTAGGATATAGTCACGTGCAAAGTTTTGTTAAATTCGCTCGGAAACTGACTGAGTTATTACCAGGGGTTCATGTTTATTTATATTCGGTTCGGATTCGGGAAATTATTAGAAAAATTATAGGTTAAGTATTCGGGTTCGGTTTCGGATCCGGTATTTGGAAAAATATTCGGTTCAGATTCGGGAAAGCATTTGGGAAAACATTCGGTTCAGATTCGGGCAAATATTCTTTCCTAATTTGGGAAAGTATTCGAAAAATCACTTTATGAAAAAGTATACTTGTGTGACTAGCAAGAATAATTGAATAACGTCAAAAATGTATTCATTATACAAAATTATCTCAATAAGGAATAAAAAATTATGCCTAATTTTTTCTAGCTAAACGTTAAAAAATGCTTCTTCGGCCTATATGACACTACGTTTTTTCTCTGGTATATTTGGTTTGAAAAACCCGCCGAAAGTCAAAATACAAAAACAATTCTTGAAAAGAGACAAAAACTGTGTTCAATTACTAAAAATTTTTAACTTATTTTTCATAAAAACTGTCATTTTCATATGGAGAGCTGTCATTTTTTACGAAAAATTCGTAACAATTTTTTGTTATTGAACAGAGCTAAATAATAATATAATAATACAATGGCGCTAATATAACTCTGACGAGTTTTATGGCCGGGCTTCTCTCCCAATTCGAGGTGTGCTCCTTTTGTTTGTCCCACTAATTGGGTGGACCTACAGTTTTATGCCGGTTCCGAACGGCGAATGCATTTTTTTGAGAAGCTTTTTCATGGCAGAAATACACTCGGAGGGTATGCCGCTCACTGCCGAGAGGTGACCGCTGTTTCTAAAACCCCAACAATTGAGTTTTAATTAATTAGAAAAAAATTTTTTGGTGTTTGTTCGGACTGGGGTTTGAACCCGAGACCTCTGGTATAGCAGGCGAGCACTCTATCCACTGCACTACAGTGGCCACGAACAGAGCTAAGTACTCCATTAAAAACAATTTGATTAACATTAAACTTCAAACTAAATGAAAATAATATTTATTTCAAAAATTAATTTTTTTCGAAATTGGAATTCAAATTACTGAAATAAAAAAATTATGCATCTCAAATGGCAGGGTATCTGTGTATTCCATTTTATAAAGAGAAACCAGTGCGCCGTATAATGTTTCTTCCGGACTTCTTCTTTCCCCTTAGGGCCAAAGCAGAAGCTTATAAGAGGCCAATTTAAAACTTGTATTTCTATATATTTTTTATTTTAAACATAATTTATTTTATAGTTGTCAAAAAAGATTTACATATTTGCCACAATCATTTGTATTCAAGTGGCAAATCAAAATTTGTCCATTTTCATCATTTTTATTTACCTTCTGTATCACATTTGTGTTCACACGATTTGGCTACAAGGGCTGTTTTTGATTTGCCACAAGAGGCTAAATATTTGGCTTTTGTGATTTGTGTCAAATGAAATTTACCGTTCACACGGTTTGCCTATGAATTTGGCAAATTTTTAGCCAAATGTACAAATCGTGTGATCTTAGCTTAACACAAATTATTAAAATTTTGCATTAAACAAGCAATTTGGAATAGATGTAGACAATAAAATATTTTTGGCTGCATAAAACTTGAAAATCTACCTATGTGCGACGATTCAGACAGATAACTAACCGATTTCTGAATGAACAAAAAAAAATATTTAAGAAAAAATAAAATATTTTGGCATGTCTGCACGAAATCGTTCAGATATCTATGAGATTTTTTCGGATGGGAAAAAATAAAATTACCTAGACAATTCTGATAGAAATCTATAAAAAATCTAGAATATATATCGACATAGTCAACTTTGCACTCAGATTTTTTTCAGAATTTTCTGAATCAGAAATTGTCTGGTAAAATTGTTAGCAGGGTATATATGCATATTTATGTATATGTATGTGTAAATATATTCCCAGTATGTTTTGGGATCATTGTCGTTTGAGGAGATCTCGCTCCAAGTTTCACTGGGTTTGTATCTGCATACATGCATATACAAATATGAATTATGTTTCAACATGAATGAATGACTTTTTCATCCAAAAACGCCTGCAAGTAAATTGTATTTTATTCTTATACATTTGAGTTATCATACGTCATACGTCCTTCTAACTGAGCACGAAATAAAGCACGTCAAAGTGCTAAACAACGGAATTCCGATAATTTCCACATCTTTAACACGCTCTAAGTAGATAAACCGAATTTAGAACACACACACACACACAAATTGTTGTTAATATGAGCATGAATAGATAAAATAAAAAAATAGAAAATATGTCGGCGAATGACATTTGTCGCGCAGAACTGGCACACTCACACATAGACACACAGCCACGCATACAAAATGCAGACAAGTTAAGTATGATGAAGTCTTGCTTTCATTTCTTCTGCTTTGTCATTTGAATTCATGAAACTTAACTGTTTTTGGCAGGCATACAAATGTACATTTCGCCATATCTATATACTAATATAAATTTTGTTCTATCTTCTCCGTTGAAACTACTGAACCGATTTTCAAACTAAGGATACCATTAGAAAGGTATTGCTCTCAAATAGAATTGCGCCAAGTTTCATTAAAAGTGGTTGGAAAATGCGCCCAAAATCGTCGTTGGGAAATTTCCCTGTGGTTGTTGTTGCATGCTTTTGTACAGAACAGTGCTGTGTCAATGCGCGTGCATAGGTGAGTTTGTGTGTGCTCTCCAAACTTAGCATGCAATTGTGAACATGTTTGGCTGGAAGTGATGTTTAGTTTCAAAGAAGTAGAAACATAAAAAAGTAATAAAAGCACTACAACAAAAACACAAAGTCATGTAATAAGATGGACAGAAAAAAGCAGAATTATTAATAAAGAAGTAGGAGGTAGGAGAATTGTAAAGACGAGTAACGACAACAACAACAACAACAACAACAACAACAACAACAACAACAACAACAACAAAATAGTAGCAGTGACAGTAGGCAAGATCAACAGGAGCAACAACAAAATAGTAACAGTGACAATGACAACAAACAATTATATGTACAAAAATTATAGTTGCACCCGGTGGCCAGGCTGTACAACGATATCAACAAAAAAAATTTGTTTTGTTGAATATCAAATAAAAATTAACAAACAAATTTTGTTTTGTTGAATATCAAATAAAAATTATTGAAATAATTTCGTTTCGTTGATTATCAAAAAAAAAAAAAATATATCAAAATTTTTTCGTTTCGTTGATCATCAAAAACAAAATAATAATAAAAGATTATTTCGGGCTTACGGCTTCATTTTATTTTGAATTTTCTTCTTTCTTTATTAACGTTATTTTTTTTGATAATTTTTTTTTTGTTGGCTACCGAAACGTAATTTTTTCAATATTTGTTTTTTGATAATCAACAAAACGAAATTCTTTTTGATAATTTTTTTTTGATAACTATCAAAACAGTATTTTTATGTTAAGCATTTAACGTTAATAATTTTCAAAGTTGAATTGAAAATAAAATTTTTTTCGGTTATTGATAAAAAATAACGTTAATGTGCAGCCCTGGTTGCACCTTAGCCATAAGAAAACATCTAGAAAAACTGTCGAGTTTCGACAGTAGGCAGCACTCTGCACAGAGAAAAAAGTACTATTTTCACATGTAAAATGAATCAACCAGATTTTTGGTAAATATTAGAATGCTGATTTTTTTTATATTAAAATCAAAATATTGAAAAAATAGACTATGAAATATTTAATTTGGGTTATTTTTTTGTTTCTAAAACGAAATATAGCATAAAATCAGAAATTTTGTTTTAACCAAAACTCTGCTTGATTTCATTTTTAATATAAAAATAATATTATTAACCAATTTTTGGTTGATTCTTTTCTCAGTGTAGTAAACTTTTAAGCGACGATCTCTATTGTGTATTCCTACCAACTGAAATAAGCTGAGACATGCATTTTGTACATACATATATACATAGTAGGTATTATCGGAATATGTTTTTTATGCATACATATATATATTTTATTCCACTTTCTATTTTTGTTTTTTTCGTTGCTTTTTTGTTTATTTCACTTTTATTTACTTTCTTGCTTGTAAGTTTCATCAAGTGCCAGATGAATACAAATATTTTGAAACAAAACTTTTATTTCACATCAGCACAATTGTTATTGTTTACAACTTTTTTTTAACTACGCTAAAAATTAAAAAGAAAAAAAGAAAACTTTCATCTAAAAGTTCACACAAAAGCAGTTGTTACACGCTCAGTTCTTGTTTCATATTTGCCTAATGTAGGTAATTCTTTAAGAAAGCGTTCTTTTGGCATTATTTTTTCGCAATTTTCCGTCGTTTTCGTCGTTGTTTGCTACGCGTTGTTCTTCACATTGCGAATTCCATTTGTTAACTGCCGTTCGAATATTGCTGTGTTGCGTTTATGAGTTAAACAGTTGATTGTTTACATTGTCCGAGTTTGCAGTGCAATGAAAATTTTGTTTTGACTTTTCCGAATTTTCGGAAAAGTTTTGTTTGCTCTCTCATTGGAAATGTCAATGAAAGTAGGCGCATGCGTCGCAAAGCCGCCAATTGCCTTGCACGTGGCAGTTTGTAAATAGAATAACATGCTACATACATGAAGCAAATTGAAAACAGCTGAGTGTAAACAAAACAAAACAAAATCAACATTTTATGTAAATACATATGTACATATCGACGCTTCCAAATAAAAGTGTACTAAGTCTGAAAACTGTGTTTTGCAGGAGAAGCTCTCAAAGTTTAAACTCGATATGAAACTTCGATTGTATGCTAAGTATATTTTCACTTGTAACTTCTGTTTGGATTGAACGATTAACACCAAAACTCGACAGTTTCATAGTTAGGGTACGCTTTATATAAGACCGTTAGAAAAAATAAAAACTTGCTACGTTGTTTTTCATGGCAAGCTCTCAAAGTTTTTATTCTGAAAAAATCACGTGTTGTATTATATGTACACTTTTGCTTATAAATTTTGATTGGATTGTCCGATTGATACCAAAATTAGACAGCATCTAAATTAAGACACGTAGTACTTGAAAATGCCAAAAACGGGAAAATGTACTAAGTCGACTTAGTACAGTATTGTTTGGAAGCGTCGATATGTATTACCTATCACCTAGGTGCCTGAACACGGGATTTGCTAAATACGTTTGCCGATATCATTAATGTTTCCAGGGGAATTCTTTTTCTTGTTTTTTTTTTTAATTATCTTTCTGCTGTTATACCAAATTCATTTTGTTGTTTTCGGTCACAAGGGACTCCAAGCAGTGGCGGATTAAAGGTCCAGAGCGCCCTAGGCAGCCACTTTCTCGGCGCCCCTGTACCGACCATAAATGGCCATCATAATACTATAAATTTTAACTACCTAGTTATTTTACACCCTAACAATCAAAATCTTTCCTCTTTATAATAGTATTAGTGTAGATGTAGATATAGATGATGTAAAAGCTTAGATAATTTGTTAATCTCTACATATAATAAAATTGTAACGGGTCGATGTCTGTACATTGCAGATATCGAGACAAAAATTATTGTGTGAAGCATTATTAAGCCAGTAGAATCCAAATCAACCATTTTTAGAACCATTTTTCAACAGTTCAATTACTCTATCCGTAATATCTAAACTTGTTTGTCGGCCCATCTTTGCACATTGACATCAAAAATACAACTAATGCATCTGTTGGTGCACTTGAATTAAATATAATGCAAATTTTATTAGCAAGCAATGTGTTTTGTTCAACTAACGAAACACGATTTTTACGCGCTCTAGCGTATGTTGTATGATAAGTACACCTTTTAAAAACGGAGGAAAATTGCCCGATCTGGTTTTTTTATATAATTAAAATATAATGTAAAATGTGAACTGTAAAAATATATAAGAGAAAAATAATAATCGGTGTTCTAGAGAGAAACCTTAAGTATTTAAATTGGAGTTGCCAGAAAGCTTACATTGATTGTGACGCGTATATATGTGTATGTTTTTGTTTTTCATAATTTCCGGCATGTTGTTGAAAGTTTTCCGTCGCAAAAAGATTAGGAAAGTCAAGTAATTGTTAACAAAGATATTTAATAATAAAAATTTCTGAATAAATGATGGCTCACTTTAACTGTGACTCACTGTATTCCCATCAAAACAAATTTCAACCATGGGAATTGTTGTTGCAAAAAGTGACAGGCACATTATGTGTCAATGGGAGAATGGGAAACTAAATAAAGCAAATATGAAGAAGAATCGACCACAGTGTTATATTCAAACGTAGCAAAATCTTCCCAAGAAAATTGCCAAAATTCCTAATAAAATCAATTAAAACTCAAAAATATGTTAATTTTTTGTTATTATTGCTACAAATATAGCATTACAAATTCAATTCACCCAATAATTTTAAAGATTTAACGATTTCAAAATTCATTTCAATTTTTTTTGTAACTTTTGCACAGCACTAAATGGTGACAGGCACAGCATGCCAAACGATCAGCTGAGAGTGTCGCAACTTATAGATATAAAGTTTATATTATAAACTATGCTGCTAACTAGAGTTCTATTGTTTTTGATCACTTGTGATTGGAGTAAAAGAGACAAACCTATTTTGAATAGATAGCCAAAGTACATAAGAGAGAAGGTGATGCAAGATCACACGTACGCAAAGCCAGGCATCATTTTCTCACAAGGCCCTTAAGAAAGTGCTGTCGACGATGCACAAAACATATGTCAGCGATGAACAGCACGTGCGGTGTCAGCTGAAGCTCACTGTCCCGTAGGGTGTCAAAGTTGTACAGACCGTCGTATCGTGGATAGGCGAGTGTGCAGACCAACATTTTGGTTTGCACTCAAGTGTGCAGAAAATGGTTGCCAGAGTATGTAGTATATATTTATTTTCTCAATAGATCTCTACATATCGTAAGATTTATTGGCAAAGTGGAGATAATGGGTCGTATTAATAAACAAAAAGCAATTGCTATTTCTCAAATTTTTTGTAATTTGACAAAAATTTGTATGAAGAAACTTTCAAAGTTTCAGAAAAAGGCTTGAAAAAGTAATTGCTTTTTTATTAATATAATCTAATATTTTGATAATCGCCAAAAAAGTCGCCATCGCCAATTTTCATAAATTGGTCGCCAAGGTTTGTAAAAAATCGCCAATTTGGCGACAAATCGCCAGTACTGGCAAGCCTGACGACGCAAAAAACGCGCAATATTGCATAATATATGCTTGTGCAATATAATCGATTTATCTATTATCGATCTATTATAGATCAGCTTTAATTCTTAATCGTCGATATGTTATTTTCTTTATTTGTTTAAAAATTCTGAGCTCGCGTGCCCCTTGTAACTACGCGCCCCTAGGCAAGTGCCTAGTTTGCCTTAGGGATAATCCGCCTCTGACTCCAAGCTTAATTCCAATATTCGAATCAATGCCACTGTTAGTAAGCCCAGAGAAATTTTTACATTCGTAAAAAGGTGTACTCTGTACGGTTGGCTGGTTGGTTGGGAGTCCAAATGACTCCAATTAGCGCCGAAGCGCCGTTTCGCTACCACCACTCGTGTCTTAAACCAGAAGAATAGATTAAATAATAGATTAAAGAAGATTAACTCGGAAGCAGGGCGGTTTCCACGCCTTATATCCATCCTTTGAGTTTAAATATCTAAGAAGCCCCTCAGCCCTGACATCCTTGAGTTCCGAGAGGTTGTCAAAGAAGGGCTTACAAAGGAATTTCGTCCTGCCCTTGCAGTGCGCAGCAGGTACTCCACCGTCTCCTGCGCAACAGAAAGAGTGCAGCTGCGGCACTGAGTGTTATGGTCTAGAGTCTAGACCCATTCGGGTGAGTGGGTAGCAATAGCCCAGTATCATGTGAAAACCGCAGTTAAGCGGAAAATGTCCCTTCTCTCCATCCTTAGAATGGCTGAAGATCGCATCTCGTTGTACTCGTATGAGGGCTGAAGACTCAGCAGGTTTGCAACCGTTTCCACCTTGTTTTAGCCTCCTCAGACCAGTGCCGGGCTAACTCATCAGCCATTTCGTTACCCTGAATATCGCGATGACCCGGCAACCAAATCACAGACACGCTATGTCGACTTGCCAAGCCCATGACCCATTCGCTACACTGCCCGAGCAGGCTTGATGATACTGTTACAGATTCCAGAGCATGCAAAGCTGCTTAACTATCCGAGAAGATTCGAATCCTGTTTCCGACAATGGCACTTTCTACTGTAAGTAACGCCTTGTATGCCTCCCGAAAACGAATGCCTGCGAAAACTTCAGATTGAAACACGCTCGCCGTGTCCGGGGAAGGCTGATTGATATGGAAATGTCTGGCTGAGTTGCGAAGATACCTGCTCCTACTCCGCCAGCCATCTTAGACCCGTCCGAGGAAACTAAAACATCGAATGTCTGAGCGAGTTTACCATCTACCCAATCCTTCCTTGATGGAAAGATAATATCATAGTTTGTGTCGAAAACAGTGTAATTTATTAATTTAGCACGAACGTGTTTTTTGGCGGTGAGCACTTACTACCTGCTTTACTGTCAATTGAGATGAAAACTGTCATAGATTATACAATATTAGGGTTGTCTCCAAATGTATGGAGACAAATTTTATATAATTTTTCTTCAACCCCAACCCCCTAGGTCGGCGCTACTATAATCGAAGATAACACATATACATTTTTGTCTTGTGCGGAGGCGGTTAAGGTGTGTCGCACAGGCGTTGTATAAGCTCCGAAAACTTTAAGGAGACTGAAAAAGTTAAATTGAATTTTTCACAACGCAAAACTGAAAAACTATGACACAATGAACGTTGTAACATCACTCAAAAAATATTTATTTTCTGAAAAATTTGTCATTCTCCGTTTTATTTGCAAAGAAAATAAATAAGAAAATAAAAATCTATTAAATTATTTTCTAATTGTGTGAAATTTAAATTTGTTTATTTGCATTTTAAGTAAAGGGCAACTAAAACAAAATTTCAACGCGCTCAAAAGTTGAGATTTGGGCAACTTTGTGCATTACGTAACTTCGGCGTTGCGTTACTTTTTGTTATGTGAGAAACCTCATATAGATATGTACATGTATTTTATCCCAGCTGTCACGCAGAAAGTGTCAGGTAACGCAATACGAAGTTCTATCTGGCATCAGCTTAATGCCCAAAATCGATAGTCCTGAACTCAGGTCTATCAAATATATTTAATATTATTGATTGCAGAATTATTAACTTAGGGCTTTAGATGGGAAAAAATCAATTTATCTTTTTGAATCTCCATAGAGTTTTCTGAAGTTTGACCACTGTGCGATACACCTTAACCATCTCCAAGCGGGGTAATATCTTTATGTGTTACCGAAGAAAATCGCTAATTTGATTTTAAGGACCACCCTATTATATATGTAACTTTGTAAGTATGTAGGTATCTTCCTAAATATACTTTTTATCTCTTATGATTTCATTGAGATGTCTTATGCGCACAAGCTAAATTACACCGGTTGAGTCCTTTAACTTATCACACTACTAGTTAAAATAATTTGCACGCATTTTCATATCCAAACCCTTTGCGTTAGCTAAACTATGCAATGCAACAAGCCCACCATAATACAAATTGAGTTAAATAAAGATTCCAAAGAACCGTCAAGTGCTCACTAGCAGATGTATAAGCTCTAAATAATGACAGCTGTCAAAACCAGACAAACACATTCATAGTAACATCAATTAAGTAATTATTATTTTATATGTATGTATATTAGATGAGTTTTTTTTAGATATTCCCTCCGGCACCGGAATATGAAAATAGGATGTTTTCGAGTAAGTAAACTGAAAAAAAATTTCACTTTTCCAAAAACTGGATGGAGCTACACCGAAAACCGCGCAAATTCCCAGAATTTCAAGGCATGTTTAGATTTATGTATGAAAAAAGTTGATATCGATCCATACGTAGAATTAACCGCTAAATCGAATCGCGTATTCCGTTTTTTTTGGTACACTACCCAGGGAAGTTAATATCGCGGTTTAAAGTGATCATTTTCCTTTTTTTTCTCATGAATCTTCAACTTCTTGCCCTATACTCTTCCCGAAATCGGAAATTATTTTTTAACTAAATCACACGGTAGGTTGCGTTATTTAATGCGCTTTCCAGAAATGTATAGCTATTAAAAATCGAATAAAATTTGGATGAGTTCATCGAGTTTAAATGAAGTAAAGTTGGGTATAAAAGGGAAACATATCTTAAAATTTCTTAAATTTTTTAACAATTTTGCTCTTGAAGGCGGTTTTTTTGGGTTATTCGTGATTTGTTTATGTGGGTGGGTAACTCTGCAAATGTAAAAAAAAAAAACAATACAAAGGTCGAGACCGTGGATAACGGACAAAAAGTGGAGCCGGATAGCGCCAAAACATTTGTGGGCAATATGGGTATCAAAATAAAGATTTTACCTAGGGCTTCAATGTAAAGCCAATCCATTTAGCTGTGTCCACCGTTTCGTCACATATAAGTAAAAAATTAGACTCAAATGTCGCCGATATCCTTTAAAATATTCTGTAGTCATCCTGGACCACTTATTCGGCAGTATATCGCAAATCGGCTAAGAAATTGTCATGTAATGAGTTCCATATTAAAGCCCTAGTTAAGGCCTTTAATTTGATACCAATATTGCCCAATAATATTTTGGGGCCATCCGGGTCCACGGTTTTTTTCGCTATCCACGGTCTCGATCTTCCGATTTTTTTTTTTACAATTGTGGAGTTATCCAACCAAATAAAACAATCTCTAATAACCCAGAAAACCGTCTTCAAGAGCAAAATCTTTAAAAAAATTTAGAAATTTTAAGGTATGTTACCCTTTTATACCCGACTTTACTTCACTTAAACTTGATGAACTCGTCCTAATATTATTCGATTTTTAATAGCTATACATTTATTAAATGCGCATTAAATAACGCAGCCTACCGTGTGATTTAGTTGAAAAATAATTTCCGATTTCGGGAAGAGTATAGGGCAAGAAGTTGAAGATTCATGAGAAAAAAAAGAAAATGATCATTTTGGACCGCGTTATTACCTTCTCTGGGTAGTGTACCAAAAAACTGAATATGCCTTTCGATTAGCGGTCCTAATCCTAACTTTTTTCAGACATAAATCTAAACATACCTTGAAATTCTGGGAATTTGCGCGGTTTTCGGTGTAGCTCCATCCAGTTTTTGGAAAGGTGAAATTTTTTTTCAGTTTACTTACTCGAAAACATCCTATTTTCATATTCCGGTGCCGGAGGGAGGATCTGAGAAGGTTTAAAGAATCCCATACAAAAAAAAAATCATCTAATGTATATGCGTCTGTTATGTGGCTACATATACATAGTTCCCCTGCTAAAAAAGCGACTAATACGGGATGTGTCCGTCATCCGGGAGACTAATTGTACCCTTTTATACCTGAATAAGTACGAAGGTAGACTACTCCAGTTTAATGCCAATCGGATATCGAATGGAAGTTGTACCCTTTTATAACTAAAGAAAGCATATTTCGAATTTCTTTTATAACATTTTCAGTACAATTGTCAACAATTGGTCGACATTTTTACCCCTCCGGATACAATTGAGGAGTAATCGTAGCCAATTTTACTCGAAAAAAGAGAAATCCGGGACAAATCTCTCTCAAGACCAATCGCACAATTTTTTACAGGGCCATGAGAAACGATTTGTGAAACTATTTTTGTGCATATGTTTTATATTGATAAATTTTAGCCAGTTAAACATGCCTGTGTCAGTACAATAATCATATTTGATGCAGCTGATAATGGAAAAATAATGTCCATATGTAAGAATAACACAAAGGGGAGGAAATTTTATTCCTCTGATGCCAAAACCTCGTACTGGATTTTTTTCTGTAGGTCAAGAAATTAATTTTTGATTTTTATTTTTACATAAAACTTACGATAGATGGCGCTGTGGCACAATGGCATGCACATTTTAGCAGCAGAATCACAATGTTGATCAGACATAAAGGGCAGCCATAATGTTGCTGGCAACATATTGCGCGGCGTTCTTACTGCTCAATTTTGGACGATGAATATATTAGATAATTTGAGCATAAAGCAGTTTTACGGCCTTATTCCGGTGTGGTAACTTAATTTACTTTACTGGTGAAATGAAAAATCTGGTACTTTAAACACTCTTTTCGTATTCTGGCAGCAGAAAATTAAGTTACCACCTCAATACGTGGTAACATTTTGTTACCATTTTCAGCCCGATTCCATTCCGTTCGTATGGAAATGCTTTGACAGCGTTACCATTTGTGCCATAATACCAATTGAAAAGATGGTAACAATTTTCAGCAACATAAATTACCAGTAAAGTAATTCTCCGGTAACGCTCGGAATAGCAGTGTTAGTGGGTTTTTGGCTTTGATTGAGCAAACAAATTAAAAAAAACAAAAAAAAAACAAAGAAAGCGTGAGTAACGAATACTCATGAACATTGATGTGTAAACAGTTTCGAAATCGAATTTTTATTCTCTTTCCCTTGTTCCTTTAATTAAAATGCGACTATCGTTTTTAAATTTTTTTGTTGTCATTGTCACTGCTACATTTTGTTGTTTTTCTTTATTTTGTTGTTTGGTTTTTGATTTTTAATTTTTGCTTTTTGATTTCTGATTTTGATTTGTTTTGCTCAGAAACATGCAAACTAATTCGGGTCCACGTTTGACCCATATCTCGAAACTCTGTGTTGAAGTCCTGCTCAAAACCTTTCATTTGATACCAATATTGCTCAGAAATATTCAAGGATCATCCGGGTCCTCGTTTTGACCCATATCTGGAGACCCGGTCCAGGGGTCACAATGAAAAGAGCTTCATATCGAAGTCCTGCTCAAAAACTTTCATTTGATCCCAATTTTGCTCAGAAACATTCAAGGATCATCCGGGTCCTCGTTTTGACCCATATCTCGGGACACGACCTAGGACTCATAAAGAGTAGAGCTCCCTGTAGAAGCCTTGCTCAAAACCTTTCATTTGATACCAATATTGCTCAGAAACATGGAAGATCATTCGGGTCCTCGTTTTGAACGATATCTCCGGACCCGACCTAGGAACCATAAAGAAGAGAGCTCCCTGTAGAAGGCCTTCTCAAAACCTTTCATTTGATACCAATATTGCTGAGAAACATTCAAGGATCATCCGGGTCCTCGTTTTGACGCATATCTGGAGACCCGGTCTAGGGGTCACAATGAAAAGAGCTTCATATCGAAGTCCTGCTCAAAAACTTTCATTTGATCCCAATTTTGCTCAGAAACATTCAAGGATCATCCGGGTCCTCGTTTTGACCCATATCTCGGGACACGACCTAGGACTCATAAAGAGTAGAGCTCCCTGTAGAAGCCTTGCTCAAAACCTTTCATTTGATACCAATATTGCTCAGAAACATGGAAGATCATTCGGGTCCTCGTTTTGAACGATATCTCCGGACCCGACCTAGGAACCATAAAGAAGAGAGCTCCCTGTAGAAGGCCTTCTCAAAACCTTTCATTTGATACCAATATTGCTGAGAAACATTCAAGGATCATCCGGGTCCTCGTTTTGACGCATATCTGGAGACCCGGTCTAGGGGTCACAATGAAAAGAGCTTCATATCGAAGTCCTGCTCAAAACCTTTCATTTGATGCCAATATTGCTCAGAAAAATGCATATCCATACATTTGCATACATACATGTTCAAACAGGTTGGTCCTTTTTATTTTGCCTATTTGTCGCATTGTTGCAGAAAACAACAACAACAACTTCGCTTCGCTTCGTTGCTGATATTTGCATTTGCACGACTATGCATGCAAGCATTTGTAAGTACATGCCTAGCGCCTACCTACCACCGACAATGCCAAGGTCATTTACGGTTTACGCATTTACGCATTTACATGTTTACGCGTAAACTTTACCTGTTTTTCGAAATCACTCGTAGCTACAGCAAAGATGTTTACACATCAAAAAACATTACATAATAAGTGTGATTGCTTTTGTTGTTGGTACTGTTCGCTGTCACATCAAAGGCATAGGCACAAGCACATACATACAAAGTGAAACCAGACCTTTAGGCCAAAAATGCATTACGGAGATTTGTTATTCTTTGGTTTCTTCAATTACGGAGAGATGACTCTTATGCTTAATTTACTCAAATAACACTGGATCACAAAATGAGATTTGTTGTCTGTACTTTGGACGTGACTACCCTATATATATGTAAAATCGGTCGTTGATTCCGAAAATCAGGTTCATTTTTAATTCTATGGGAAGGTTTTTGAGATATCGGCAATTTACCGTTATTTGGCAAATGGCTCCACTTAATCCTGAATGTCTCTTTAACGCAGTGAGCTATCTTCCTTGGGGTAACACCAAACGAAAGAAAATTAAATTTCCTTTTCATGGCTGCTATAACATTTTTCTCTAACTTTTATAGTTTCTGAAATATTGACGATTAAATTTGAATTTTTTCGATT
This sequence comes from Urophora cardui, assembly GCA_960531455.1. Classification (NCBI taxonomy): domain Eukaryota; kingdom Metazoa; phylum Arthropoda; class Insecta; order Diptera; family Tephritidae; genus Urophora; species Urophora cardui. The sequence continues at coordinate 119,188,604 of OY482670.1, read as the reverse complement.
TTTTACGATTTTTTGAAGAAAAAGTTGAATTTGTCAGACAATATCTTTAAAACCAATGTTTTCACCTTCGGTTTTACTCCTTTTCATGAAGCTACATTCTATTGGGAAAAAGATAAGCTATCAACGAAGAAAATCCATGCTAAAATGGAAAAGTTATAGGCGATCAAGTAAATACAGGCACGTCGCGCAATGCCTCTGCACGGGTATATTCTATGCATCTTATGTCCGTAAATGGGCTTGTTTCTACTGCACTGCCAACGTGCTGCTACTGCAGATGTGTAGGTATTGGTACAACATGCATAGAATATACCCGTCCAGAGGCATTGCGCGACTTGCCTGTTTTACTTGATCGCCTATAACTTTTCCATTTTAGCATGGATTTTCTTCGTTGATAGCTTATCTTTTTCCCAACAGAATGGAGATTCACTCAAAGTAGTAAAACCGAAGGTGAAGACATTGGTTTTAAAGATATTGACTGACAAAGTCAATTTTTTCTACAAAAAATCGTAAAAAATCGAAAAAATTCAAATTTAATCGTCAATATTTCAGAAACTATAAGAGTTAGAGAAAAATGTTATAGGAGCCATGAAAAGGAAATTTAATTTTCTTTCGTTTGGTGTTACCTGAAGGAAGTTAGCTCACTGCGTTAAAGAGACATTCAGGATTAAGTGGAGCCATTGGCCAAATAACGGTAAATTGCCGATATCTCAAAACCCTTCCCATAGAATTAAAAATGAACCCGATTTTCGGAATCAGCGACCGATTTTACATATAGATAGGATGGTCGCGTTCAGAGTATTTTTTGGCTGTAGAGCAGTGTAATTTGTCACATCTGAATTCACTAAATTTAAACTTTTTTTCCATTTACTATCAAAATTTAAATATTAAAATCGAAGCTTAGCAAAATCGCTTTTTCACTTTAATCAGCCACTATGTGGAAAATCAATCACTCGTCTTTACTTGAATGTACATAAATACATATGTAAATAAACTACCACAAGCTTGTTCAAACTTAAAATAAATAAAAACAAGTAAAAGCGCTTCATACCTTTCATGAGTGGGGAAATGAAAAGTTACCTATGTATGTACATAGCCGGATTAAGTTTAATTTATAATTTTAATTCTGTGGGTTATTTATGGAAAGATTTATTAGAAAAAATGGTGTCTTTACTATTTAAATGGAGGAGTTATACACCAAAATGTGCATATCTGAACAATCGGTTGTATGGGAGCTATATGTTATAGTGGTCCGATCTTAACAATTTTCGGTAACCCTGTTTGGGCCCATATGGGTACAAATACTTCAAAATTTCACGCCGTTAGCTGTTAAAATGGGGGAGTTATACACCAAAATGTGTATATCTGAATAATCGGATGTTGTGGAACTATATGTTATAGTGGTCCGATCTAGACAATTTTCGGTTACCTTGTTTGGGCCAAAATGGGCACGTCTACTTCAAAGTTTCATGTCCTTAGCTGTTTAAATGGGGAAGTTATGCACAAATTACTTCCAAAAATTTCATGTATATCTGAATAATCGGTTGTTTTCTATATGTTATAGTGGTCCGATTCGGCCGGTTCCGACAAATGATCAGCTGCATATAACAACATACCTGTATTCCGAATTTCATTCAGATATCTCAAAAACTGAGGGACTAGTTTGCGTTCACACAGACGGACGGATGGACAGACGGACAGTCGGACAGACGGACAGACGGACATGGCTTAATCGACTCAGCTCGTGATTCTGATCATATCGGTGTATATTTTGGTGGGTCCCCCACGCTTCCTTCTGGTACTTTCTAAAAAATTTTTTGGCACTAAGTTATAATACCATTTCATTCTCATGAAAGGTATAAAAAAAACGGAGAAAACAATAACTAAATCATCACGCTCAAACTGTCTAATACCGACAAATGGTCAACACTTAAAAATATGACCGCAAAAAATATTGAATAACACTTTAAAGCCACTTGAGCGTAGAGCTTTGCTTGCGTACTAAAACTTTACTTTGCCAAGGCCATAGTATTTCCATGAAATTGATAACTATCAACTCAAAAGACTTGGCATTTTCCTCTTTTTCTTTGCTTTGCTTAGTTTTCATATTATCTATACGCGGTTGTTCAAGAGTTATTCCCCTGGCCACACACTTGTCGGCCGCAGCACATTGCCGAAGGCGCACGTGCCGAAGAGGAAGCTGCAAAGTTAGCCACAGCAGCTGCAGCAACGCCGTGAGCCAGCAACTGATTGAGATCCGATTGGAAAATAATAACATGTATTTGATAAATTATTGTTTTGCAGTTGCGAGAAGTTGGAGAAAAGTTTTTGTTTTAAAATTTTTTCTTAATACTTACTTGTGGCGATCACAGCTGGTTGTGTACGTTTTAGGGCAAACTTAGAACATTTTGTGTGCGGATTTTATGTGCCTAATAAAAGTAATCTAATAAAAGAAATAAAGGGTGATTGTAAATACATATTTCCTACATGCATACATTCACAACGTTTAGTTACACAAAAATTATACATACTTAAGTAGAAAATAAAACTTTCAGGAAAAAGTGTATACTTTGAAATTCGAAACTTGTACGTGTACATAGAAAAATCTTTACCCATTGTTTATAATTGTTTTTTTTTTGCAGAGTTCTATAAGAATTTTTCTGAAAAGAGTATATACTAAACGAAGTAAAAGTGCCGAAATTTCTCTTTAATAATAATAATATATAATACAATGGCGCTATTATAACTCTGACGAGTTTTATGGCCGAGCTTCTCTCCCAATTCGAGGTGTGCTCCTTTTTGTTTTTCCTACTAATTGGGTGGACCTACAGTTTTATGCCGGCTCCGAACGGCGAATGAATTTTTTGTGAGAAGCTTTTTCATGGCAGAAATACTCTCGGAGGGTATGCCGCCCACTGCCGAGAGGTGACCGCTGCTCTTAAAAAACCCAATATTGGATTTTTACTAATTAGAAAAATTGTTTTGGTGTTTTGCTCGGACCGTGGTTTGAACCCGAGACCTCTGGCATAGCAGGCGAGCACTCTACCCACTGCACCACATTTCTCTTTACGAAAGGAAAAACGCTAAATTTTGCCTTTCGGAAAATAGTTGTCTTTGTAAAGACAGTTTCCAAAATAGGCCTATTAAAGTAAGTATACTAGAGTGCTGCCTACTGTCGAAATTGGACAGTTTTTCTAGATGTTTTCTTGTGACTAAGGTGCAACTATATTTTTTGTCTAATTCTGTGGTCACACGCAATAATCGCTTAAGTCGACTTAGGAAGATTTCGAGTTATACATATATACCACGTTATTCTCCTTTTGAAACACTATATTTCTGTAAAACTCCCATGCTTATAACTTAATTCAATCAAAAGATATAAACAAAAACATTTAGGCTTAACTTACAATAGTGGTATATTAAACTTGCTATAACAGCCAAAGTAGACGTATGTATATACTTAACCAAATTTCTTCATGACATTTTCTTTTATTTACAAAATTTGATCGTAACATTGTGGATGGCTCACTGATTTTTCGTCCATAGTTTTTAATCGACTTTTATGATTTGTTAAGAAACGCTTTCGAATATAAAAATCAATTTATCTCGAAATCATTTTTTAAAACTTAAGCGATTATTGCAAATTGCCACAGAACTGTTTTTTGTTATTGTCACTCTTACTATTTTGTTGTTGTTGTTGTTGTTGGTGTTGTCGTTACTCGGCTTCACAATGTTTCTACTTCCTTGAAACTACACACCACTTCCAATCAAACATGTTCACAATTGCATGGAAAGTTTGGTGAGCATGCAAAAACTCACCTATGCACGCGCATTGAACAGCTCTGTTGTGTTCAAAAGCATGCAACAACAGCCTTACTGCAATTTTCCAACGACAAATGTGGACGCATTTTCCAACCAATTTTAATGAAAATTGGCGCAGTTCTATTTTAGAGCAATACCTTTCTAATGGTGTTCTTGGTTTTAAAATCGGTTCAACGGAGACGATGGAACAAAATTTATGTTAGAATATAGATAATATTGATTATTGTTACTGAGGTGGAGAAATTAATTTTTGATATTCACTTTTACATAAAACTTACGCTGGATGAAAATTTAGTACAACGGCGTACATATGTACATATTTTTGGCAACCGAAAAAAATGTTGCTAGGATACCAAAGGTATAATGTGGCCAGTGTTGCCGCAGCCTCAAAAAATTTGGTATCACAAATTGATACTTTCATGGGGTTTTTCGTATCACTTCATGGTTTTTTTCGTATCACAGAAAAATTTTTGAGACAAAAGTTAGAATTAATAAAGCAAGATACTCTCGGGTTTTTGACGCTGATATCGTTTTTTTAACAATATAAAAATATAAAGATAATGCTTACATTTTACATGCAAATGCATATGAATACTTATGTAGGAATTGTACCAATTAATATAAAAGTTCTATAAAATTCAATGGGTCAAACGAGCTGGGTGATCTAGTTGGCAGAGTTTATTTTTGAATTGAATTGGAGTCATTGAATCAGTACTTAAATATTTGTCACGCTGCCCTCCTTTAAGTCAAAATGCCTGCTATAGGCAGTGATCCTACAAAAGTTTGATAAAATATTGCCCAATATACATACATACATATCCACCCATTTTTGGTATTTTCTAAAACTTTCACAAAACATGTTATTCGTGGCATACACAGGTTGTTAAATTTAAGAAAATTTTAAATATGAAAAAGATTGAAAAATAATAGATTAATATTATTAGATATTGATTAAATTGTATCAAAATTATTTGATGCCGATTAAAAAGGTATCAAATTTGTTCTAAGCCAAAATAAAAAGTATCTACGTATCTTGGTTTTAAAAAAGTATCACATTTGATACGATTGGATCAAAACGGCATCACTGAATGTGGCTAGCAACTTGTTGCGAGTTTTTAGCGTAATTTTTTTTATTAAAATAAATATCGAGAATGGTTTCATTGACAACAATAAGCTAATTCTCAAACTAAATGACTCCTGTATACTCGACATGCTGGAATAAAAATTTGTACACCAACAATGACCCGAACGACATCCGCTTTCAGGAAAATACCGTGGTTACTCTGTTACAAAAATGCTGTTGGACAGTGTACTTACTAAGTATCTACGTCAGAAAGTAATTAGACCATTTGCTTTGAAATAAATTGACATCATAGATACATACATATGTATGTATGTATGTACATTAGAGTGCGTTTAATTTGTATGAAAAATTTAAAAGTTCATAAAAAGACTGTATCGCCCCCTCAATCTGTAGTAACATGGTCAAAGATATCACACATAAATTTTGGTCCCGATTGGTGGCGGTTAAGGCGTGGCGCATTTAGGTCAAAGTTCAGAAAACTCTATAAAGGGTCAAAAAATCAAATATTTTTTTAATTATCTAATACCCAAAATTAATACTTCTATACCCAATGATAACAAATATAAATTTTGGTCCCGATTGATGACGGTTTACTGGTGTTTCAAGGGGGCCAAAGTTCAGATTACCATATGCGACACTAAAAATGTAAGTCTTCTATGGCAATCTGAACATTGACCCCCTTGAAACACCACTAAACCGTCATCAATCGGAACCAAAATTTATATTGCTTATCCTTGGGTATAGAAGTATTAATTTTGGGTATAATATAATTAAAAAAAATATTTTGATTTTTTCACTCTTCATAGAGTTTTCTGAATTTTGAGCTCAATGCGCCACGCCTTAATCGCCACCAATCGGTACCAAAATTTATGTGTAATATCTTTGACCATGTTACTACAGATTGAGGGGGCGGTACAGTAAAATATCGTTAATTTGAATTTTAAACGCACTCTAATGTACATACATACGTATGTAAAAATAAAAAAGAAAGCGTGAGTAACGAGTACTCATGAACATTGATGTGTAAACAGTTTCGAAATCGGATTTTTATACCCTTTCCCTTATTCCTTTTTTCCCTGGTTTTCTATGGATTAAAATGCGACTATCGTTTTTATAATTATACTCAGCTGTACTAGTACACAGAGTATTATAGTTTTGATTTCCTAACGGTGGATTGTAACAGAATGAAATAATCGAGATAGATATAGACTTATATATATCAAAATGATCAGGATGAAAAGAGAAATCAATTGAGCCATGTCCGTCCGTCTGTCCGTCCGTCTGTCCGTCTGTGCGCACGATAACTCGCGCAAAAATTGAGATATTTTGATGAAATTTGAAATGTAAGTTGGTATCAAGACAGGAACGGATGGTATTGAAAATGGGCGAAATCGGACCATGACCACGCCCACCTCCCCTATATAGTAAAAATCGGAAATTTTGTATCTCAGTCACTAATAGAGCTAGTGTGATAAAATTTCACACACGTATTGAGCTCAGGCCCTTATGAAGAAATATGGTGAAATTTTGAAAAATGGGCGGTGCCACGCCCACTTATTAAGGGGCAAAAATTGAAAGTTTCATGAGTCATAACTCAGAAACCGTTGAAGATATATCGATGAAATTTTCTAGGCGTGATATACTTACTTAGGCAAATGTTTGAACGAAAAATTGCCAAAATCAGTTGACGACCACGCCCACTTTTATATATGGGTATTATAAATTGACCTAATAAAAAAATTTTAAGCGATATCTCTGTCAAATATAAAGATATATCGTTGAAATTTTATGGAAGGTGTCCAATTATGGACATAAAACAAAAAATACAAAAATTTTGGAAAATGGGCGTGGCACCGCCTCCTTTTAGAAGCAGGAATATACCAGATTTCTGAGCCCATAACTCGACAAATAATCGATATATTATGACGAAACTTGGTGTATACACTTTCACTACTTGTAGTAATACATGTTCAAAATTTTAGCGAAATCGGTTGACGACCACGCCCACTTTTATATATGGGAACTATAAAGGGGCCTAATAAAAACATTTTAAGCGATATCTTTGTCAAATATAAAGATAATTCATTGAAATGTTGTGGCATGAGTTCTACAATAGATCGGAAACAAAAAATAGAAAAATTTCGGAAAATGGGCGTGGCACCGCCTCTTTTTAGACAAAGGAATATACGAGATTTCTTAGCCTATAACTCGACAAATAATTGAGATATTATGACGAAACTTGGTTTATACACTTTTATAACTTGTGTTAATAGCCACGCGAAAATTTATTGAAATCGGTTTATGACCACGCCTACTTTTTAACAAAGATATTTCTGGAACACCCTTTGGGAATTTGTAACGTGACACCTTTGTAACTCATAAAGGGATGAAATTTTGCACAAAGAATAATATTCATAAGCTTAGTTGGATGACTGATAAAAATTTAGAAAATGGTCGTGGCTACGCCTACTTTATGCAGCACTCGCTTTATATAAAGTACACCATGTTTCCATCAAACGCAAAGAAACAATGAAAGCATACAGCTGAGTATCTAATGTTCGATTCCACTCGAACTTAGGCTTCCTTACTTGTTTTTTGTTGTCATTGTCACTGCTACATTTTGTTGTTTTTGTTTGTTTTGTTGTTTGGTTTTTGATTTTCGATTTTTAATTTTTGATTTCTGATTTTGATTTGTTTTGCTCAGAAACATGCAAGATCATTCGGGTCCACGTTTGACCCATATCTCGGGACTCCGTGTTGAAGTCCTGCTCAAAACCTTTCATCTGATACCAATATTGCTTCAAACATTCAAGAATTATCCAGGTCTTCGTTTTGACCCATATCTCGGGACCCGACCTAGGAATCATAAAGAATAGAGCTCCCTGTAAAAGACCTGCTGAAAACCTTTCATTTGATACCAATGCTGCTCAGAAACATGCAAGATCATCCGGGTCCTCGTTTTGACCCATACCTCGGGACCCGACTTAGGAATCATAAAGAATAGGAGTCCCTGTAGAGGCCCTGCTCAAAACCTTTCATTAGATACCAATATTGCTCAGAAACATGCAAGAATATCCGGGTCCCCGTTTTGACCCATATCTCCGAACCCGACCTAGGAATCATAAAGAATAGAGCTCCCTGTAAAAGACCTGCTCAAAACCTTTCATTTGATACCAATGTTGCTCAGAAACATGCAAGAATATCCGGGTCCTCGTTTTGACCCATATCTCCGAACCCGACCTAGGAACCATAAAGAATAGAGCTCCATGTAGAAGGCTTCCTCAAAACCTTTCATTTGATACCAATATTGCTCAGAAAATTAGAGAGGTATGCATATCCATACATTTGCGTACATGTTCAAACAGGTTGGTCCCTTTTATTTTGCCTGTTTGTCGCATTGTTGCAGAAAACAACAACAGCAGCAACTTTTCTTCGCTTCGTTGCTGTTGTTGTTGATATTTGCATTTGCAAGCATTTGTAAGTACATGTCTATCTACCTACCTACCACTGACAATGCCAAGCAATTCACACGGACGCAGCAGCGCACTAACACAAAGGTCATTTACGATTTACGCATTTACACATTTACGCGTAAACTTTTTGAAATTACTCGTAGCTACAGCAAAGATGTTTACACATCAAAAATTAATGTTTTACTACAAATTTAGAAATGTCCATACACGTGGCACTAAATCAATTTATTTGGCAACACACAACAACCTGTTCTGCATATCTACAGTTGTGAATTTGTGTTCAAAAATGCTTTTCTATAAATAAATTGCTGACATAATTTAATTTCTGGCATTTGGAAGAGTACATACATATACATATGGTCAATTTTCTGACTGCTAACGTTACCTTCGCATGGAGTTTTTATTTAGTATATACGAAAAAATAACAAAAATGTTAGAAACGTCCAAGGTTCTGCTACTTATGCTATCAGGTAGACCTATACCTTCATTTTAAGAGTAAAATTTGCCTGATGGCTACCATACCGTAAAAGTTATAAGCGCGTGAAACGCACTGCTAATGTTACATCATTTTGAAGTGAGATCAAGATACAGATCATGTTTGGTTTAATTTCTGCGAACTTGCTGAGACAATCATCCCAATTTTACTTCATGTTATATAGCAAGGATGTCACAAGGTCATGGCATACCGCTTTACCAAAATCTTTAGGATTTTTTAACGTAATTTAACATAAAATAAGGCACTGCCTACGTTACACAAAGCACTGCTAACGTTGCACGTGCGAAAACTGAGTATCCCTACATATAATAAAATTGTAACCGTTGATCTCTGTACATTGCAGATATACAGAAAATAAAAAAAGGAGCCAGAGGAATCCAAATTAACTGTTTTTAAAATTTCTGTCCGTCTGACTGTCTGTCTGTCCTTATGTTTGTGCGCGGGTCACTAAAAATTGGAATGATGGAATTGAATGAAACTAGTCAGAGTTATAATAGCGCCATTGTATTATTATTATTATTATTATTATTATTATTATTATTATTATTATTATTATTATTATTATTATTATTATTATTATTATTATTATTATTATTATTATTATTATTATTATTATTATTATTATTATTATTATTATTATTATTATTATTATTATTATTATTATTATTATTATTATTATTATTATTATTATTATTATTATTATTATTATTATTATTATTATTATTATTATTATTATTATTATTATTATTATTATTATTATTATTATTATTATTATTATTATTATTATTATTATTATTATTATTATTATTATTATTATTATTATTATTATTATTATTATTATTATTATTATTATTATTATTATTATTATTATTATTATTATTATAGATGTCTACTTTAAGATTTAAGATATCCCTTATTTCTATAGCTCAACTAGTTTTGGAGTTATCGGCCAATATGTGGACCAAGGGTGATCCAAAATTTGTTAGTACAATATGAGTATCAAATAAAAGGTGCTGATGAGTGCTGCAATAAGTAATTCTATTAAATTCAATATCTCGATTGGTTTCGGAGATATCTCCCTGTCCCTATCCCTATCTCTCCAAGTTTTGATATCCTACGGAAAACACTTCCAGAGATATTCAGCATGAAATATTAAGTTTGTATGGGTTGTGCCACGCATCTTTTACAATAGTTCTCATTTTTTCATCCAGAAAATGATTATTGAAAGTTTCATTCATTTCTATGCAGTCGTTTTTGTGTGACGCGGGCGTTAAGGTAAAAAAAACACATTTTGGTCACATTTTTCCCACATTGTGGTCAATAACTAGGGAACTGGATGAGATATCCAAATTAAAGTTGTCCTGAATTTTAAACTAGGCGTTAAGTGATAGAATGGTGAAAGTTTCATGCAATTCTATTCAGTAGTTTTTGCGTGATGCGCGCACAATCATACAGACGGACAGACAGACAGACAGACAGATAGACTTCTAAAATTGTAGATTTGGGTTCCGCTGGTCCAATAATGACCTCTCCTATCAGTTTTTCTTGAATATCTTCAATGTACAGACATCGACCTGTTACAATTTTATTATATGTATTATATAGATAAAAGATCACTGCTAACGTTACATATTATTTAAGCAAACAATGTCTTCAAATCTTTGGAAGTTTAACTTTTTTTAATTGGAACGTGAGATATACGTATAGTATTAAGAAAATATATAAACAAATTAAATTAAAACGTATTTTAACATGTCTTAAAAAAACTTTTTTGATTTTGCACTGCTAACGTTACATAAGATTTTTGCGGCACATTTACTTTTCACATAACTCCTAGTTGGAACATAACTTTTTTAAAAACTTTACGTGTTATGATATTATAACTAATTTTCTAATAGATAAAACTTGAACGGCTAAATTTAGTCGCAACAAACATGTTATATTTAACTTTTTGTTTACTGAACTACTTCCGACCATATTTTTTTTAATCACAACGTTTTATAAAAAGAGCGAAAAGTTTAATTTAAAACGACTAAAATTGAATGCCACTGTTTTCAACAGCTACTATAATACATCCACAATACATCCACAATACACTATAATATGTCATGAACCCCGCAAGTCCCCAGTGCTTGCAATATTTGACAAAAAAAAACTACTTGGTTTACTTTCCCAGAAAATCGGCCATATGTATGTACATATGTACATAAATTCTGCAAACAAACGTGCCGACAACCGGCAATCGACAAACTCTCTTTGTGATGTTTGGCTTAATTTGATCATGGCCAACACAATAAAAATCCTATAAAGAAAAAATTAAATAACAACAATTTTTACTACGCAAAAGCAGCAAAAACGAAAAAAAATAAACCAAAATATCGAAATGAAGCTGGAGCACTCAAGGAAAAGCCACTTACCCCAAACAAATGTACATAGGTAAACAAGCCGTAGGAAAACAGCAGCAGGATGTGCCAGGTTGCCTGCCAAACGACCAATTAGTAGTACACTAAATTTAGGCACGCTTAATCTGTGTGCTTTTATTTAACTAAAAGGTTATTTTTACACACATGTACTTAAATTTGTGTTGTCAGTTAATGGTGGGTGGGTTTTCGTATTGTGCACAAAAAGCTCTTGGGTTTAATACACAAACGGTGTCTCGTAATAAAAAAGTGTGGAGTTAAGTGGACTTAAGTGGTTTGGGCAAACAAAAATCTCACTCAAATATTGTCTCAGAGGTGAAGTAGCAAACTGTGGTTTGTAGCACAAGCAATTTGGGCATTTTATTTGAATTGCTTTTAGAAACTTTTAGTTTTAGAGATTGAGATGTACCGCAAAACCAAGGTAGAGGCTATTCCCTGACCATTTAACAACACAGAACAAGTAAAAGCGCGGCTGTCTTCGGCCGTACCGAAGACTTCATACCTTTCATGAGTGGGGAAATGAAAAGTTACCTATGTATGTACATAGCCGGATTAAGTTTAATTTATAATTTTAATTTTGTGGGTTCATTTATGGAAAGATTTATTAGAAAAAAATGGTGTCTTGGCTATTTAAATGGAGGAGTTATACACCAAAATGTCCATATCTGAACAATCGGTTGTAGGGGAGCTATATGTTATAGTGGTGCGATCTTAACAATTTTCGGTAATCCCGTTTGGGCCCATATGGGTACAAATACTTCAAAATTTCAGGCCGTTAGCTATTAAAATGGAGGAGTTATACACCAAAATGTCCATATCTGAACAATCGGTTGTAGGGAGCTATAGGTTATAGTGGTGCGATCTGAACAATTTTCGGTAATCCCGTTTGGGCCCATATGGGTACAAATACTTCAAAATTTCGCGCCGTTAGCTGTTAAAATGGGGGAGTTATACACCAAAATGTCCATATCTGAACAATCGGTTGTAGGGGAGCTATATGTTATAGTGGTCCGATCTTGACAATTTTCGGTGACCCTGTTTGGGCCCATATGGGTACAAATACTTCAAAATTTCAGGCCGTTAGCTGTTAAAATGGAGGAGTTATGCACCAAAATGTGTATATCTGAATAATCGGATGTTGTGGAACTATATGTTATAGTGGTCCGATCTTGACAATTTTCGATAACCTTGTTTGGGCCAAAATGGGCACGTATACTTCAAAGTTTCATGTCCTTAGCTGTTTAAATGGGGAAGTTATGCACAAATTACATCCAAAAATTTCATGTATATCTGAATAATCGGTTGTTTTCTATATGTTATAGTGGTCCGATCCGGCCGGTTCCGACAAATGATCAGCTGCATATAACAGCATACCTGTATTCCAAATTTCATTCAGATATCTCAAAAACTGAGGGACTAGTTTGCGTTCACACAGACGGACGGACGGACATGGCTTAATCGACTCAGCTCGTGATTCTGATCATATCGGTATGTATTTTGGTGGGTCCCCCACGCTTCCTTCTGGTACTTTCGACAAAAATTTTTTGGCACTAAGTTATAATACCATTTCATTCTCATGAAAGGTATAAAAACATTCAACAGATGATGGCATTTTATTTGCAAGAACTAAATGTAAGCAACATGTCCCAAATATAGACAAAAGTGGAGCCTAAGTACTATGTGCAAATACACATATATAAGTACTTATAAACATTTGCTGTCTTGAATATTTCCTGTTCGCCCATCGGCACAAAAAAAAAACAAACAGAAAAACGTATTATAGTCCAACCAGTCAACGACGCACGCACGTAGCCCGTGTCAGCTGACACAACCTGTCTTATGGAGTTGTAGTGTAAATGCCCAGTCACCAACGCATGACGACGGCTCTCTTGACGCACGTATCGTAGAAACCTAGCTCAATTTGATTTTTCACGTAATAACGTGGCAGCTGATGCTCTCATGATTGCTCTTTTTGCAACAGGGTTGCCGGAGCGATCATTTTGTAGTAAATTAGTACGAATCTTTCAATATGCTCCCAAAGTACCTCAATAACTATTCCGAATGTTGCCGACTATAAAATTATGTTAACATAAGTGTATTTTTTTTTTAAATATGGAGATAAAAATGAAATAAAAAAATTTAAGTGTTTTCTTGCGTTTTTTTTTTACTAAATTTGACTATTGCCGCAATCGTTTTTTACACGGAAATAAAAATGTAAATAGAGAAAATGAAGGTTTTTTGGCGTTTTTTTTTTACTAAATTTTACTACATATTGTATCAATCGTTTGTATTTGTTTTTATATCTGTGCCCGCAAATTAAAGTAGCCTAACTCGAGATAATGCGAAAATGAGTTATTGTTATAGTGTTAATCTTTGGAGGAAACCCCATCGATCTGTCTTATCCCCATTTAAATTGGAGTAATATTTAAAAAGTTATTAAGATATAAAAATTATCCTAACTCAGATAGAAACATTTTGCACCAGTTAAAACAACTTATCTTTTAGCAAATCCCTTAAGTCTAGTACTGTATGAAAAATCGTTTTATTAAAACATCCTAACTAGAGTTATGTGGGTATTTCATGGACGTATTTATTTGCGTTTTCAGTTTATTAAAAAAACCTAACTTCAGTTAGGAATTATAATTTTTTTTTGTCAATTTTGTTTTCATAGCCTAAGTGGAAATAGGTTATTTTAAGTGATTTTTTTTTTATTTTTACACAATTTATCTCGAGTTAGGTTTTTTTGTTAGAATACTTTTCTCATTTCGTGCGTTATTATCTTCAGTTAGGTTTTTTTGTTGGAAGCAAGTGGATATGATAAACTGAGATAAGAGATTTTTCAAGGATATATATTATAGAAATTCAATTAATTATTATATACTATATACATAAAACACCTTTTTTCATCAATTAAACTTTAATGTGGCCGCTGAGGTGCAGTGCGTAGAGTGCTCGCCTGCTATACCAGAGGTCTTGGGTTCTAACCCAGTCCGGACAAACACCACAAAAAATTTTTCTAATTGAGTAAAACCCAATTATTGGGTTTTTATAAATAGCGGTCACCTCTCGGTAGTGGGCGGCATACCCTCCGAGTGTATTTCTGCCATGAAAAGGCCTCACAAAGAAGCATTCGCCGTTCGGAGCTCGCATAAAACTGTAGGTCCACACAAATTGTAGGAAAAACAATAGTTAAGAAGCACACCTCGAATTGGGAGAGAAGCTCGGCAATAAAACTCGTCAGAGTTTTAATATCGCCAGTGTATTACTATTGTTATTTTTTTTTATTTATTTATTAATATTGATAGTTAAGCTTAAAAGCTAGAAACTAACAGATATTTTTTTTATATAGCTGGCAACTCAGGTCTTCGGCTAGTTATTATTGTTATTAAACTTTAATCGGGTAGCGTTTTACAAGGTATGGATCCTGGTAACATGGAGGAAGAAAACCTTCTAAATATGGATTATAGTAGCGACAACTCAATTAAGGACTCATTTTTTAACGATAGTCAGTCGGACATGGGGTCAGATAGTGCTGATTAGCCTATGCCTTCCTACACCTTTTTGCGATCTTCTGAATATTCTTTTATAAACGCTTTATACACTTTTTATTTAACTGTACATGACTGTGTTTCCGGACAACCTACGTGTTATATGTGCCATGAGACCCTTGCAAATTGTGGTGGCAATGGAATAGCATCGTGCTTATTCAAACACTTAAATAGTTTACCATTCAATATTAAACATGTCGTTTTTTATAGCGATTGCTGTCCTGGCCAAAACCAAAACTCTTCTATTAGTACTATGTTTTAAATCTTCATGCAAGGTGATACTAACATTGAGAAAATTTATCACAAATTTTTGGTTCCTGGTCATACGTATTTGGAGTGTGCTGTAGACATGCCTTAATTGAACGAAAAAAAGAAACGAATATAAAGATTCATCACTGGGTTTCTAAACATATGTATTTTGCACATGACTCTATATGTCGATTCCATCACAATTACCAGCTGTTTTCTATCAAACAGTAGTGCTACCGCGCCCCTTTTTTCGGCGGTTCCAGCTGTAAGAGCTTTGAACCTCTCGCTTGGGAGTCTTCATTAATCATTTCCGGATAAACCAAGCTTCTTGTGGTGATTTCCCTAGTACCATGCCTTTTTCAGTATTCGGTAAAATAAAATGCAAATTCAGTTCGGGTTGAAAACGATCCGCGGCGTAGGATTATGGATTATTTTTTTCAGGCCCAAACAACAATGATTAGCGAAACGATTTTTATTTTATTTCACTCATTTCAAACAAAAACTCTAAGACTTCTAATTCCACTACTTTGTTAGTTATATCCACTTAAATGGTCGTTTCGGGTCTTTTTCGACCCGAACGTAGGTCTACGCTTAAAAACACTTAACTCGAGTTAAATGGAAATAAAAACCTTATTGGGAAGAATTCGACACAATAAAAGAACTTAACTAGAGTTAATTCTGCTTTTCGTAAAAATTGCATCCAATAAAAGCACTTAAGTTATAAAAGACAATTTTTTGCAATTAACCTTGCTTTAAGATTTCTGGTTCACAACTATTCCTTCTCTAACACTACAAATCCATTATTTCACCTTTTAAAAATCCGAATTGGTCCAATGGTTTGAATTTTGACAAAAAATTGAGTTTTCTCCGTTCACCATATTTTGAGTTAGGCTACTTTGATTTGCGGGCACAGATATGGAGATAAAAATTTAAATACCAAAAAATGAAGTTTTTTCTGCTGTGTTTTCTTTACTAAATTTGACTATGGAATATTTTTGACTGTTCAATTTAGCAAAATTACCCCGGATAGCAAATTTTTATAAGCTGTCAGGTAAATAATATTTGGTGAGCCGGCAAGACTCGTGAATTTGACAAAAAGCGTAAACAACAAAAAGACCGAAATACGTACATATGCAATACATACATAAATTAAAAGATAACCGCAGTGAATATTATTACTAAAAATTAAAACAAAAATAGTATTTGTATATAATTGCTGCATTTTATTAATTGCAAAAATTAGGTTTCTTAGTGCACATACATATGTATGTACATAATCTTAAAAGCCTTTAAGAAATAGTAGCAGAAAATGTAGAAGCACGGAGTCAGAAGTAAACAAAACTGCAATTAATATTTGGTTTTAAATTATCATGATACAACATTTTCAATTTAAAAATTTATTTATTAATAAATTCTATGAATAATACGGTTTTCAAGAAAAATTACTACGAAACCAAACACAAGTTACTACGAAATCAAAAACTGCATGTATACTTTGCTGTACAATGGTAACGCTGTTATTCAACTAATTCCAAACAGACCAAAAACAATGCAGAATGTAAACAAAGGAAAACAACTGATTCTTGCCAAAGATGACTTGATACGAAACTCTTTTTTACTCTCTCACTTTTACGATTTTCCCACGGGTCTAATGTGGCTTTGTTGCCAGCATCAACATAACATAAAACCCGGCCGATCAGCTGTTTATGCAAATTGCAGGTGCCAGAAAAGAAAACGCGCCAAAATATATTGTCACTTTCGGTGGATTTTAATGTTTTGTTTTATGTGCCCAATTTTGTTGAAATAATAAAGAATTATAAACAAGTAAGGAAGCCTAAGTTCGAGTGGAATCGAACATTAGATACTCAGCTGTATGCTTTCATTGTTTGTTTGCGTTTGATGGAAACACGGCGTATTTTATATAAAGCGAGTGCCGCATAAAGTGGGCGTAGCCACGCCCATTTTCAATATTTTTTTCAGTCATCCAACTAAGCATATGAATATTATTCTTTGTGCAAAATTTCATTCCTTTTTGACTTCTAGTTACAAAGATGTCACGTTACAAGTTCCCAAAGGGTGTTCCAGAAATATCTTTGTTAAAAAGTAGGCGTGGTCATAAACCGATTTCAATAAATTTTCGCGTGGCTATTAACACAAGTTATAAAAGTGTATAAACCAAGTTCCGTCATAATATCTCAATTATTTGTCGAGTTATTGGCTAAGAAATCTCGTAGATTCCTTTGTCTAAAAGGAGGCGGTGCCACGCCCATTTTCCAAAATTTTTCTATTTTTTGTTTCCGGTCTATTGTAGAAATCATACCACAAAATTTCAATGAATTATCTTCACATTTGACAAAGATATCGCTTAAAATGTTTTTATTAGGTCACCTTATAAGACCCATATATAAAAGTGGGCGTGGCCCTCAACCGATTTCAGAAATTTTTCGTCCAAATATTTGACTAAGTAAGTATATCACGCGTACCAAATTTCATCGATATATCTTCAACGGTTTCTGATTTATGACTCATAAAACTTTCAATGTTTGCCCTTTAATAAGTTGGCGTGGCACCGCCCATTTTCCAAACTTTGTGTGTTTTTTGTTTTATGTCCATAGTTGGACTCATGCGACAAAATTTCAATGATAGATCTTTATATTTGACAGAGATATGACTTAAAATGTTTTTATTAGGTCACTTTGTAATACACATATATAAAAGTAGGCGTGGCCGTCAACCGATTTTAACTATTTTCCGTCCAAACGTTTGCCTAAGTAAGTAAATCATGCGTACCAAATTTTATCGATATATCTTCAATGGTTTCTGAGTTATGGCATATAAAACTTTCCAGGTTTGACCCTTAATAAGTGGGCGTGGCACCGCCCCTTTTCCAAAATTTCATCAAATTTCTTCCTAGGGGCCTGAGCTCAACACGTGGGTAAAATTTCATCGCTCCATCTATATTAGTGACTGAGATACCAAATTTCCGATTTTTTCTATATAGGAAAAGTGGGCGTGGTCATGGTCCGATTTCGCCCATTTTCAATACCAACCGTCCCAGTCTCGATACCAACGTGCATTTCAAATTTCATCAAAATATCTCAATTTTTGCGCGAGTTAGAGTGTTTACAGACGGACGGACGGACATGGCTCAATCGATTTCTCTTTTCACCTTGATCATTTTGATATATATATGTCTATATCTATCTCGATTATTTCATTCTGTTACAATCCACCGTTATGTGATTAAAACTATAATACTCTGTGTACTAGTACAGCTGAGTATAAAAATACAGAGGTAATTGTATTGCTTGTGTGTAATATTCAGTGAAGTTTATTGCTTTAAGTGGAAAAAATTGTGTTTCTGTTAAAATTATAAAAAATATGTTAATGAGATGGAACGCGGGTAGCGTTCTTCAGTAGATTTATATATATA
This sequence comes from Urophora cardui, assembly GCA_960531455.1. Taxonomy (NCBI): domain Eukaryota; kingdom Metazoa; phylum Arthropoda; class Insecta; order Diptera; family Tephritidae; genus Urophora; species Urophora cardui. The sequence goes on along the minus strand of OY482670.1, from coordinate 119,170,082 downwards.
TCCAGTTAAAAATTATTATATTTCAATTCTAATATATTCGCATTTTAATAGAATTGCAAAATACAGTAAAATATTTCTTAAAAAATACCACCCAACTACATGTATTATCGTTCACCACTTTTTGTGCGTTATTCTTAATTTGTCTGAGATTGGGTTTCGAATACGAATATTCGGAATGTGGGAAAATCATACTATCCTGTGTATCACTTTTGTGGTTATATCCTTATCTTAATTTGGTATAAACAAAATTTTATTATTGCTATAGTCTTCAATAACATAAGGAAGCCGAAAAATAATATGTAAAATACTCATTTTCAGTTTTCGAACAGAGTGGCACCAATGAAAAATGTTATAAAAAATGCGCATTTTGACAGCGCTCTCACGAAATGAAGAGTTTCGTATCTAGTTATCTATGATTCTTGCGTTGGGTATGCGTGCGTTGATTTCTGTTATGTTTACGGTAGCACTTACATACATACATATGTATATAATGTTTTTGTTTTCACGTAATTTACTTGAAATAGCCTTGGTATTTATATCCAGTACAGGTAGTTAAGTACCCTGTAGAAAATATTTGGAGCGCTCGCTTGATAAACAGGAAAAGAGCGTTGTTGCTATGCAAATTGACATTTAACTTACATGTGTATCTCCTTCTCGCTCCATTACTTAATATAGTTGAACTGAGAATCCTACTCGATTGGGTGGTCAATTTATTCTTAATGGACTATTAGCTAATTGAGTTTTTGTATATTAAATATAGCTCAATACATAAGAGCTTCAAACTGCTGAAAGGCTGTTAATGATCTATTAAGCTCTTGCTTTAAAGTAGTATTATGTGTGCTCTACTCTTTTATGGATTACTAGTAAACCTGACCACGCAATGCTGTTGCTTTCAATTACACTGTGCGAGGGTGGAAAACCACTTATTGCTACATTTAACATTTTTTTATTGCCATTTTAAATTTAACCTCCCCTTAAAAATGGCAGAATATATATCGGCTTTGAGCCCATAGATTCTTATTAATAAAATATAAAATTAAAAATATACGTAATTCCTGGTTATTTTTATTTTCCGTCGACCTAGATTTTGTATACAAAGATTTTGTCCGAGGAATCCCATATTGAAGTTTTAATGCGAATAATTTTCTACAATATTTTATCCATATATGTAGCTACCTCCAAAAATCATTTGTCGTACTTCTCTTTCTCTTCCCCTCCCTTTTATTTGCGCTTCCTCTACACTTTATCCATTTTGTTTTCCGTACTCTTTCCTCTTTAGCTTCCTTTCCTTCGCCATTTCCATTCCTTTCATTTTCCCCTCCCCTTTCTTTTTATTACAGGGCAAGACCTTTCATGACTAGAGATGGGAAACGGGTAAATACCCAAAATGTAAATACCAGGTAAATTGGGAAAATTTGGGTAAAAAAGGTAAATACCCAAATATTCACCCAAAAGTTGGGTATAAATAATTTTATAGAAACGAGTACTTTTTGAAACCAAATGAATAAGTTTCTTTACAAATTTTATTAATAACAAGTAATGAATTAAATACAAATTTAAGTTTAACACAATATTACGTTAGAAATTAATTATTACAAACTCAAGCCTATTTCTTTGTCACGGGCTTTCGCCCAAATGTGTGAAGGGATTTTGACCAAATTTACACACCAGTGTGGACCCGAATGACCCTCGAATATTTCTGAGCGATATTGGTATCAAATGAAAGGCCTTGATGAGGACTTCGACATAGAACTATTTTATTTGTGATGCCTAGGCCGAGTCCCCAAATATAGGTAAAACCGTGGACCTGGATGACCCCGGAATGTTTCTGGTCGATATTGGTATCAAATGAAAGGTATTGATGAGGACTTGAATATAGAACCCTTTTAATTGTGATGCCTAGACCGGGTCTCCAGATATGGTCAAAACATGCACCCTGACCCTCAAATGCTTCTGAGCGAAATTGTTATCAAATCAAGGGTCTATATGAGGACTTCGACACAGAACTATTATAATTATGATGCATAGGCCGGGTCCCCAGATATGGGTCATGACGTGGAACCAAAAAGTGGGAATCATAGCTTCAATACAGAGATGTTCTAGATGTAATATTCAACCTGGTTCCCTGGGTAAAGGGCAATAAAAAGGAAGAAGAAAGTCGAATGGAGTGGTAATGGGAGGGGAAGGAAACGAAAATAGAATGGGAGAGTGAAGAATAGAGAGAGAAATTGGGAGTGAGAAAGGGGTAACGAATGAGAGGGAGAGAGAAAAGGAGGCGTAAGGGAAAGGAAAGGGAAAGAAATGGAAACGGAGATGAAAAAGAAAGGAAAAAAGAAAGTATAGGGAAAGGGAGTGGAAGTTTAAGAGAAGTCAGGTCTCCAGATGTGGGTCAAAATGTGGACCCGAATGGCCCCGCAATATTTTTAAGAGATATTGGTATCAATTTATATCGAAACCCGCTGAACGCAGAAGAAATGTGAGACCTCCACTTCGTTGGGAAGATCAGGTGGACAGTGATGAGCTCAAAACTTCGATGCGCTGGTTTAGTTTTTCCGGTGAAATCGTATTCTTTTTACCAATCTCACTTTTCAAAGCGGTGGGGCACTTAAAACAATTTATTAGATGTTTCGTCATTTTATTGACATTTGACCATTTATATATCGTATCGCAGTATTTACAAGTAACTGGTTTTGTGTTACTTCCATTTTACGTGAAATGCTTCCATATGTTTGGTGTTTGGATCTTCCTATAGCCCAGCCTTAAACAATTCAATTCACGATTATTAATCAATATTAAGCTATCTAATTCATATTTACCTTTTATAAATTCCATTCAAATTAATACATATGTATGTATCTTACAGCACAAATGATTATTATTTCAGTACAGATAAAGTAAAATTTGCTAAAGTTTAAATTATTTGCGTTTTCCCAAATATACCCTCGAGGTGGGTATTTATTTGGGAAAATACCCTTTTTTACCCTAAAAAGGGTTTTTACCGGGTATATACCGGGTAGAAATCCATCTCTATTCATGAAACTTAAAATTTTAAAACCGGACAAACTGTAGCGTAAAAATAAATTTTTGAACAGGTGGCAAATCGTTTTGTAAAAATCGTAATAAATTACTCATTTTAAGGCCAAGCATTTTCACTTTAAATTTAAAAATCAAAGTGTGGAGCAAAAATAAATTTAGGAACAGGTGGCAACCCTCGTTGTAAAAATTATGATAAATTACTCATTTTGAGGCAAAGCACTTTCATATGACACCTCAAATCTAAAAATCAAACAGACTATAGCGCAAAAATTAAATTGGGAACAGGTGGCAACCCTTTTTATAAAATTATAGTAAATTACTTATTTTCACGCAGTGCCCTTTCATATGACATCTCAAATTTAAAAATCACACAAACTATAGCGTAAAACTGAATTTTGAACTTGTTGTAAAAATTGTAATAAATTACTAATTTCCAGCTCAATCCCTTTTATATGGTACCTGAAATTTATAAATCAAGCAAAACTATACAGGACAACTAATTTTTTAAACAGGTGGCAACCCTTTTCAAAAAAATCAAATCTTCCTGCACATCTACAGGCCAAGCCCTTTCATATGACACCCCATTTTCGAAAATATATATAAGGATTTAGAGTTCGGCCGCTCTTCTATAATATGTAAGGTAAAATAGCGCATGTTCGGTTGGAAGTTTTGGACAGTGCGGTAACAAAGCCTATTGAGAGCGCTACATAATCGCTCATAATATGATTTAATTTCCAATCGGGTTAGTATGCACAAATATATTTCGTGGTTTGGGTTGGAATTGCTTTCACTAACATGGTCAACAATTAGGTACACTGTGACACAAATTGAGGGTTATTGTGTGGTTGTGAAATAATTCCCACACAGAAAGAAATATCACTATCCATATAATAAAAACCGCCCGAACCGTTTACACACAAAAAAAAGCATTTGGGTTCTTTTTTGCATATTTCGAGGAATATGTGTTTCTTGTTTTCTGTGGTTCTTTGTACAAAGATTTTGTTTGAGGTGACCCTTAGTTAAATGTTATGGCGAATAATTTTCTAGAACATTTTAACCCTCTAGCGACCTGCAAATACTATTTTTCGAACCTTCTAAAAAAAGTCAATATTACCTCTTCGTGCGGGTGTTAGAAGGTTAAAGTATTCTACGAAATTAAAAGTCGTGCAATTTTACTACATTTGTAAACGTTTCCTAACAGCATATTTCTATACGATATGCATTTTACACCTTTTTTTCATTTATTTAAAAATCACTCAGACGAAATTTTGCAAATTAAAAATGGCAATAAAAAAATTTACCTCATGAAACAAAACTGTTTTGGGGTTTTACTATATACATATACAAGTAGATAGTGAACATTGATTCTGTTTGGGAATTATCGGCGCCCGCAAAAGTGCTGTTGCACAGTGTTATGGACATACTTAAAATGGTTGGAAAAGGCAATTGATTATATGTACATAAGTATCTGGCTCGTATTTTATTAGGCTCATTTATTTAATGCACATACATATACAAAGAAAAAAAAAAACAAACTGGCAAAAAACGCGAAGTAAATATTTACTTAAAGCATCGAAAGGGAAACAATTAATTTAAAAGGCTGTACCGTACGGCCGCGTTGGTTTAGCGAAGGGCGAGTACTGTAATCTTTGGCTTAGAATGCAGGATGCTTTACAAACTACTTACCAAATCCGTCTTCTCACTTTACTAAATGTGTCGTCCCCGATAGGAACAAAACTGTTTATGTTGTATCTTCGAATATATTAGCATCAACCGAGGGGTGACGTTGAAGAAATCTATTATATAAAAATGTATGTGTGTGTGTGTGTCCTTTATGGACTCCCAAAGTACTCAACCGATTTTTAGGTAGGTAAAGGTAAAGGTAAAAGTAAAGGTAAAGGTAAAGGTAAAGGTAAAGGTAAAGGTAAAGGTAAAGGTAAAGGTAAAGGTAAAGGTAAAGGTAAAGGTAAAGGTAAAGGTAAAGGTAAAGGTAAAGGTAAAGGTAAAATTAGGTGATTATTATCCAATTTTTGCCCATTTTCAATACCAACCTTCTCTGTACCCAAAGAACCTGTGAACCAAATCTCATCAACATATTTTAATTTTTGCGCAAGTTAGAGTGTGTACGGACGAACCATCTAGGGCAAGGTACTAAGCTGGTGTGTAAATTTGGTCAAAATCCCTCGATATATATATAAAAATCTATATATATATAAAAATCAAGCCCATTTCTTTGTCGCCGGCTTTCGCCCAAACGCGTGGAGGCATTTTGACCAAATTTACACACCAGCTTAGTACCTTGCCCTAGATGGTTTATATGCATATTTTTTTCAAATCCGGAAGTCGGTTCCCGAGATATAGGTCAAAAGGTCAAAACGTGGATCCGGCTTTCCCCTGAATATTTTTGGACGATATTGGTATCAAATGAAAGGTATTGAGCAGAGAATTTACATAGAATAGTACTCATTGTGATTCCTAGGTCGGGTCTCCAGATATGGGTCAAAACGTGGACCCGAATGACCCTCGAATGTTTCTGAGCGATATTAGTATCAAATGAAAGGTGTTGAGCAGAGAATTTACATAGAATAATACTCATTGTGATTCCTAGGTCGGGTCTCCAGATATGGGTCAAAACGTGGACCCGAATGACCTTCGAATGTTTCTGAGCGATATTAGTATCAAATGAAAGGTGTTGAGCACAGAATTTACATAGAATAGTACTCATTGTGATTCCTAGGTCGGGTCTCCACAGATGGGTCAAACGTGGGCCCGGATGACCCTCGAATGTTTCTGAGCGATATTGGTATCAAATGAAAGGTGTTGAGCAGAGAATTTATATAGAATAGTACTCATTGTGATTCCTAGGTCGGGTCTCCAGATATGGGTCGAAACGTGGGCACGGATGACCCCGGAAATTTTCTAAGCGATATTGGTATCAAATGAGGGGTGTTGAGCAGGGATTTTAGATAGAAATGAACTCATTGCGATTCCTAGGTCGGGTCCTAAGGTGTAGGTCAGCACCAGGATATTTCTCAGGGATATTGGTACCAAATGAACGTGGACCCAGATTTCCCCAGAAAATTTCTCAAAGATATTGTTGTCAGCTGAAAGGTAGGGTTTTTTCATAGAGATGAACTCATTATGATTCCTAGGTCAGGTCTCCAGATGTGGGTCAAAATGTGGATCCGGATGGCCCCGGATAATTTCTCATCGATATTGTTATTTAATCACGGCGCATGGCGATTCCTATGTGGGATCATACGGGTCAATATGTGGACCCGGATAACACCGGGATATATCTTAGGGATATTGGTACCAAATGAAAGGTGTTGAGCGGACTCTCATGTAGAGCCGTACCCATTACGATTTCTTGGTAAAGTCTTCAGATAGCGTACCCATTATGGTTCCTAGGTCAAGTTCCCAGATGTGGGTCAATAAGTGGACTCGGATGAGCCCGTGATGCTTCTGAGCAATACTGATATAAAAGGAAAGGTGTTGACCGGGTCTGCTATATAGAAATTTTCATAGTGATTCTTAGTCCCGATACCCAATTATGGGTAATAGAGACGATTCGGATGCCACGGAATGTTTTTAAGCAATGACAGTATGTAATGAGAAGTGGAATGCAGGGTATGTTATGCTAAACCCAGTTCCTAGGGAAAGGAGAAGAGTAATGAGACTGGGAAAGGCAAAGGGACGGGAAAGGAGTGGGAGAATATAATAAAAATGGAATGAAGAGGATGGGAAGAGAGACAGTAAGACAGGGAATTAGATAAGGAATAAGAGGGGGGAATAAAAAGGAGAAAGACAGAAAAGGAGAGGTAAGAAAGAGCGATAGAGAAAGAGAAGCGGAAATGTGACGGGAAAGGAATAAGAAAACGGAAATGAAAGGAAAGATAAATGGAAAGAGAAAGAGAAAGAGAAAGAGAAAGAGAAAGAGAAAGAGAAAGAGAAAAGCAAAGTGAAAGGGAGTTGGAGACTAATACGAAGAAAAATGGGATAAGAACATGAAGAGGGCAAACTTTTGAAAATATCAATTTTTTCCTTCACTTTTTTTTTAGCTTATCTGAATTGAGCTGAGCTCTGCAGCCCGAGGTAATTTCGGTTTCTAGAGACTTCCAACATATTTTAAAGTGTGCCGTTTTTCGCTTCAAGTACCTATAATAGGAAGTGGGCCAAAGCAAAGCTTGGCTGGGTACAGCTAGTATATATATAGATTAATTAAAGTTTCGCAAAGTTTTCGAATGTTAGAAAAGGTCACCCATTATTACAATGCCCTTTCATCAAGTTTAAAACAAAAAAAAAAAATAAAAAACTGAAAACAAAAAAGCAAACAAGATTAAAAACAAATTGGGTAAATAAAACATTTTACAATTCCCCTCTCAAGCATTAAACCTTAAACATACAACATAACATTAGCCATATTCTTTTGCGTGCAAGCTCGAAAAAACCACTAGTTAGATTAGCGAATAACATGAAAAGCAACAACAAAAACCAAGCCAGCCAGCTATGTTAAGCGCATTGAGCTGACGGCGCTTAGCTGTTTGTCGATCTGAAAAGCAGTGTTGCCATGTAAAAGAATTAAGCTATATTGAATTGAAAAATTCCACTACCAAAAAATGCCACTAACTGCTTGTAGCATAAACATCAACCAACTAATAGATCATGTAGCATAAACATCAACCAACTAATAGATCATGTAGCATAAACATCAACCAATAGCATAAATATCAACCAATCGTATTATTTTATATACAGGCTGCACCAGCGGACTCTGCCGTGTAAACAAGCGGCCTCCACCGGACCGGTACTACCTCATCACAACCCAACTCTGCTGGGCGAATGGCAAAAATTCGAATCCGTCCGAAGCGCTCTAACGTGTAGTGCTTGTATAAAAATTTATGTCCAGCAAGTTGAGCTTTCTTTTCACGGTCGCTTAACAGAAAAATCTACTATTATTTTTTTTTGCTTGAGTAATCTGTATCTGCGATTGTCAATCATCGCGCTGCGTGCGTTTTTTCAGCAAATCTCTGACTTCATTAGACATTTCCCCGTGGGCATAATAGGCATTTTTCAAGGTTAACGTAGCTGTGCCATCGTGTGCAACGCCTTAGAGTATGCAATGAGTTTTCGTTAGTCACCCAGATTCACAAAGCAATTCATTTTCATTTCACCGAGTCATCGCTCAATTTGCGCTTTGGGTATGTGTGTATGTATGTATGTATGTGTTTAAAATGAGACACGGATTGTAGTCCACTATACTCCACTTCACATTCTTCATTTCCATTCCAATGGCTCAACGCGTTCAATGTTACTGGGTTACTGTTACCAACCAACACATTCGCGCGCTCACTGTTTTGCACGTCTATGGTATTTAATGCTAAACGATTTATATTTTTTGTTTCTTGGTGCTTTTGTTCGTTCATCATCACCTCTAACTCCTCACCCATCCTCAACGGTGTGTTAGCATGGCGAATAGAGATTAAGTCGTGTATTATTTTCCAGCAACGGTATGGCATTATCTGCGAGTAGCCATACAACATTTGGATGTCAGATGCAAATGGATGTGAATGTTGCGTGTTGTTGCCGAGATAAAGTGATGTAGGCGCACAAAATTAACAAATTGCTTAGTTTAGCTGTGAGATTTATAATTATTAAGGCTAAAGACAAATAAAAGAATTCTTGCGTGTGTACCTACATAAAGGCCTTACATATGTATATACCCAGCAAAAAGATTCGTAAGCCTAAGCTGCAGTTAAGTTGTTAAACTGAAATGCGCTGGCAGCGCTGCTGCTGCTTGCACTCATCCTCTCTGTTCTAAATGTTTTAATACTTCGTTATAACCCAACGGCGAAAAGGTTGCTTACAGAATCGATTAAGTCATGCATACATGTATGTAAAGCTGTAATGCACACCACCTCATATACAGATCTGTTATACATTTTCATATACATACACTGAGAGAAAAAAAATATATGGAGGGGTCAGAGAAATTGTTTACCTATTTTGAACACTACTTTCTTTGTTTTGAGTAAATTTTCCTTAAAACATGTTAAAAGGTTTATAAAATATTGTTGTTACATGCGTTACCATGGTTTCATATACTTGTTTTGAAAAAATTCATACATTAAAATAATGAAAAATTCTTTAAGCACCATTCCATTGCCAACTTTCCTTGTTTTGAAGACTTGATTTCTTTAATTTTGAGAAATTAAATTCCCATACAAATCCCCATGGCAACGAATTTGTTTGAAAGTTTTTTTATGTTTTTTCCACATTTTTGAGAAAATTTACACAAAACAAAGACAATTTGGTATTGGGACGCGTGTTCAAAATAAGGAAAATTATGTCTTTGATCGAGAGAAATTTTTTTTTGAGTGTACATGGCCGCAAATGTAGAGTGAACGCCTACACGTTACATACAAAGTAATCAGGGTAGTAAGGTGTTCATCCAAAGATCATACCACTAACTAACATACATTGTAAGCTGTAGGTTGGCAGTTCGAATCCTACTTCGCCAACGTTGTAAGTTGGATGTAGGTGGACGGTATACAACTCCGTTTACAGGGTAAGTTGTTGGTAGGCACCTCGAATCTTCCTTAGCTTACCTTGTAAGGTAAACGTAGGCGGACTGAATACAATTCAGCTTACATTGTAAGCTGTAGGTAGGCAGATCGAATCTACCTTCGCTTACCTTCTTTTAGTTTGAGGGAATTTGCATATTTTAAAAATTGTAATGAATAAGGAATACAAAGTATTTATATATACTAGAAGTTCCCGCTGCTGTTGAAAATGGACAGTTTTCTAGTAGTTTAGCTACTCCGGAATGCAAAAATATTTTTAACTCTTTGCTATTTGTTATTAATCTTTATTTGATTCAAAACCTTATACCCCGATTTCGTGGTATTTTTTGCTGTAAACTAGCGTTATTGTTATAGTGGTTTACATTTGCCAGATTTGGAAGTTCAATGAAAATATAAATATAGATTTCTTCACTTAATTTCTAATAACTTTGCCATTTTTCCACAGATTATAATCCGAAAAGATGAATTTCGAAAAAAAACCTGAAAATTTGCATTACAAAAAAATTTTTGTCCGCCATAACTCCGTCACTTTAAAGGCGATTTTAATTATTTTTGCTTTGTTGGTGTTTCATCCGCTCAAAACAAAATTAAATACCGTAAAAATCGAGACGGTTATGACGGATATATTGACAGATGAGTAATCATACTTTTTTTTCTTAGCTCAAAAACTGAAATTTAAAAATATCTCGAAAACTGTTCTACTTTTAAACCATCTGATTACATATTTGGAATCAGCAGAAAATTCTACATAGGAATCACGTATCAAATATCGAGGATATGACAATTTTTGAAATTTTGTCGGGTAGTGTTATTTTTATTTTCTGTGAAACTATGGACTTTTTGTAGCAAGATTTTTTCCGAGGAGAGTCATAGTGAAATTTTATATCGAATAATTTTCTAGAATATTTTAACCCTCCAGAGATCTCCAAAATGCCGTTTTTCGGACTCTTCTTTCTCTTTCTCTTTCTCTTTCTTTCTCTCTTTAACCTTCCCTTTTATTTACGCTTCATTTCTTTTATCCCTTTTAGATTCCCAACTCTGTCCTCTTTCATTCCCTATTCATTCGCTATTTCCGTCCTTTCCATTTCTCCTTCCCATTCTTTTCCTTTCCTTTCCTTTCCTTTCCTTTCCTTTCCATTTCTTCTTCCCATTCTTTTCCATAGTGCACAAATTTCAAGTAAATTTTTTAAATAGATGGCAACCCTTTTTCTAATTTAACATTTATTATCCATCTACAGGACAAGTCCTTTCATATTACAAAAAAAAAAAAAAACAAAACAAATTATATCGGAAAATTAAATTTTTACACTGACACTAACATATACATATATTTTGTGGAATTTTTTTCATAGTATATATAATAAAAGGTAAGATTCTTTTTCTTTACAGTGAAACAGCGAAATAAGAACAATTTAAAAACAAACTCTACTCTGAAAATCGAAAGACTTTCGCAGTTAAATCAACTACTTTCCGCAGTTGACATGTGCCCAACAACGCCCCGTTGTTGTTTCAAAGGTGCGAGCTTTGTCGATTTAAGTCAACCACGGAAAATGTTGGATCAAATACTTTTGCCTTTAAGTCAACAACGGAGACTGTTGGAAAAAATTTTCACATAAAAATAAATTTTTGTCTGCATTTTACTCTTCATCTTCTCTCCACCCGGCTCCCAACTGCAAATACATATGTAGCCTCCGCTTGTTCTCCTCTTCTTCTCTCCTTCCTAGCGTTCACTGGTTGCTATCTTTATTTCTTATTCTTTTCTTCTTTTTTTTCTTTATTTTATATTCTCCTCCGGATTCGAAAAATGACATCAACCTGAAATTCTATCCATTCATCACATAGTAGAACATTCAACATTATATTAAATTTAAAACAGAATTTTATACTTCCACTCTCGCGAAAAAGCATCTATGAATTATATGAATCATTGTAAAAACAAAATTTACAAAAAATTTTTTCTCATTAGTTTTGTTAACAACGGAAACTGTTGGATCAAAAACTCTGCTGTATAAGCAAATACTTTTGCTGTTGAATCAAAGACGGAGATTCAACAGCCGAAAGTTGTTGATTTAACTGCGGGTATTTTTTCAGAGTAGTCCTCGGTTCTGCGAAAAAAATGTCCGCTGAAGTTCAACATTTTCGGCGAGTAAGTACATTCACTTTTATTGTTCCGCTTTCTTCTTTTGTTTGCTTTTGAAAGCATTTCACTTTTCCACTTTTCAGCATTTTGACGTCGCGCAGTGAAATGAATGTCTTAAATCTTTCTTAGTTAATATTTCCCTTCCTTCACTTTCTTTTTCTCGCCTTTATAAAGTTTCTTTTGTTTGTGCATTTTCTTTCTGCCCAACTTCTGCTTGGCCTTGCTGTAATGTTTTTTGCATTTTTTATTTAGATTTTGCTGGCAGAATTTATACAGACTTTAACGGTGCAGCCATGGAAAATGAAGGAAAGTTATTTTTATTTTTTGCATTGCACGCACTTGTGATAATGTGCAAGTGGAAGGAAAATGTTGGCAACTGTTGCATACATACATACATATACTCCCAGAGGTAAGTGGAATTTATGGAGGAAAGTGGCTTATTATTTGCTGGCATTTCTTAACAAGCTTCCTATGCAGAAATTTCTTCAGCAGGACAACCAAAGAGAGAGAAACAAGCAAGTGTGGCAGCTTAGCAAATAATCATTGATTATTCAAAACATAGCACCAACTGCAGGTGCAATATCTTAGCACCATCTACCTGTGAAAGGGAAATTGTTCATACATTAACATCCCACATAGCATTTGGAAGATTGTTTTATGAAAACTGACTGTACCGTGTCTTTTTCGATCCCCTTTGATGATCAAAAACTGATTAATTACTTAATTATTAGAATAAGACTCGAAAATGAGTCACACCAGCGATTGAAAAGTGATTTTATTTTTTGTCATATAAAAATCACCTAGCTGAGTATTTTTCGATCCCCTTTGCTGATTAAAAAAATAATTTATCACAAATTGATCATGCTAAAGATCGAAATGTGATCGATTACTTTGCTTTTTTAGAAGAAAAAGAAATATTCCTTAGCAAGCCTAGTACATAAAGCTATCAGTTTTCCAAAAAAAAATTCAGAGAATTTTATATTAGATTTCGGTATTGATGGTTCCGAATGTTGTAGAGCAGGAACATATGAATGCATGTTTTCCGTGTTGCCTTATATGAGAGTGCCAAAATGCGCATATGCATTTTCATAGGAATTCATTTATGGATTGCAATTTTTAAATCTTAAACTCTTTATTTGCTTAATATTATTGTAGGCTAAAAATCTGTTTTTAAAGTTCCAACCAAAATGTGGACTGAGAGTGACTGTGGAAGTTCTTTTTGCGATATTGGTAAAGGTAAGGCTAAGGGTAGAATATGTAAGAGGATAGAAGATGGGAAAGAAAAGCGGTTGTAAACTGACCCAAAAATGATAGGAAAATGAGTAGCAAAGTATTAGAAAATGATTGGAAATTGATCAGAAAGTTACTGAAAAACGATCCAAAAAAGATTCGAAAATGACCAGAAAAACGATTGAAAAAATACACAAAAAAGATTGGAAAGCCAATCGGAAATGATCAGAAAAACGACGAAAAATTACCCTAAAAAGGTTCAAAAACAATTCAAAAATGACCAAAATAAGATTCAAAATCGAAAAAAATAAAATCGAAAGGGACTCGAAAATGATAAAAATACGATTAAAATAAGACTCGAAAATGACTCCTCAAGAAGAGTTGGACGTAGAGTATCATTTTCTACAGACGAGAGGCTCCTTTGTGATCAGAAAATGAGCGCATTTTCCATTATTTTAAACATGCATAGGGATCGAAAAAGACTGGAATATGATAAAAAAAAAAATTCATAAAATGCTATGTGGGATGATCAATAGTTGGCGACGACACTGCATCTGTCATTTTTCTATTTGAAATTTTAAATTTTAAATTTTGCATTCTCTTTCACGCCATCTGAATAAGTAAACTTTGTCAATTTTATCGATATTAATAAAGTAAATTATTTGCCATCATAAACCAAAAATTCATCTACTTATTCTCTGATGCGCAGCATATTGAGAAGGAAATAAATTTAGAAAATAACTGCTAAGAGAATTTACATTTAATAGCAACATTCACACTAAAAACTAAAAAAAAGGTTTATTACTTTCCAATACAGCTGCTCGGTTCCAGAAAATACCTATTTCTATCGCCAATCACCAGTTATCACGAAGACGAAAAACCACTGGCGCGCTTTGCTGCACTCGATCGAAAATCGTTTAGACTATTAAGCGCCAACGAAGTTTTAACTCACCCGCCATCTCGTTTGCTATGCGCTCATTTGATGTTGTTAAATGAAAATGATTTGACACAGCCATTTTTTTTATACATACCCTATGTAAGTATGACAAGTACCTAATATCAACCTTGGCCATAATTAGGCCACTAACTTCAGCATTTTCTTTATTATGGCTGCTTTTATGGTCTAATTGCTAAATAATCGTTCGTCAATGCTAAGGTCAATTATAATTGTGGTAAATAGTGATTTCATTTTGTTTTTGTTTTTCTTTTTGTTAGCATTGCAATATCATTTACTAGTTATTTAAAGCTGTTTCTGTTTAATTGACCATTGGCGGTCAATTGCTAACATTTTGGCTTTAATATACTTTTCTATTTCTTACCCTTTTTTCTTTAAAAATGAAACGAAAAACATACAAAAAAAAATATGAAAATAAGCTAGGAATTTTGCTGCTCTTAAATTTTCCTTTTTATTATATTATTATTCTAAGTACATAAGTACACCTTCATAAGTAAGTATGAATATAACAAGTAAGGAAGCCTAAGTTCGAGTGGAATCGAACATTAGATACTCAGCTGTATGCTTTCATTGTTTGTTTGCGTTTGATGGAAACACGGCGTATTTTACATAAAGCGAGTGCCGCATAAAGTAGGCGTAGCCACGCCCATTTTCAACATTTTTATCAGTCATCCAACTAAGCATATAAATATTATTCTTTGTGCAACATTTCATTCCTTTATGACTTCTAGTTACAAAGATGTCACGTTACAAATTCCCAAAGGGTGTTCCAGAAATATCTTTGTTAAAAAGTAGGCGTGGTCATGAACCGATTTCAATAAATTTTTGCGTGTCTATTAGCACAAGTAATAAAAGTGTATAAACCAAGTTTCGTCATTATATATCGATTATTTGTCGAGTTATGTGCTCAGAAATCTAGTATATTCCTGCTTCCAAAAAGAGGCGGTGCCACGCCCATTTTCCAACATTTTTGTGTTTTTCGTTTTATGTCCATAGTTGGACTTCTGCCATAAAATTTCAATGATATATCTTTATATTTGACAGAGATATAGCTTAAAATGTTTTTATTGGGCCACTTTATAATACCCATATATAAAAGTGGGCGTGGTCGTCAACCGACTTTGGCAATTTTTAGTCCAAACATTTGCCTAAGTAAGTATATCACGCATACCAAATTTCATCGCTATATCTTCAGCGGTTTCTGAGTTATGACTCATAAAACTTTCAATGTTTGCCCCTTAATAAGTGGGCGTGGCACCGCCCATTTTCCAAAATTTTCGTGTTTTCTGTTTTATGTCCATAGTTGAACTCATTCGACAAAATTTCAGTGATATGTCTTTATATTTGACAGAGATATCGCTTAAAATGTTTTTATAAGGTCACTTTATAATACACATATATAAAAGTGGGCGTGGCCGTCAACCGATTTTAACAATTTTCCATCCAAATGTTTAGTTAAGCAAGTAAATCACCCATACCAAATTTCATCGATATATCTTCAACGATTTCTGAGTTATGACATATAAAACTTTGCATGTTTGACCCTTAATAAGTGGGCGTGGCACCGCCCATTTTCCAAAATTTCATCAAATTTTTTCATATGGGCCTGAGCTCAATACGTGGGTGAAATTTCATCGCTCCAGCTATATTAGTGGCTGAGATACCAAATTTCCGATTTTTTTTATATAGGAAAAGTGGGCGTGGTCATTGTCCGATTTTTCCCATTTTCAATACCAACCGTCTCAGTCTCGATACCAACTTGCATTTCAAATTTCATCAAAATATCTCAATTTTTGCGCGAGTTAGAGTGTTTACAGGCGGACGGACGGACAGACGGACGGACGGACGGACATGGCTCAATCGATTTCTCTTTTCACCCTGATCATTTTGATATATATAAGTCTATATCTATCTCGATTATTTCACTCTGTTACAATCCACCGTTATGTGATTAAAACTATAATACTCTGTGTACTAGTACAGCTGAGTATAAAAAAATAAAAGCTGCTCGAGGCCAAACGAATTCTAAACCAAAAGACTATTGAATTTTTATAATTCAGTATCACCAAAAGTGTATGGAAATATGTATGGTTATGTAAATATATAAGTATGTACATTAGAGCGTATCGCAGGCGCGGATCCAGGATTTCGGCAAGGGGGGGTTTTGAAAATTTCTTTTTTTGGAAGATGTTTTTTAAGGGCAGACGCTGCATAGATGGGCATTTTCAAGTACCAGTAGTAATGCATTACCAGTATTCAAGCAGTAAAATGTTTGTCTTTGACTTTCTACCGAAAATTTTCGCAAAACTCAGTGTGAACTCCAATATTTTGCAACATAAAGTAATATTTTAAAAGCTTTTGCAATTTCATGAGCATTCAGTAAGCTTTACTGCACTTGCTTTTTTACTGCATTACTGAGTTTACTGCAGTATGCCCATCTATGAGACGCTGCACATACATAGGTAGATTTTACGAATTTATGCGGCCAAAATTGAAAATTTTAAAATTGGTACAAATACAAAATCCAAAATCCCTCTACGTTTATAATAGACCGGGTCTTCTCGGCTTTTATAGACAACGGGGGTGTCCCTGCCGCTAGTCGAAACTTATTAGGGGCTAAGAATCATTCATTCAATTTTAATATAACAATATGCAACATTCAACTTTTTGAAAATTTTCATTGGCTTTTCGGAAATTTTAATTGGAACGGTCTCACCCTACACCCTACAGAAAAAAACTTCTAAAATTGACGGAATTTTTCACAGCATTGAGAATTTAACTTTTTACACTAAAATTGGTTAGCTACATAACAGTACACTTAGAAATCTCCTCAAAATTTTCTATAAATTATGGCCTTGCTTTGAAATTTTTAATCCACTTTCAGAAATTTCTACGATTTTTCAGATTTTTTCCATAAGCTCAGAAATCCTGCTTAAAACGATTTTTATTGAAAAATTTTCTATATTTTTAAACTAAAATAAGAAAGTAAAATTTTCGACAGAACTCTTTGAAATAAATTTAAAAACTTTGGCGTATGATTTTTTTTGAGTCACTGTATATATTTTTCAATAAAATCGACTTTTAACCAGACCTGTTATTTAATGATTAAAAATTTTAATGATTATTAATTAAAGCATGTTTTGTTGTTGTAACTATTTAATGATTAATTACGATTATTTTCACCTTTTTAATGATTAAAAGTTAATTAAATTATATAAAAAAAATAATTAATCGATTAATTATTTTTAATTGCACAATTATTTAGATTATTTTCAATTATTTTTAATTGCATGATTAACGCAATTACTTGATTATTTTCGATTATTTTTGATTTTTTTTAATTGCATGATTAATACAATTATATGATTATTTCAAATTATCTATGATTTTTTTAATTGCATGATTAATTAATTAATCGATTAATTATTTTTAATTTTTTGTTTCTTTTCAAATTTGTTTGTGAACAAAACAAACATACATATATTCATACATACATATGCACGTGCATACATACATGTGCTGAGAGTATGATGTGCGTTTAAACCCGTATCGGATGAGGCCGCACTAGTAATTGCCAGTCTATACTGCTGACGCAGTTCCTATCTCTACACGGTTGTTTCAAGGCCCATCTCTTTCGCTTTAAGCACGAGTCGAACCTAACGTGCGATCACTGCGGGAGGCAAGCAATAGACGATGCACACCACGTATTCTTTGAGTGTGCAAGATTTTACGAATCTAGAAACAAGTTCCGTAGAATATTTGGAGGAGACTATACACCTGAGTCGTTCGTGAAGCATAGCCAAAATGGACTGCAGCGAGTGATGTAATAGCACACACCATGAAAACACTAAGAAGCCTAGAGAGAATACAGCGAGGCAGTGGCGACTAAATTAGCACTAATTGTATCCCTCTAATCATAGGCACCTCAAGTGGAACGGATACGTAAGTAAAGGAGCTCGGCCTCCTGTATCCGTCATTGCGCGTGGTACGGAGCTTTGGCCTCCGCAGACCACGTAACAGTGACCACTTTTGTAAAAAATAAATGGGTGAAGCCTTTTAAGGCAGACTGAGGGCAATAACGCGACCATTACGGACTTTCGAGCCTGGTGCTCAACCCACCACCCGATGGTAGCCTGACGGCAGTACCGGGGCGTTCGGTACGATGACAGTAGAACGTTTAGTGCGGTTAGAGTCCCGAACTGAAAGGGTAAAGGCTTTCGATGCTTCCTCCTCGTTAAAAAAAAAATATATATATATGTATACACATACATACATGTGCACATGCATACATACATACACACATTCATGCACACATACAAACACACATACATGTATATATGTACATACCTACACATACCTATTTTCAAAAATAATTTAAAATAATCATATTAAAGAAAATAATCGCACAATTGGAAATAATCGAGCAATTAAAAATAATCATACAATTAAAAAAATTTTGGCAATTAAAAATAATCAAACAATTAAAAATAATTGGGCAATTAAAAATAATCATGCGATTAAAAAAAATTATCTGATTATATGATTATTTCCGATTATTTTTTTAATGGTTAGTAATCATGATTTTTTTTACAATTTTTTTAATTTAATCGATTATTAATTGTCCGCTTAATGTAAGACAATTAAAATAATCATTAAAATTAAAAAATCCAAAAAAATTAATCATTATTAATTTTAATCGGAATTTAACAGGTCTGCTTTTAACGCATTAAACAAGCAATTTGGAATAGATGTAGACAATGAAATATTTTTGGCCGCATAAAACTTGAAAATCTACCTATGCGCGCTGGTGAAAATATGGATTAATACCACCTACTATTATTATTCTATATACTAGTTGCGCCATTTCCCGCACCTTAAAAACACCAAACTCAAAACCCTCAAAATTAACAATAGGTTTGTTTCTTATTAAACTAGAAACTAGCTGTGAAGTGAGCAAAACGGAAAGAATTGCGCTCATAAAGTGCGAAACGAACAGAAAATCAAGAAACGGAATAATAGTAAAAATTAGCGATTAGTAATTTTAATGCCTTTTTTGACTGTTAATGGTTATTTTTTCTAAAAAAAACATTTAATTTTGTTTTGTATACATGTATGTATTTTGTTTATTTATTTATTATTTTGCCCGACGTTTCGGTAAAACTCCTTTACCATCTTCAGGGGTCGACTTTATTTTTGCAAAATCACACGAAATCTAAATCTAAATGTTTGTTTTCTTTCATATCTCCATGTTCGTGTGATTTTGCAAAAATAAAGTCGACCCCTGAAGATGGTAAAGGAGTTTTACCGAAACGTCGGGCAAAATAATAAATAAATAAACAAAATACATACATGTATACAAAACATTCTTTTTAATTAAAATAAGGCCAAAAAGCTCAACAAAACTTAGAATCATAAAACGAAGGCTGGCCAAAACAAAAACATCATAACATTTAATTTTCTTTATTTCTATTTCAAAAATTCAGAAAATTTCAAAAGTAATAAAAATCAAAAGTATTCGTTTGTTTATTTTTTCAACAGCTGTTTCTTACTTTGGCAGCAAATAATTTCAGCTAGGGAAAATTTTACTAGCTGAAATTTGGAGCTGTCAATAGCTCTCTTCTGCTATTTTTTTTGACTCAAGAAACGATTTTCCAGCCGAAACTTGGCTAACTATTCATAACTAGCTAATAATAAACGGACCTAATATGTATGTCATCACATAAAGTGCAGGAGATTTCAATTGAAGTTCTAGATAACATGTATAACGTATGTATGAATATTTTTGCATTGGTACGTGCGAATAAGTATCGTATGGTATTGGTGGCAAATTGATCATCAATTTCACTTACCCTTGCATTTAAAGCCAAAATAAATAAGAATATATGTATGTAGTACTTTTTGGTTATATTTATATTTTTAATAGAATTTTTACTTTATTGAAGTTCTTGTGTTAATATATACTCAAATTTTTAAAAGATTAATTTAAACAAGAATTGCGAAATGCCTCTGAAAAAGGCAATTTCTCCAACGATTCAGACATTTCTGACCAAATTAATTCTGTACAATCCCGATAAAAATAGGGATAAGAAAGAAAAGAAAATAAATTTGCGATTTGGCAATTTGCGAATAGCATTTGACAAATTTGATTTTATGCACGTGCGTCCAAAGGTACCTACATGAACTTTTTTCCCATGTAGGTACATTTTTTTGGATTTTATATGGTCCAACCATTGCTTTTGGAATGATAGAGTTTTCCTTGTTCAGTTTGGGAAATTTGGGCGCAGAATCAATACAGGCATTAATTTGGGATCTATGATAAACCACAAGGGGGGGGGGGGGTTTGAACCCCCAAAAACCCCCCCCCGTGGATCCGCCACTGGCGTATCGCCAAAAAAGTTTAAAATGTTCCCCTCTGGTTCGAATGTTTACTCCTTGGACATTTCAAAAATGGAAAAAATTTTTTTTTCGGCACCCTGTAAAAACAGCGAAATTCGTTTTTTGCTTATAACTTTTCTATTTGGTGTTTGATTTTAACGAGCAATATATTGTTGTAAAGGTTTTAACCCGTGTCATATTTCGTCCATATAAGCCATTAACCTGCGACACCAACTTTAGCTTTTATTAAAATTTATTTAAAACCAACACCCTGTATTAAAAAAAAATTTTTTTGAATAAAGTAAATTTAGCCTTGAATTTAGTTTTTACATCATTATATGAGTAAAAAAGATTATTACTTATTAATATTAGCTCTGTTTAATGAACAAAAAAAGTTCGGAGCAGGTTAGAGCAGAGCAAAGTAGGGCAGCTGTCGAAATAGAGCAACATAGAGCAACTCAGAGCAGAAATGCCATGAAGAAGTACATAGTACACTCAAATGATCGATTGGAGCTCATTTAGAATTACAGAGCCACCATGCTTGCAATTTTATTCTGATACGGACTTGCAGGAACTACAAAATTCTAATGATGTTATAAAAATACCTGATTAATATTTCCAAACAGCAGTGATTGATACTAATTATACTAATTATAACCTATTAATTTACTCAGATTTTCTATGCCATTCTCTAAATACTGAGCGATTTGAACAGGTAGTAAGTGATTCTTGTACAGAAGTTGCCGACGAGGAACGCCTAGGTTATATACTCGCTAAAGTAAGTAGCCGAGAACGTTACAGAAAATTAGAGCCAAGAAAAGATTTAGCATAAAGCATTACATTTATTTCCTCATTATATGCAGGTAAATATTCTTTTTATACCATTCATGGGAGTGAAATGGTATTATAAGTTTGTACCGAAACACGAATGGTGAAAGTACCAGAACGAGGCGTTGCAGACGTACGAAAATATATACCAATATGATCAGGATCATGAGCTGAGTCGATTAAGCCATGTCCGTCTGTCTGTCTGTTTAATCGCAAACTAGTCCCTCAATTTTTGAGATATCTGCATGAAATTCGGAATGTGTGTGTATTTTCAGGAGAAGCTTATCATTTGTCGGAATCGGCCGAATCGGACCACTATATCATATAGCTGCCATACAACCGATTGTTCAGATATATATATTTTAGGGTATAACTTCTCCATCTAAATAATGACACTTCTTTTTCTAAGGAATCTTTGTATAAATTACCCAGAGAATTGAAAGTATAAATTAAACAATATCAGACTATGCAACTTTTCATTACCCCATTCATGAAAGGTATGCAGTCTTTGGTACGTCCGAAGTCAGCCGCGCTCTTACTTGTTTTTCTTAGTATTCAGGAAAAAATTTTTTTTTTCACATACAGGGTGTTGGATTTAGTAAAAATAGAATAAAAGCTAATAAAAGCTGATGGGCTAAAAGTTTAGAAATTATAGAAAAATATAGAAATTATAGAAAAAAAAACAAATTTCGCTGTTTTTACAGGGTGACAAAAAAATTAAAAAAATTTTTTTTGAAAACCTCATAAGGTAAGTGTTCAAACTGGGGGGAACACTTTCAACTTTTTGTTCCTCCATACACCGTGATACGCTCTAATGTACATATCTATATATTAATAGGCTAACATTTTTTCCAACAATTGCCTGACTGTTTAGCACATTTAACATACTCATTCCACATAAAATTGATATGGATGTGTTCGTATGAGTCAGCAGCAGTGCATACGCATATAATTTTTTCTATAAATTATTTAATTTGTTTATAATTAATAAATAAAATTTTTAGTTAAGAGAAATAGATATCGTAAACTTGTTTACAAATTTCGTAAACACAGTTGAAGAGTCGCTTTAATTTCAAAGCGCTCTCTCTATTTTATATGCATTGGCCCAGTTTACGCTCAGATCAAAATCAACGCGGCCAAATATCTCCTATTGCTTTTCCTTTAAAGCGAAAAATGAGGGAGAGGGCGGGAGAGCACACTGAGTAATTTTAATTTTGACCAAGGCATATCTAACAGGTAGGCTCGGCGGCGAATTGAAAAACTTCTTTTTTTATTTACAAAGGTAGAGTGTAATGTCAAAATCAAAGCGAATTCACAGCATGGCCAATAGGAATGGACGAGCCCCAAGCGAATTCAGATTTTAACCACGGCGAAATATCATTTTGACATTACACTCTACCAATTACAATAACAAAATACATGGCAAATTTCTGAATTCGCCACCGGGCCTACCTTCTTAGATCTGCCTTGATTTTGACCATGATTTCGCGTCGTACCTTGATCAAAAGGGCAAATCAGTGTTGCGGTACAACTGGAATTTGGAAAGTGTTGCTTATCTCCGCGGAAAGGAATAATTTTTGTACCAATACAAAGTTGAAAAAATAAATTGCATGGTCGAATTTCGAGCACCGGCGATACTAGTATTTATTAATGAGCACAGACAGTCTAATTAAGTGATAACCTCGAAGGCATAAACTTTGATTCATAATTTAATTTAGTATTTAGTATTAATTTTATTTTATTGCAAATATACTACTTACTATTCACCATTGATATGACAGCCACTATACATACATATATGCTGTCCTACATACTCATAATTATGTATGTAAAACAAAATTGCTTTTTCTCTCTCTCACTAAGCGGAGCATATCGAGTTTTAGCTTTAGAAATACTAATTAAGCGGAGGCTTACTTCGAAAAAAGCTTGCATAAAGATGAGTTTGTCTACATACTTATATATTTTTTGTATTGTATCCCAATCAACCACTTTCGCTGCCCACCAAAGGAGGCGCAAAATAATACACGGACGGATCAACTCGCGCATGTCGTGAAAACGGGGTCCGAAAAACCCCACCAGAGTACTTAGTGTTCTTGTGCTCAGTCTGAAAATTTAAGTATTTTTATCTTCAAAAAAACAAAAAAAAAACAAGAAAAAAGTAGTTCGGTAAGGATTTGATAATACATACTGTGCGACAGAACTTTTGGGGCGGAATAATTCCCACACAGAAAAAAAAAACAGTTTGCGAAAAAACCTTCTTGGGTTTATTGAGGAAGAGAGCAGAAAGCGTTTCAATATATCCTCAATGACAGACGATGAAATCGAGCAATTTATGAACTCAACAATTCTGTATGATGAGGAATCTGATTACCAGAACGATACCGATAGTATAGCAGATAATACATATCTGAAGAGGATAACATGATTACGGAAATTTTGCATGAGATTGACAATGGTGTTTTTTTTTTTGGGCGGAGCTGGCATATCTTTGAACTTTATCACACTAAGTGATGTCTCATCAGTTACAGAAACTTCTAAACCTCAAACTTCCGAGAGTGCGTGAGCAGATTAAATAAACAGATCAACAATTTACTAGAGGAAATAGGACCATCAATATCTCAATCTTGTCAAGTAAAACCATCCTCTGTAGCACATACAGCAACCATCGGAACACCTCTTAAACCCCAGAAAGGACCGAATTCAACAACATTACCGACAATAGATCCATCACATCCTCAGCTAAGACCATCAGCGGGTGGATTTACAGGTTCATGTTTGGACACCATCGAGAAAGGTTCGACTAAGCGAAAAGGCTTTTATGGCGTAACTGAATTATATATATGCTACTCAAGTACCAGAAATTGTCTGAAAGACCGTTATTCGCATAAATAATTTTAAAGAAATATATCTATGTACTTACATCTATAAGGATGAACGTTTGTTTCTTTGTTTGTTCCTTATGGACGTCGAAACTAACGGACCGATCACATTCAAATTTTGACACTATGATCACCTGGTATTAGATTAAAATGATGATCACATTTAATTCTGGTGTATCAACCCCTTCCCTAGATATAGGCCAATATATGGACCCAGATGGCTCCGAGATGTTTTTGAGCAATATTGGTATCAAATTAAAGGTATCAATCACAGCTTCAATAGAGATTTTATTCCACTGCAATTTTCCAGTCGGTTCTCCAGATAGAGACCAAAACCCGGATGGCCACAAATATTTTTGCGCAATACTGGCATCAAATTGAAGGTGTTGCTTAGGGGTTTCATATATACTAGAGTGCTGCCTACTGTCGAAACTCGACAGTCTTTCTAGATGTTTTCTTATGACTAAAGTGCAACTATAGTTTTTGTATTTTTGTTTGTTGTTGTCACTGTTATCTACCATTTTCTTCTTGTTCCTGTTCATGCTGCTCCTTCAGTTGCTACCGTCGCTGCTACTATTTTGTTGTTGTTGTTGGTGTTATTGTCGTTACTCGTCTTCCAAATTCTCCTACCTACTTCTTTCTTTCTATTTCTGCTCTTTTCTTTACTCAATTTATTTCCTAATTATTATTTCTTATCCTTTTTAGTCCTTGACTTTGTGTTTTTGTTGTAGTGCTTTTGCTACCTTTTTACGTTTCAGCTTCTTTGAAACTACACCCCACTGCCAGCCAAACATGTTCACAATTCCATAATAAGTTTGGTGAAAACGCACAAAGTCAGGTATGCTTGCGCATTGATACAGCTCTGTTGTGTGCAAAAGCATGCAACAATAACCACACGGAAATTTTCCAACGACGATTGTGGGCGCAACCAATTTTAATGAAAATTGGCGCAGTTCTATTTGAGAGCAATACCTTTCTAATGGTGTGCTCAGTTTTAAAATCGGTTCAGTAGTTTCGACGAAGAAGATGGAACAAAATTTAGAGTAGAGAGAGAGTAGTATAAGGGGAGGAAGAGATAGAGGGAACGGGAAATGCAGAGTGGTAGGGAGACCGATAGGGAAGGGAGTGGCATAGTATGATTTATCGCAGCGAAGTGGGACGGGTATTTGCTAGTATTATATATTTTTTTATTAATGTAAATAAATTATTACTTTTTGGTTACTTGCTTTTCCGACAGGGTAGGAATATGATGTATTGTGGAACGATTCTCTGTCATCCCTTGTCAAATTTGGTTTGGAGACAACGTAAGTAAGTATATTGGAAATACAACGGAAATTGGTTTGAAAAATAAAAAACAGCTTTGCTGATCGAATCATATTATTAATACGCACAAATAAATTTTGTACACACCTCTAAGGGCTCGGTTAAAGTCATGTGACAATTTTCATTGAAATTGGTTGGAAAATGTGATAGTTTATTGACTTACATTAAAAAGGCTAAAATCGATCATTTTGCTGCTTACACCAAAATTGCGGTTAGATTATCCTTTTTCCCTTTTTTCCATTAAATAACGACTAAACGATTTGTAAAACTGTGTGCTGAACAAATATGATTTATTGTTTGACTTATTGATATTACTAATAACAATTTTTATACTCAGCTGTACTAGTACACAGAGTATTATAGTTTTAATCACATAACGGTGGATTGTAACAGAATGAAATAATCGAGATAGATATAGACTTATATATCAAAATGATCAGGGTGAAAAGAGAAATCGATTGAGCCATGTCCGTCCGTCCGTCTGTCCGTCCGTCTGTCCGTCCGTCTGCAAGTTGGTATCGAGACTGGAACGGTTGGTATTGAAAATGGGCGAAATCGGACCATGACCACGCCCACTTTTCCTATATAGAAAAAATCGGAAATTTGGTATCTCAGTCACTAATATAGCTGGAGCGATGAAATTTTACCCACGTGTTGAGCTCAGGCCCCTAGGAAGAAATTTGATGAAATTTTGGAAAATGGGCGGTGCCACGCCCACTTATTAAGGGCCAAACCTTGAAAGTTTTATATGTCATAACTCAGAAATCATTGAAGATATATCGATGAAATTTGGTACGCGTGATTTGCTTACTTAGGCAAACGGTTGTACGGAAAATAGTTAAAATCGGTTGACGGCCACGCCCACTTTTATATATGTGTATTATTAAGTGGCCTAATAAAAACATTTTAAGCGATATCTCTGTCAAATATAAAGATATATCATTGAAATTTTGTCGCATGAGTCCAATTATGGACATAAAACAAAAAACACAAAAATTTTGGAAAACGGGCGTGGTACCGCCTCTTTTTAGAAACAGGAATATACGAGATTTCTTAGCCTATAACTCGACAAATAATTGAGATATTATAGTGGCCGCTGTGGTGCAGTGGGTAGAGTGCTCGCCTGCTATGCCAGAGGTCTCGGGTTCAAACCACGGTCCGAGCTAAACACCAAAACAATTTTTTCTAATTAGTAAAAATCCAATTATGTATTGGGTTTTTTAAGAGCAGCGGTCACCTCTCGGCAGTGGGCGGCATACCCTCCGAGAGTATTTCTGCCATGAAAAAGCTTCTCACAAAAAATGCATTCGCCGTTCGGAGCCGGCATAAAACTGTAGGTCCACCCAATTAGTAGGAAAAACAAAAAGGAGCACACCTCGAATTGGGAGAGAAGCTCGGCCATAAAACTCGTCAGAGTTATAATAGCGCCATTGTATTATTATATTATTATTATAACGAAACTTGGTTTATACACTTTTACAACTTGTGTTAATAGACACGCAAAAATTTATTGAAATCGGTTTATGACCACGCCTACTTTTTAACAAAGATATTTCTGGAACACCCTTTGGGAATTTGTAACGTGACATCTTTGTAACTAGAAATCAAAAAGGAATGAAATTTTGCACAAAGAATAATATTCATATGCTTAGTTGGATGACTGATAAAAATGTTGAAAATGGGCGTGGCTACGCCCACTTTATGCGGCACTCGCTTTATGTAAAATACGCCGTGTTTCCATCAAACGCAAACAAACAATGAAAGCATACAGCTGAGTATCTAATGTTCGATTCCACTCGAACTTAGGCTTCCTTACTTGTTTTCTTTGTAATTGCTCTGTATATTCAAAATATGATTGATCAGCATACTTAAGTGTGACATTTCATTGCGGGGAAACACGAGTGCCCAAAGAAATTTGTTTAGCATTTAACGAGACACAAGAACTATTAAGGCTAATTCTATTATGAATACCATTATATGTAGCAGAATGGAGAGTTCTGCGAAGCAAAATTGCAAAAGCTACCACCTCAATGAAAACGCATTACCTAGTTTCGAGAAATTCCCAAGCACACATAAAGAGGATGAAACAACTATTCGCATGAAAATTAATTTACACAGCATTAAGTGGCGTGGATGCACACAAACAAAGTTTCTTTTCTTGCTGCTGCTTGCTATAATGCCGCTGGCTGTGTGCTTAATATATGCAAATGAAAATTTAATATAAGTATATACATAAATACGTTTGTTTGTATGTACATATGCTCGCATATGGAGGGGAAAACTCGACCTTCATTTATATGCAAATAAAACGAAAAAGGGTGATGATTGCTGAAAGGCTGGCCAACACAAGCATAACATTAAGCCAAAAACCCTTAACCCTAGTTCGGCCGACGATTTTTACAACTCATTTCGGCCGAAGCAGTCACCCGGGTGACCATATTTAAAAGTTTTAAATTTCAGATATAAATGGAGGGTAGTAAAGAAAAAATGTCTGAAAAATTGCGAAATAAGTGAAATTAAGTGAAAATAGGCATCTGAAAAGATTAAAAGCTGATTATATTTACTGTTCATTTTGGTACAATTGTGAAAAACTTAATTCAGTTACTTTAAATTGTTGAAAATGGCCAGCTCTAAGCGTGTAAAATACGAGGACGCAATCAGTTCAACTAATAAAGATAAAAATGCAGACTGTAGGATTGAAATTGAGCGGTTTGTAGCCATAACCGACTGCAGAACACCGTTAATCGAAGGTAAGTATGCTATTTCTGATGAAATGTCTACTGGATATTTAAGCTATATAGAACATTGACGGGAGCGGATATTGAGAAGTTGTTCGAGGAGGATGACCATGATATTAAATTTGGCAATGACAACGATGTTGAAGATGACAAAACTGACAATATTGAATTCTATGGAATTTTATTGCATAGCTTGTGGAGTTCATAAGTCCAGCATGGAGGCGATTGATGACCTATGGACTTCTTATTCATTTCAACTCTACCATTTAGAGAAACTTTCCATTTCGTGATCGAGTGTCGTTCCGTCAATGTATCCCGTCAAAGCCAGCAAAATATGGCATACAAATATTTTGTATTTAGGCCAGCAACCTATCTAAAAGGACTTGCTCGTTAATTGGCCACTGGAGCTATAAGCAACCACGCATCAAACCCTCGTATCCTGCAGCATTATCACGTACATACCTACCGATATGCAGCCTGTTTTGAATACTCGTTTATCTCCGTCCATCGCATAAGAAACGCGAATTGAGCACCGTGATGAAACTGGTCAAATGGCAATCAAAGGCAGGTGTCATGTTTGTCGGCATGTGAACGAAAGACAACGGAACTCCCGAAAAGTTTGCTTAGTTTGTAAACGGCCAGCGTGCCAGGAGTGCATTCAATCAATTGTCAAATGTGTTGAGTGCAGGAAATAATCATATGCCAACATTTTCATTTGTATGTATGTATATTACGTTTGAATTTACCCGTGGTCACCCAGGTGACTACGTCGGCCAGAATAAGAATATAAGATCTCAAACTGTAACAGTGTTCTATGGATTAAATCTTAAAACTTTATTTCGTGTTTTTTCTGCTCAAAATTAACAACTTTAAGATGTCATGGAACATAAGGTAATAGAATTTATTAAAAATATGTTTTTTTGTGCGAAAAATGTGAAATAGTCACCCAGGTGACTCGTCGGCCGAACTAGGGTAAAACTTTAATGGAATTAAAAAGTCAAGCCGAGTATGAAAGTAAGTATTTGGTGTGCCTGTGCGTATGAGTAATATTTGTATACCCCTCATGAACATGAAATCTATACATATGTATAAAATTGTAGGGGATTTTTGTGCGAGGAAATGGCTTAAAAAACTACTGAACGGATTTCTTTGACGATGGTTTATGGTTTGAATAAGTCCCCTCGACATAGGCTATATTTTTGCACGCTAGATGGCGCTGGAGTCGAGATATTTAGAAAATTCGTATTTGTGGTACATTTTTGTTAATTTTTATCACGTATATATGTTAGTTATGTAATGAGGAACTCGGTAACAAAAAATTAACCCTCTGGATAATTTAGACCATATTTAATTTCGGTATCTCACCCCTTCCCGGGATATAAACCAATATATGGCAGATAGCCCGGAAATATTTTTGAGCAATATTGGTATCAAATCAAAGGTTTCCAACAAGGAGCTCGCTAAATTCCAACCTCCAGATAGAGGCCAAAACGTGCACCCGGATGACCAGTACATATTTTTGAGCATGGCATTAAAGGACTTCAGGATTTTCGTATATACTCGTATGTAGTTCAGCTATGTGGATATCTCAATCGGTTTCCGAGATAGCTCAACCGATTTAAGTTATATAGAGTGATATTTGAACTCGGATGGCCACGGAATGTTGTTGATAACGAACGGGAGGAGAGAGGGAGTAGTATAGGGGGAGGAAGAGATAGAGGGAACGGGAGGTGGATAGTGATAAAGAGATTGATAGGCATTGGCATTGGCATATGGCGTAGTATGATGTGTCGCAGCCAAGCGGTGCGGATTTTTTTGCTAAAACACAATTGTTGAAAATACCAGATGAGAAAGTTGATAGACGCAATTGATGATCTTCATTTGTCGCAATCGGCTGCCGTACGACCGATTATTTAGATGTAGAAATTTTATAACCTCCTTTTAAGTGGCTTGTACATGGAAGTATTTTATCTAATAAATCTTTGTAAACAAAATCCACAGAATCAACAGCATAAATTTAAGAAAATCAGTCCATATAACATTTCTTACTTATTTTGTTTACAGAACAAACATTCAAACGCCAATCAAATTACATGCATTTTATATACATATACATTAAGGTGGAGTGAAAACTTTTTTTTGGAAATTCAATTTGCTCCAAAGCCAGAACGGCACCTTTCTAGCCCTGAAATAGGCCTGTAAAATTTTATTGACCTACTCGCATGTTTAAAGGTGCCCCAGCCCCACAAACTTGAAAAAATAGCACGATCTGGTACAAATCTGAAATTTATAAAATTATAAAATCAAAAAACAATGTATGAGGATTGATAAACATAGCTAAATTGAGCATTAAAGTTATTAAAGGTCAAAATTTATAATATGCATTTTTCAATTGCAATTACTTAAAAACTACTGGATTATTTTTATACCGTTCGATAGGTATTTTGATTCTCTTTAATTTGAATTTATACATTTTATATGGGTTCCATAATACCCCCATTTACCCTCCTTACTTTTTATATATTAAACGTATATCAAATTAAAGGGAATCAAAATGGTATAAAATATTCGCAATCGGTTTGGTAGTTTTTAAGTAATTGCAATTTAAAAAAATGCATAATATAAACTTTGATCTTTTATAACTTTTGTTGTTGCTGTTTCCAAAAAAAAGAAATTCACTTTAATACTCAGCTTAGCCATCTTTATGAATTCTCATACTTCGTTTTTTGATTTTATAATTTTCAAAATTTCATATTTGTACCAGACCGTGCTTATTGCTTTCAGCTTTGCTGGGCTAGGGGCAGTTCAAAACGTCATCCTATCGCCATACAATTTTGTGGGGTTCATTAACTCGTATAAAGGCAACTTTTCATTGCTGGTACGTTCAAAAAAAGAACAAAAAAATCTCCATATATTTACACTCCACCTAAATGGCTAGCAATCTTAAATTATTTTTAAATTTCAATAGTTCATCGGGAGTCAAAATGTAGAACGTGAGTCAACAGATTGGAGTAATTGTAGGAGTAATTGTAGGAGTAATTCTTTGCCAGACAAAAAGAGCAACTCAACAAAGGACCAACGGCATTCGCTATGAATTGATATGAGAAGGAACAATTTATTTGATTAAGGTTCGCACTAATTGTGGTATAATATGAAATGAGCGAATATTCATGCACATTAAACGGTCGTGATAGCAAACAGATGTTAATGCATGCAGAGATTAAAAAACAATGGAGTTACGTAAAAAAGTCAGTGCGATTTCATTGAATATGCGCAATTCTTCGGTCAATCAATGTGAAAATTACAGAGAAAAGAAAATTTCAACAACAGCGGGCAGTCGGTAGCGTTTGCCAAGCAATTAATTAACATATTAAACAGAAAACAAGGAGACCGGAAAATGTCCTCCAGCTGCAAAACAAGTATATTTTTTATAAGTGAAAAATTTCTGCACTTTTTATAAAAGCAGTCCATTTAAATAAACGACAAATAAAAAATATGTAAAGGGAGAAAACTGCATGAAGCCACATGAAGTAACAAGAAATAAAATAAAATAGAATTAAATTAACCTAAATTAAATTAAATGAATGAAAATAAAATAAAATAAAATTTAAAATGAAAAAACAAAAAACAAAAAACACAATAAAATAAAAAAATAAAAAAATTAAATAAAATAAAATAAAATAAAATAAAATGAAACAAAATAAAATAACATAAAATCAAATAAAAAAATAAAATAAATTATATTATATAATAAAAAAAACAAAATAAAATGACATAAAATAAAATAAAATAAAATAAAATAAAATAAAATAAAATAAAATAAAATAAAAGAAAATAAAATGAAGTAAAATAAAATAATATAAGATAAAATAAAATAAAATAAAATAAAATAAAATAAAATAAAATAAAATAAAATAAAATAATAAATAAATAAGATAAAATGAGAAAGGATAAAATAAAAAAGAAAATAAATAAAATTTTATAAAAAAATAATAAAAAATAAAAAAATAAAATAATAAAATAAAATAAAATAAAATAAAAAATAAAATAAAATGAAATGAATCATAATAAAATAAAATCAAATAAAATAAAATAAAATAAAATAAAACAAAATAAAATAAAATAAAATAACACAAAACAAAATAAAATAAAATAAAATAAAATAAAATAAAGTAAAATAAAATAAATTAAAATAAAAAAATAAAATAAAAAATAAAATAAAATAAAATAAAATAAAATAAAATAAAATAAAAAAATTAAATAAAATAAAATAAAATAAAATAAAATAAAATAAAATATAATAAAATAAAATAAAATAAAATAAAATAAAATAAAATAAAATAAAATAAAATATAATAAAATAAAATAAAATAAAATAAAATAAAATAAAATAAAATAAAATAAAATAAAATATAATAAAATAAAATAAAATAAATTAAAATAAAATAAAATAAAGTAATACTATATAATACAAAGGCGCTATTATAACTCTGACGAGTTTTATGGCCGAGCTTCTCTCTCAATTCGAGGTGTGCTCCTTTTTGTTTTTCCTACTAATTGGGTTGGGTGGACCTACAGTTTTATGTCGGCTCCGAACGGCGAATGCATTTTTTGTGAGAAGCTTTTTCATGGCAGAAATACACTCGGAGGGTATTCCGCCCACTGCCGAGAGGTGATCGCTGCCCTTAAAAAACCCAATAATTGGATTTTTACTAATTAGAAAAATTGTTTTGGTGTTTCGCTCGGACCGTGGTTTGAACCCGAGACCTCTAGCATAGCAGGCGAGCACTCTACCCACTGCACCACAAAGTAAAATAAAATAAAAAATAAAATTAAATTAAATTAAAGAAAATGAAATAAAATAAAATAAAATAAAATAAAATAAAATAAAATAGGATAAATATTGTTATGCCGTTTTTCTACCTCATATTTTGTTTCGTTCATGTAATTTGCTAAGCAAACTAACTTAGTTGAGATTTCTTCCACTTCCCACTGCCTTTAAATTTAGATATGTATAAACATACACATACATATGTATGTATAATAAACTAAAAGCAAGCGGGGCGTAAATATACAGTAAAAAGTTTCTTATTTAATCAGTGCGGGCTTTTCTAAGCAGCTTTTAGTTATTATTCTACCCTACCTTGCCTTCCTGCCTTCCTGCCTTACGCCTTTACCTCTTTTCATTTAAATCATTAGTTAAGTCTTTTCTCTGTCCATTCATGTTCGCCATAGAAAACATTTTATTCAGTGATTTAATTTGATTGCATTTCTTTTTTTTTGGTACACTTAAAAACTCAGTGGTCTTATTTCTTTAAGAACTCAAAGAAAAAAAAAACGGTGAATGAAGGGTAGCGGTATTATATTATTACCACGCATTCTATAGTCTCAACCTTGCTCTCTTCTCTAACATTTCCCAGTGCACTCATCGCAACAATGGTTCATTTATTTGATTTGTTAATCTAAAGGCATTTATCTAATAGTGTAGATAAATATATAAAATGTATTTTCGTTTTTGTTACAGTGGATTTTAATCGCAAACAAATACAGTTATTGTGTTCCTTAAGCTATCTCATTTATTACACCAAAAGCGCCAGTCAAAGACAAAAAGCCAGTGATTAATTTTGGCCCACATAACCCAAACGCACTTAAAGTTTGTTACTAAACTTAGCAAAGAATCTTATTTCTCTACATATATGTACATATTTTGCTTTATCATTAGAGGTCGAAAAAATAGGTGAAATCAAGCGCCTAAAAAATGCTACATTTTGTAAATTTTGTTTGTTTTCAGTGGCGGGATTACAATTTAAATATAAAGGGGTAGGATATTGGTATGGTGGGTGAAGATTTTATTAGAAAAGTTCTTAATCATGTTACACAAATTTGCAGTTTGAATAAACATACATTAGTGTGTGATGAAATAAAGCCAAAGAGGGATTTAGTTTCTTTGACATTTTTACTGAAAAAAAGTATGAAGAACACTCGTACGTCTGCGTTTAAAAACAAAAAACAAAATTTATTTCAATTTTGTATTTTTGCACATCGTCAAGCTTTTTGAAAGCAAAACAAAACTAGCTGTAATGAAAATAAATTTTGGGAAAAGTAAGTAAATTATGGCATAGTTAATGTTCCAATAACTCATAAACAAAAATGCAAAACCGTTTTTACCACGAGAGAAATTTGCATTTTTACAGATATGGAATTATGCCGAGCATCCAATTGGTAGTGGTCTGTCTTTAAACATTTGCATATTTTAGGTAAAAAAAAACTTCATTTGGACTTTCCTATTTTTTCTTATGACCATTTCAGTAAAATGTAAACACTGTTTATTTGTGTAACATGATTAAGAACTTTTCTAATGAAATTTTCACCCACCATACCATTATGTTACCCCTTTATATTTAAATTGTAATCCCGCCACTGAAAACAAACAAAATTTACAATACGTAGCATATTTTGAGGCGCTTGATTTCACCTATTTTTCCGAGATCTAATCATAAATGAGCACTGTGCTTTATATTTCGCCAAGAAACATTTTAAAACTTTACTGCTTGCCCAGAATGGTGTGGCTGTAGTACGTAGTAAGAGCTGTCAAAAGTTAAAACAGTACAATTGCATTGCAATGCCCACAATGTGTAGCTGTGTCTGTAGCGTGTAGTTGTGGCTGTAGTAGAAGTAGAGTTAACTTTAACTTTGTAGCGCGCTACAGTGTGACAGCTCAATTTTTTAATGACGGAAATTCGAAATCAAGGACGAAGAAACGGAAAAAATGAATTGAACTTGTAAAAAATAAAGAGTTTTTATGGAATTTAAGGAATCCCCTGTACAAAAATTTAAAAAAGATGAC
The DNA here is from genome assembly GCA_960531455.1 of Urophora cardui. Classification (NCBI taxonomy): domain Eukaryota; kingdom Metazoa; phylum Arthropoda; class Insecta; order Diptera; family Tephritidae; genus Urophora; species Urophora cardui. Next base: position 119,135,147 of record OY482670.1, on the reverse strand, counting down.
ATATATGAGATACACTGCGCTACACCATTGTGTTCACATTTTCGAGCGTTGCCACAAAATCAGTCATCAGCTGATGTAGTAAGCTATGTAGTCCGTAGCTGTAGTACAACATTCTGGGCAAGCAGTTAAGGTTAATTTAAGAGAAACAAGTAAATTTTAATTCTGCCACACATAATCCATAAGTAACACACAAACTAATAAAATTTAAGACTTTAAGTTACGCGTCAAATATTTTAACTCTCACATGTGCTAAATATGTGGATATGAATGTCTGAAAAACCCTGCGTTGACATACATATGTACATTAGACCGCATTCGCTAAAATTTATTTTTCTCATACCGGTATTATAATCTTCGGTATTTATAGTCCGATCTCTAAGTTTAATACACCAATGTCTTTGGCTTGAAAGGACGCCTTATACTACGGAATATTATTAACCCTATGTACGCCATTGGGGTCACTACCACCAAGTACTTAGTTTATACCACCCTAATGTAATTTTTTATGGCTGCACGTTAAGCGTAGTCAAAAATCATTCACCTTTTGCAAAATAAGTATTTCGATAGCTTGAGCAGAACACGAAATAAAACACGTTCATCATTCCCAGGAATATATGTTTTTCGCTTCCTTTGGTCTGTTAGGTTCATTTTACAAATATTTCTTCTGAGGAGACCCCTACTGAAATTTTATGGCGAATAATTTTCTAGAACATTTTAACCCTCTAGCCCTTAAAAATACTATTTTTCCTGATTTTCTAAAAAATAGGGGTCAAAATAACCTTTTATTGTCGGTGCTAGAGGGTTAACATGTTCTAGAAAATTATTCGCCATAAAATTTCAGTAGGGGTCTCCTCAGAAGAAATCTTTGTAAAATTAACCTAAAAGACCATCACGTTGGTCTCCTTGTCGTTGGGGATGGGGCTTAAATGGGGACCAGGGTGAATTCCCCTTGAGGGACCTGCCCTGTCTCTCCATGAACTAAGAGGGAAGCTCCGTATGGTACCCTTGGGCGCATCCTGCCTGTCGCGGCAAGCAGGTTGTATCCCAGGTGTCCCATGCGGAGATCACCGCACCAACACACACACAAAAACCCCCTAATCCAGGGTGTTATGCGTTTCCGTGCCCATTGGATGGTTTGCAGTCAGGGGTAACCGACTGTATTCTTACGGAGCCTCCCGGATACCGGTCCACCTCCGGGAGTAACGGTGGACTTGCTGCGGTAAGGGGCTCTACCGTAGTCGACCGTTCCCTTTCCCCCCTTTCCTTACTTCAGGTCGCCGAAAGGTCTCGTCTCAGTAGGCGACCGCACAAAACATGAAATGAATAAAAAACAAATAGCCTCGGATCCCTGCACGGGTAACGATGCCGCCGTTGGACTTGGCGATAAAGTAGTAACCAACCCCTCGGGTACCGCTAAGACGGCGCCGAGCGGGCCTTCACGGCCCACATCACAACTTCGACCACCTATGCAAGCAAGCAGGAAGACTAAACCCCTTGAGGGTAAGCCGACTACTGCCGTCAAAGCTGGTACAGCTAAGCCCCTTGAGGGAAAGCAACCACCAGCTGAGCTGGCACGGGTGGTCTCCCCAATCCCTCAACCGGGCACCTCTGAACGGCAGGCAGTGGATAGCAGCACCAAGTCCTCCACGGACGAAGTGCAAGCCCCTGCTCCTGCCAGGGACTCTCTTACCAAGCCCGCTGAACACCCCGAGTGTTCTAAGGCTAGTAAGAGGATTCCGATGTCGGTGCGCAGCCAGCGAAATGTTCGCAGCGCCGCCAAGATCGTAGAGAGGACTAAAAATCTTCCCTACGACAAATTGACGGCGGAGCAGAAGAGTTTGTTGGTTTGGGCAAAGAAGATTCTCGCTGCCAAACAGGCTAAAGCGACTTCCGGTCCGACAACCACCCCCCAGTCTGGTCCCTCGACATCTAACCAGGCACTGACCTCAAAGATCTTATCATACTTTTGAATCTAATTTTTCCGGAAAGGTTTGTAAACAGGGATAAGGAAGCTAGGGCTCCCGTGTGGTATCACAATGGGCCACCTCGGCCTAAGTGTGTCCCCGCTTTCATGAATTGCGGAGACAGCCACCTCAACCTAACCTAACCTAACCTAACCTAACCTAACCTAAAAGACCAAAGGCAGCGAAAAACATATATTCCTGGGAATGTTGAACGTGTATTATTTCGGGTTCTACTTAAGCGATCGAAATACTTCTTTTGCAAAAGATTAATGATTTTGGACTACGTTTAACATGCAGCCATAAACAATTGCATTAGGGTGGTATAATAAACTAAGTACTGGGTGGTAGTGACCCCAATGCCGTACATAGGGTTAATAATATTCCGTAGTATAAGGCGTCCTTTCAAGCCAAAGACATTGGTGTATTAAACTTAGAGATCGGACTATACATACCGAAGATATGAGAAAAATAAATTTTAGCGACATCTAGCGGCGTCCAAAAAAAATTAAAAAATTTTCCGCAAATGTTTTAAAAATAGGCATCATATGTGGGGGCGTACGGCGAACTTTATTCCTGCCTCCCTATATGGCGAGACGGTCTAATGTACATATATGTATATATTTGCATAAATACTATATATGTATGTACATATGTATGTTCAGCATTTTCTCACTAAATGTGCCACAATTTTTAGCTTTTCAGCATTGTATGCCAACAAGTTTGTAAATTCATTCAACAGCGCAATAAACCGGGTCACGTACCACAACAATCCGCTCAAGTGTTGACGTATCGACTCACACCATCAACGTACCAACGAATCAGCAGCGATCATCAAACAGAACTCTCATCACTTTGTGAACAGACATACATACATACATACATTAGTATTAAATGCTCACGTCATGACCGGCGAAATGGTGGAATTAAAAAGGAAAAGGGAATGGAAGGTACATATGTTTTACATTTTTGCTATAAATCTGTTGGTTTCAGTATACACATACATACATACATATGGATGTTTCATTTTAAACGCGACAGCGGATTTGATGTTGATGATTTGATGTGTTGAATTTATCACAAGCTCAAGTACTAAGTACATTGACCGTCAAAGCCAGCAAAATAAGTGCTTATTATTTATGTACATATCTCTTTACGAATGAGAATAAAAAGAAGAAAAATAAATATGGAAATATATATATATTCATTTGTGTGCTTTGTTTTTGACTTTTTTCCCCATCACCCTTCTTCAACAAGTACCTACACAATTTTTCTATGGCCTTTTGTGCTCAACAAGTTCAGAATAGTTATCAACTAGTTTGCAAGCATAAAATGCAAAAAATTCCACGAAAATTATAAAAAGGGAAGCTCGCAAATAAACTGAAGTAGAAGGAGGCTTTGGAGGAATTTTGCTGCTAAAAAAAACAAAATTAAAGTTAAATAAAAAAAGCTATAATTAATACTTATGTAAAGCGCATAACAAGGCGCTTTTATCTCAACCTTTTTGTACATTTCATTTTAAGTTGAACTATTGACATACAACAAGCTGGTGAAAATAGAAAATGAGATGAGCTTACGATTTAGAGCACTAGAAAGAATTCAATACTAGACAGAAAATTGTGAGCACCTTCATCTTTGGAACTTTGCAACTTGAATTCTCGTTAAAGGAAGAAGATCTGCAGTCATTTGTGGCTTAAGAAAGATGTATTATATAAGTATACTAGAGGTTACCCGCGGGTTTCACACCACGTGCTTTCAAAAATATTAGCATATTGAGTTTGTTCTGAAAAGTTACACAGAAAATATATCATTATTGACGTCAAAGATAGTTTTCTTATTTTTTCGTCCGTTGAGTATATAATTATCTCATATGCCCTTCACCTTTTCAGTTCCCTACTATAAATATTTCAAGAGATTTTCGCTGTAAAAATTTCAGTCTGTATGGGAGGTGCCCATCCCTGCTTTCCCAAGACCAAGCGTTTTTACCCGTTTAATACATAGTTATCTCACATGCCCTCACACCAGTTTTCAGTACCCTACTACAAACATTTCCAGAGATATTCGCTGTGAAAATTTCAGTTTGTATGCGAGGTACCCATCCCTGCTTTACCAAGACCTAGTGTTTTTCCCGTTTAATATATGGTTATCTCACATGCCCTCACACCATTTTTCAGTACCCTACTACAAATATTTCCAGAGATATTCGCTGTGAAAATTTTAGTTTGTATGGGAGGTGCCCATCCCTGCTTTACCAAGACCTAGTGTTTTTCCCGTTTAATATATAGTTATCTCACATGCCCTCACACCAGTTTTCAGTACCCTACTACAAACATTTCCAGAGATATTCGCTGTGAAAATTTCAGTTTGTATGCGAGGTGCCCATCCCTGCTTTACCAAGACCTAGTGTTTTTCCCGTTTAATACATAGTTATCTCATATGCCCTCACACCAGTTTTCAGTACCCTACTACAAATATTTCCAGAGATATTCGATGTGAAAATGTGCCCATCCCTGCTTTACCAAGACCTAAATTGTTAATCCTTTGAGTATATATTTTTGTATTATTCCTTCACAAAAATTTTCATTATTCTAGTACAAATATTTCAAGAGATATTACGAAAAAAAGGAAAATTTTGTATGGGAGGTGCCCATCCCTGACTTTTAATCAGATTAAAAATATGCCTATAGCAATTACCGGGTGAAAATACCTAGGTGTGCAAAGTTTCGTGAGGATCCGTTCAGCGGTTTTCTCGCCAATTGAGTTTAAACACAATTTCCATTTCACATTTATAATATAAGAAGATAAGATACACGAGTAAGTCGGTATAATGCTCTCATTGTATATAATATATATTTCTAATGATTCATAAACAATCTGGGATTTGCAAACATTTTGCAAAACTGAATAAATTGAACAAGTAAAATATTTTTTTTTAATTTTTTATTATATTTGTATAACATTTCTTAGAATCCAATGTTAATGGCAGGTAATACACCTCCAGCTCCACCACCAACTCCACCTCCTTTGCCACCACCACCATTGTCACCACCTCCATTTCCACCACCACAATTGTCACCACCGTCATTTCCACCACCACCATTGCCACCACCGCCATGTCCACCACCGCCATTTCCACCACCGCCATTTCCACCACCACCTTTGCCACCACCAATATTACCACCTAATCCTAGTCCTAATCCTACATCGACATCGACTCCGACTCCGACATTGAGTCCAAGTCCACCACCACCACCACTTCTTTGCTGAGGTCGCCGTTGTCCATCGCCTGACTTGGCATCCAATTGTCCTGCAACAAAATTCAAATATTTATTTTTTTTTACGATTCGTTCAAAATATTTCGCACCACTCACCATTGCATAAAGCAAAATAAATTACAACTAGACAGAAAATTGTGAACACCTTCATGTTTGGAACTGTGCAACTTGAATTCTCGATGAAATGCGAGTCGGACGCGGTTTTATAGGAATTCTTCTCGTTGTATAGTTAGTGTATTAAAGGTTTAGAGGAAATAAAGTAATAAAAATGTATAACAAATGCAAATATTAGATATCTTTTATCAACCTTAAATATTTTTTATAGCGCATTATAGTAATAAATATAATATAATTTAGAATTGTGTCGGCTTATGAGATATACACAAAAACAGATGATGCATTTAGCAGCCAAAAACAGCACTGCCATAAAGTACATACATATGTATATGTAGGTGATTAAAATGTTTGTGTTTCTTTCAACTAGCATCCATATTAGATATGCTATCATAATACAATGTTAAGCGCAAATCTTTTAGTTTAAATTTAAACAATTTATTTTTCTAAAATACTATTAGAAAAAAGTAGGTACTACGCCCAATAAAACACCGTTTCACCGGAAGAGCTAGATTAGACCTTTAAAACGATACCTTACTTATTAATTTTGCTCCCATATGTAAGCAGAAAAACGTATATGTACATGAAACATCAATTAGAACTAATATATATAAGTAGTCTACTCTCAAAAGTCGCTATGTGAAATTTTCGTATTGAACCACAAAGAGGAAAAAACCAAAAGAATTTTGAATGTGTACATATGAAATTTATAGAGACTTTTGAAAGCGTAACCGTATTTAATGCTATTTTTTTTTTTTTTTCAGAATTTTGCAATAAATTCTTAATGGATATTATAAACCTTTAAATACTGTTACATAAGCCATCAAAAACTCAATATCAAAAAATTTCACATAGCCAGTTTTGAGAGTCGACTGCTCATATTATGTGAATACTCTCTCATCCACTCAAGCGCAGTTGGCGACATTAATTTGCACATTACTTTTCAAAATGTTCAAAATGTTTGTAAACTGCGAAAAAAAGCAAAAATTAACTTAAATGAAATGTGCGTAAATATTGTACGCATTCGTTTGGGCAAGACTTTCGAAAAAACAACCACTGGTATAAAAACAAGTGACAATTATACGACCGTTCGTTAAGGTAAGCGAATTGGAAAAAAGATGTGTTTAATTTATCAAATGCTTTCAAATTGCTGTCGATAGATGTCTGCTCCATTTCGAAATTATCTTCGAAACTATCATCGAAATTATCCAAGACTCGAACCAACACCTTTCGCTATAGACAGCACGCAAAGAATTTTTTACTAGAATCAATGCCGAGACAAGAAAAATTAGACTTGATTTTGAACTTAGAAAATAATTTCTTAATATCAAGAAAATCCAAGAAAATTGGATTTTAAATAAATAAGTAAACATTTTCTTTCTTCAAGTGAAATTGGATTTTAAATAAATAAGAAAAAGTTTTATCACTTCAAGCAAAAATGGATTTTAAATACATAAATAAGAAAACATTTTCTTGCTTCAAGTAAAATTGGATTTTAAATAAATAAGAAATAATTTACTTACGGTAAGTGTTTTTTTCTTGATTTTAGAAATAAACTAGCTGACCCGGCAGACGTTGTTCTGCTAAAACTTATTCCTATGAAGCCTAAAGAAAAGTCTTTGATTACCGTATTGCTAACCATTATCTTAGAGTCCATCTTAATGACTGCGAATAACAAAAAATTGTCTATTCTCTGAATAAAAGTTATAGTTATATTCGCTGCGACAAACCTACTTCCCCCGATCCCTATCACTATCTCAATCCCTATCCCTATCCCTATCCCTATCCCTATCCCTATCCCTATCCCTATCCCTATCCCTATCCCTATCCCTATCCCTATCCCTATCCCTATCCCTATCCCTATCCCTATCCCTATCCCTATCCCCATCCCTATCCCTATCCCTATCCCTATCCCTATCCTTATCCCTATCCCCATTCCTATCCCTATCCCTATGCCTATCCCTATCTCTATCTCTATCCCTATCCCTATCCCTATCCCTATCCCTATCCCAATCCCTATCCCTATCCCTACCCCTATCCCTATAGCTACCTACCTTTACCTTACCGGGACCGTCCATCACCATCCGGGCCCACTACTTTAGCCATCTCTGGGAAACAGCCTTAGAAATCACAATGAAAATAGCTGTATGTGGAAGCCTGCTCAACGCTTTTCATTTTCTACCAATATCGCTCGAAAACATTCAGGGGTTATCCGGGTCCACGCTTTGACCCAAATCTTGGAACCCGGCCTAGGCATCACTATTTAAAAAGCTCTTTGCTGAAGTCCTCCTCAACAGCTTTCATTTGATACCAATATCGCTCAGAAACTTTCCAGGGTCACTCGGTCCCACGTTTTAACCCATATCTGGGAACCCGGCCTAGGTATCGCAATAAAAATAACTTTATGTTGAAGGCCTGTTAAACACCTTTCATTTGATACCAATATTGCTCGAAGGCTTGGTGGATCGATCTGGGTCCTCATTTAGGCCTGTATTCCGGGAAGCTCCCAATTTTTCGAAATTCTATATATGTACCCTACTATGTGCACTAACACCACATGAATCTACTGTGAAAATTTCATAAAGAACGGTTGGTTACTTTGGGAATTTATAGAGGACACACATCCACAGATGCACACATACGCACATACACACAGATTTTTCCAATTTTCGGACTTTTCCGGAGGGATTTTCCAAAATTTTCTTCCGTACGAACCATCTCCTCGAGAATACGAACAATTGACAAAAAGTTTTATACAAATCGGCCCAGCCGTTCTCATCTGATGAGGTTAGTAACATTTTTTACACCATTTTTATATATATAGATAATTAAGAAATAATTTTTTTGTTGCAAGTAAAACTTTTCTTATACGAGCTTTAGTAAATAAGAAAATATTAAATATTAAATGAAGTAAAAATTTTCTAAAAATATTAAAAACGTAAAAAATAAGGAAAATGAAAACTAATCATGAGTGATTAGAAAACCATAATTAGTCAACTAGTACTTATTTTCCTAAGACTTGTTCACTGAAATAACAACATTTCAATTAATATAAATGAGATGCAAATAGTGAACTCCTTATACCAAATGCTTCACTAACAATCTGAGAATTGCAAAAATATTCAGAAATATGCAAAGCGGATGGCAAACGTAAAAAAATACATGTTACTTTGGAAATGCAAATTGAGCTCAAGAAAACGCTTTCTTATTTATTTTCAATTTTTTTTTTGCTGTAGTTTGCTGATATGCTCAAATAACTTTGGCGTTCAAATTGAGCAAAAAATATTTTACTTTAAAACGTTTTCTTATTTATTTTCAATTTTTTTTGCTGTAGTTTGTTGTTCCAATTCATCGAAACACAATTTTCTTAAATTCTTCTTTCTATTAGCAAAAAGATTTTCTTCATTTAAGTAAATTTATGAAAATATGTTCTTATTTATTTGAACATTTTTTTTCAACAATTTTTTTCTATAGATTTTGTTAGTTTTCTTGAATAAGAAAATAATTGTCTCATTTTTGGAAAACTCAATTTCTTAATTGCAGTAATAATTAAGCCAATTTTTCTTATTTCCCTAAAAATTTTCTAAATTGAGTTCAAGAAAGCATTTTTCTTGATTCAAGTATACAAATTTCTTTCCGTGAGGAATTGGAAAAAATTTGCTAACGAACGGTATTGGGTTGAGTCATCGATAACTAGTTTCGAAGATATGTAGTTTCGAAATGGAGAAGACCTCTATCGACAACAATTTGAAATCATTTGATAAAATAAACACAGATTTTTTCCAATTGGCATAATCAGCTACGATCATTTTAATGAGTAGCTGGCATACTCTCTAAAGCTTCTTCTCTTCAGGTCTCTAACATTTTGTATGAAAACTGTCAGCTAACAGAGCAGAATACGGTATAAGCGGACACTGAAGTGTGCAAAAAACACGCCTATTATAACTACTGAAATTGATTTCTTTGCAATAGTTCAGTGGAGGACACAATTGGAATCATCATCAGCCAAAACCGCGACGCGCTGCTACATTACACGGCGAGAAATAAAACATTGAATGAAAAAATTCATAAACTAAAATTTTTTTTGTGGATAAACACAACTTACCAACACAACAAGGCGCATCCATCGAGGCGTGAATATTTTCGCAGTTTTTCAATTACATGCGCGGGCGTTAATCAAATTTGCATATCTAATTGTGCTGTCAAAAGTTTTGTTATTACATACTTTCTTTCTTCTTTCTTCTTTATTTTTCTATTTTTGTTCTTTTTTTTTTTTTGTTCACTCTTACACTTCAGCGCACGCTTTTTGCTTTTTGTTTTGTTTATTTTAATTATGATCTCTTTTGGTTTGTTAGTCACTATTAAGGTATTTCAATCTATTTTTGAGTGTGTACATTCTTCTATATATGTGATTGTATTTTTTTCTTTACAATATATGTACATATGTATTTATGTTTAGTGGTTTAGCTTTTGCTTTACAGTTAAATTTAAGGAAACATTAAATTTTCAATTTGTTTTGGTGCTAAATTTGTGCTGAATCAATTTGAAATTAGCGGAAATCCATTCATATACACTCTGGGAAAAACACCATTTTAAAAGAAAAATTAAATTTTTGTTTCCATAATGCACGTTTTAAACCAACCCATATTTTTAACAACGAAAATTTTTTAATTAAAAATGAAAGAAACATACTTAAATTAAAAAGGAAAACGAATGTTGATTCAAAAACTCGCTCTTTGTTCAAAATTTTTTTGTTAGAAAATATTTTTTTGTGAAAAATCCAACAAAAAATAATAATGAGAATCGATTTTCTTTAATTTTTTTTTTTTACAATAATTCATATAATTCCTGGATTCTTTTTTAAGAAAAGGGAAGTATAAATAGGTTACTAAAATTCAATATAATGTTTAATGTTCAACTAAGTGATGGCGTTGGATTAAATTTCAGGTTGATTTCATGGTTCGAATCCGGAGGAGAATATAAAATAAAGAAGAAAAAGGAGAATAAGGAAAATAAGAAATAAGAAATAAAGATAGCAAATAGTTAAGGCGAAGTAGAAAAGAAGAGGAGAACAAGCGGCGGCTATATTTTTGTAGTTGGGACTCGGATTGAGAGAAGATGAAGAGAATGCCGTTGGATAAAATTTCGAATCCGTAAGAGAAAATTATATGCATAGAGAACACTTCAGCATTTTTTCTCCTAGTGCTTAAAATAAAAATAAATATTTTTAAATTTAAAATGTTTTTCTTGATTTAAAAATTTTACAATGAACATTTTTTAAATAAAAATGTTGGTATTTACATCACTTTTAAATACGTTTTTGCCCATTTTAAGCACGTTTTCATATGTTTTTATAATTATTTTTCCCTGAGTGTACTTATATACATACATACATATATTATATATGTACATATTTATAATCATTTTGGCTATTTAGCGTATGTAAATATAAACAATATAGATATACTTCAAGCAAGCACTCATTTCGCTTAACAAGACGCGCACAATCGGCAGTGGGATGACATCATTATTGAAATTTGAAAGAAATAGGAGAATCAACTACAAATAATAAATAACTTATTAAGGAAAAATAGCAAGAGGAATTCATTTCAAAGTTTAAACCATGGAAGAATACATTCTAAATCATTTGCTTCTATATATTTAGTAGTACAAACAATACGTTTAAATGTTGGGCAATATGCTTCTTAGCGCAAACGGCAAGCATGTTCTTTAAACCTCAAAACATATCGTCGCTATAGAAGAAAACAGACGCAAACTGTTTTGTTGAGGAAGAAAGACGCAAACTTTGTTTCTTTCAAAGACGCATTAAAAATATTTTTCAAAAGAAAGACTCTTTATTTATTTTTTTTTGATAACGAAGAAAGACGCTTTATTTTTTTTACTATAAGTAAAGAAAGACGCATTTAAATATTTTTTAGGAAAGAAAGACGTATTCGATTTTTTATTTTTCTTTGTCAATATTAATGCTAATGCGTCTTTCTTTGTCGAAATATTTTATAATGCGTCTCTGTTCGTCGAAATATTTTTTAATGCGTCTATCTTCGTCGACATGTTTTGTAAAGCGTCTTTCTTCCCCGACATATTTTTAAGGCGCCATTTTTCGTCGACAAATTACTGACATGCGTCTTTCTTCTTCCGTAGCGACGATATGTATGAATTCATTGGACAATTGTCTGAAAAATTTTGATGATGTCTTTATTAATACTCAGAAAAAAAAAAACATTGTAAATCTAAAGACTTTCGCTGTTAAATCAACTACTTGCCGCAGTTGAAATGTGGCCAACAACGATCCATTTTTGTTTCACAGGTGCGTGCGTTGTTGATTTAAGTCAACCACGGAAACTGTTTGATCAAATACTTTTGCCTTTAAGTTAACAACGGAGGCTATTGGAAAAAATTTTCACCTAAAAATTAATGTTTTACTCTTCATCTTCTCTCCACCCGGGTGCCAACTGCAAATATGTAGCCTCCGCTTGTTCTCCTCTTCTTCTCTCCTTCTTACCATTCACTGGTTGCTATCTTTATTTCTTATTCTGCTTTTTCTTCTTTATTTTATATTCTCCACCGGATTCGAACCATGCCATCAACCTGAAATTCTATCCAATCATCACACACTGGAACATTCAACATTATATTGAATTTAAAACATCCTTTTATACTTCCCCTTTCCCGAAAAAGCATCTATGAATTATATGAATCATTGTAAAAAATTTAAAAGAACTTGTTTTGTTAACAACGGAAACTGTTGGATCAAATACTTTTGCCTTTTAGTTAACAACGGGTACTTTTGGAGAAAAGTTTCTGCTAAAAATACACTTTTTTTGGATTTTTCTCTTCATTTTCTCTCCATCATTATTGTTTTTGTTGGTTTTCTCGCAGGAAAATGTTTTCTCACAAACAATTTTTTAAAAGCTAGCAAGTTTTTGAAACAGCAGCGCCCGTTTTTGAATCAATTGTTGGATCAAAAACTTTGCTGTAAAAACAAATACTTTTGCTGTTGAATTAAAGACGGAGAGTCAACAGGCGAAAGTTGTTGATTTAACTACGGGTATTTTTTTCAGAGTGGAAATCCATATTCATGCACAACGACCAATCTTAATTAAGTACTTTCAAGTGCAACTTCAAACTTAATTAAGAAGTCGCAAAAATTTTGGAAAGTGTCAGTTTATTCAATAAGAGCTATTCTAACTGGTAAGATGATTAGTTTTATAACTAATTACGTCAACGAACAACTTCATGTGCTGTCAAAGTTAACTTTAAGCTTGGTTAGAAATCAATAGAATTCCGAAAAAAAAAATCAAAAAAAAATTAAAAAAAAATTAAAAAAAATATTTTCAGCCAGTGGATTACAAAGTTAACTAGTTGTATAAAGAGTTAATTTGTTCTCAAAGAACTTAATATAATATAATACAATGGCGTTATTATAACTCTGACGAGTTTTATGGCCGAGTTTCTCTCCCAATTCGAGGTGTGCTCCTTTTTGTTTTTCCTACTAATTGGGTGGACCTACAGTTTTATGCCGGCTCCGAACGGCGAATACATTTTTTGTGAGAAGCTTTTTTATGGCAGAAATACACTCAGAGGGTATGCCGCCCAGAGCCGAGAGGCGACCGCTGCTCTTAAAAAATCCAATAATTGGATTTTTACTAATTAGAAAATTTTTTTGGTGTTTGCTCGGACTTGGGTTTGAACCCGAGACCTCTGGCATAGCAGGCCAGCACTGCTAAATCTACAAAAAATGCAGTTAGCGTGTAAATTAGTTAATTTTTTTAATCAGCAAGTTGACTAGTTTTATAACCACTTAATTTATTCTCAAATAACTAAAAATTTTTGCCAAAATTTTTTTTAATTTTTTTTTTAATTTTTGCTGTGAGTTGGCGCGCAGTTTCCATTTATACAAATGTCTATATATTTCAGCCCACTACAAATTCCACTGACAGACAGCCAATGTTTACAATTTTTCACTTTACCTTTACTTAAACGCCACAACACATTTTAAATAACATAAATATTGCATTTACAAAAATATTTGAAACATTTTCCGCAGTAAAAAAAAGTACATTATTTTATTTTTTTATTATAAATAAAATATTGGTATTTTAATGGCGTGTTTTCTCTGGAAACATTATTTATATTTTTCACTTCCACTTAGCGTGTGGGTCAGGTATTGTTTTTTTTTATTATTATGCTCAGCTGTACTAGTGCACAGAGTTTTATAATTTTGATTTCCTAACGGTGGATTGTAACAGCATGAAATATTAAAGAGAGATATAGACTTATTTATATCAAAATGATCAGGTTGAAAAGAGAAATCGATTGAGGGCATGTTCGTCCGTCCGCCGTCCGTCTGTAAACACTCTAGCTTGCGCAAAAATTTAAATTTGATGAAATTTGGCATACACTCAGGGAAAAAAGATTATAAAAACATACGAAAACGTGCTTAAAATGGACAAAAACCTATTTAAAAGTGATGTAAATACCAACATTTTTATTTTAAAAATGTTCATTGTAAAATTTTAAAATCAAGAAAAAACATTTTAAATTTAAAAATGGTTATATTTATTTTAAGCAAAATGAGAAAAAAACGCTGCAGTGTTCTCTATATAATTTTCTCTTCCGGATTCGAATTTATATCCAACGGCATTCTCTTTATCTTCTCTCAATCCGAGTCCCAACTACAAAAATATAGCTTTCACTTTTCTTCTCTTCTTTTCTACTTCGCCTTAACTGTTTGCTATCTTTATTTCTTATTCTCCTTATTCTCCTTTTTCTTCTTTAATTTATATTCTCCTCCGGATTCGAACCATGACATCAACCTGAAATTCAATCCAACGCCATTAGCATTATATTGAATTGTAATAACCTATTTATACTTCCCTTTTACTAAAAACGAATCCATGAATTATATGAATCATTGTAAAACCAAAATTAAAAAAAAATCGATTCTCATTATTGTTTTTGTTGGATTTCTCACAAAAAATATTTTCTCACAAAAAAATTTTAAGCAAAGAGCGAGTTTTTGAATCAACATTCATTTTCATTTTTAATTTAAGTATGTTCCTTTTTAAATCCAAAATGCATTTTTACTTCAAAAATTGCATTCTTAATTCAAAAATTTAATTTTTAATTTAAAACTTTTCGTTGTTAAAATAAAAATGGGTTGGTTTAAAACGAGCATTTTGAAAACAAAAATTTAATTTTTGATTTTAAAATGCTGTTTTTCCCTGAGTGTACAAGTTCATATCATACAGCATACAGCTGAGTATCTATTGCTCAACTCCACTCGTACTTATACTGCCTTACTTGTTTTTTATTTAAATTTTAACAGCAATCTCACTTTATTGGTAGATATGTTGCTTAAAATTTACACAAACATACAAGCACACGTATCTGCATGCTATCCCAACAGACCAGGATGTAAGCGAAATGTAATAGGACTTGAGAACAAGCTTATAATAATTGTCCATTGTAAGCTTATTGCAATACAGTTTTTATAAGCTTAATTATAAGCTTATTCACAAGCATGATTGTAATAATTGAGGAACACTTACTTTATGTAAGCCTTTCTCAATACTCCATATGTTAAAAAGCTTGAAAACAATATTACAATAAGCTTACTTTACACTTGCAATGAAAGCTTGAAAAAATATTAATAATAATATTATATAAGCTTGCTGTAAAATTTTTTTAAATTTTGGTTTTACAATGATTCATATAATTCGTTGATTCCTTCTTCGAAAAGGGAAGTATAAAAGCCTTAATAATGTTCGATATAATGTTGAATGTACCACTATATGATACCGTTGGATTGAATTTCAGGTTGCTGTTATGGTCCGAAACAGGAGGAGAATATAAAATAAAGAACATTGCAGTAAAGGTGAAGAAGGAAAGAAAAAGAAAAAAAAATGCAAATAAAAATTTATTTTTTTCTTTTTTCTTCTATTTATACATACAATAATATTTATAAGCTTACAACAAGCTTTCACAAGTAATATTTTTCTGCAATTACAATTGTAAGCTTATAAAAAGGGTGCCGTTTTGATTTTTCTACAATTGTTCTTAAGACTTTTTCAATACTTTACACAAGCTTTCCTCAAGCTTAACGCTTATATTTGTAAGCTTGTTATAATATTATTCTCAAGCCCTTTGGTCTATTGGGATGAGTTTTGTTTTCACATACATACTAAGTATGTATTTTCACAATTTTTACAAAACAAAACCGTACGTAGAAGCGCAACAAAATATTGAATTATCGCACGATAGCGCACGCGGTGGCGACCCTTACAATGTTACGTATACGCACCGACTGACCAAGTGAAATGCTTGGCGCGTTGCATAAAATTAGTGCCTACTCCGAATTTTTACATTTGGCGGCAAATATCAAATACTTCCAGTGCATGCGCACACATCATATACAACAAAAATAAAAACAATAAAGTCGGCATATATATATATATATATATTTTTTTTTTAACGAGAACATGAATCAACTGGTGTCCACCTGTTGGGGCAGCTGTTTATTGTTGTAAGAAAGAGGTTATTGAAGCAGAGTGCAGCGGCAGTGTCGCGAGAATGAACAGCTGTTTCTCTTGGAATGCAGACATACATACATATGTAGATATTTCTATTGGTATGCATAAGCACATGCATTCGTCTACCTTAACTAATATGGAACGTACATACATACATATGTGCATACGTGTATCTAGATTTATTAATGACATTGTATTACTTGCTCAATGTGTTGTCGGTCTAATGCACGTACGTTGCCATTGAGACTTTTACATGACTTTCATTTCAAATTAACTTCATTATAGGCTGAAGGTTGTTTGTTACCTTGGTGCAGGATAATTTAGCTGCGGCTACTGTATGTACATTAATATCTATGTCTGTCTGTCTGTTATATGTATGCAACCTTGTTCATTCATTCATAAATAGGCCCGCACATGTACGTATACATATGTGCATGGTCAGTAACAATGTCATTATATATTTTTGTACTATCCCTGCAAAAAGTGGGACCACGTAATATGCTAGTACAGCACCAGGTTACGTTGTGACAGTTCCTAGTTACAGAGGTGGTCCAAATATATGAAAAAATATGGTTACATTAACATTGCGATGTCATTGGATATGACCACTAGGCCGTCTCGCCTTATAGGGACGCAAGAATATAGTTCGCCGTACGCCCCCGCATATGATGTCTTTTTGGAAAACATTTCCGGAAAAGTTTTTTATTTTTTTCTTGGAAGCCCCTAGATGTCATAAAATATATTTTTCTCATATCTTCGGTATTTATAGTCCGATCTCTAAGTTTAATACACTAATGTCTTTGGCTTGAAAGGACGCCTTATACTGTGGAATATTATTAACCCTATGTGCGTCATTGGGGTCACTACCACCCAGTACTTAGTTTATACCACCCTAATGCAATTTTTTATGCCTGCATGTAAAACGTAGTCTAAAATCATTAATCTTTTGCAAAATAAGTATTTCGATAGCTTCAGCAGAACCCGAAATAATACACGTTCAACATTCCGAGGAATATAAGTTTTTCGCTTCCATTGGTCTTTTAGGTTCATTTTACAAAAATTTCTTCTGAGGAGACCCCTACTGAAATTTTGTGGCGAATAATTTTCCAGAACATGTTAACCGTCTAGCACCTCCAATAAAGGGTTATTTTGACCCCTATTTTTTAGAAAATAAGGAAAACTAGTATTTTTAAGGCCGCTAGAGGGTTAAAATGTTCTAGAAAATTATTTGGCATAAAATTTTATTAGGGGTCTCCTCAGACAATTTTTCTGTAAAATTAACCTAAAAGACCAAAGGAACCGAAAAACCTATATTGCTCAGAAAGTTGAACGTGTTTTATTTCGGGTTCTGCTGAAGCTATCGAAATACTTATTTTGCAAAAGGTTAATGATTTTTGACTACGTTTAACATGCAGATATAAAAAAGGTACATTAGGGTGGTATAAACTAAGTACTGGGTGATAGTGACCCCAATGGCGCACACAGGGTTAATAATATTCCATAGTATAAGGCGCCCTTTCAAGCCAAAGACATTGGTGTATTAAACTTAGAGATCGGACTATAAGTACGGAAGATAGGAGAAAATAAAATTTTAGCGACATCTAGCGGCGCACAGTGATCGGGCGAACCTGCTTTTACAAGAAAAAGTCGTTTTTTTTAAGTTGTGATAAATTATCCGGAAAAAAGCCATTCTTACTCAGAAATATCCAACGATCTCAGAACTGAAAAGTTTTTTCAAAAATATCTGCTGAGACATCCGTTAGAGGCGTCTAAACCCACAAATGCGATTGTGAAGTATTTTAGTCATTATTTGAGCATAGATTTCCCTGCATTTTTTGCATAGTGTTTCAAGTAGAACTGAAATTCTTTGGTCTAGTCTTTCTTTTTACACATGTAAAGCCACGGTTTTACAAAAAATATTAACAAAATAAAAATTTGCTACTAAATTAGCAATACTACAAAAAAAGGTTTTTTTTGAAGAAGTTATTTTATTTTAGAAAGGTATAACTTTTTTACCGGAGAATAAAAGAAAGGATGCCCTAAAAATCCATGAAAAGTTTAGCCGCCCATATCCGCCCGAAAAAAAATGGCGGCCAAGAAAGTAAAGGCCTTAGATTTTGCATTTTTTTGTGTGTATATTTTAAAGGCACGATGTCTCAAGTTTCAAGTAAAACTGCAGTCTGGTGTTATTTTTTGCTTCATATAAAACTACGATTTCACAAAAAATCGCGCACGATTTGCTTCTTAAACTGTGTTTTTATAGAGTGCACGTTATTATATTCGGAATGGTGACACATTTAGAGTGTTTTAATGTTTTAAGACAAAATTGGGAATTTTTCTGAAGAAGCCCAGGAAGCTCGAAACAAAGACTTCAGCATAACACGCGAAAAATGAGCAGGGAGCTATCGAATGAAGATTTCTTTCACATGCTACTCATAACATCCGATCCAGTTATATCGAGTATGAGACTACTTCCTCTCCGAAAAGCAGACACCATTTCTGCAGAAGTCATCAGTCTTTTACGGGGACCAAGTCAGAACTCATCAGTTTTTGTTGAAATCGCTTCAGAAGAGTGAAACGGGGACCAAGTCAGAACTCATCAGTTTTTGTTGAAATCGCTTCAGAAGAGTGAAAATCTGTTATTTGCTACCACTTCCAAAATGTTCATTTAATACCGATTTTTTATAGTTTATTTCTTCTATTGATATCTTGGTCATGGTACCATTTGTAAAAAAATTGTTCTGTTAGAATTAATGTTGTTTCATTGTTATCAGTATAAATAAAAGATTTCTCGTAAAAAATGAAGCTTTTATACTTTGGGTGTAGTACGTATTGGGTTAATAGTGCCTAATAGAGGGTTGTCACTATGAGAAAAGAAAATTCTGGGAATGGTGTACATCATTTAACATAATTTAACTAAAATATGTAAAAAATTATCGGAGAAAAACTAAGGTCTTTTGATTGTGGTCAGCGTCAGCTGTCAACTGTCGAATTATAATTTGTTTTGCATAATCGGATTCAGCATTACATAAATAATATAATCCCAGATTTTCATTGGGGTCGTAACACTACTTCTAATTTTTCTTGTAAAACCAGGTCTCTCCGACCACTGTGCGGCGTTTAAAAAAAAATTAAAAAATTTTCCGGAAATGTTTTACAAAAAGACATCATATGCGGGGGCGTACGGCGAACTTTATTTTTTGCGATACGGTCTAATGACCACCCCTGCTTCACCGCTGCATAACAAATGACTATATAAAAAACCACCCCATTTGGGCCATAGACTAGTATGCTTACAGTGGACCACGTTTTAAACTAGATCCCAATACCCTAGACCGAGCCAAATTGCTGACCAAACACGAATTAGTTGGGGGCGAACGACAATTTACATTCGATGTGGTCCGATGCAGCATAACATGTAACCAAGTCCGTAACCACGTCCCTTCAGACCTACTTTATAGCCCCGTCCCATTGGACTACCTGGTCCTCAAATTTTTGAAGGGATCTCTTTTCAACACATATACAGGCATATACATATATATAATGTACATATGTATGTATATAGCTAATTAATAAATTAGTTCGTGATGTGAATTTGTTTCGTAATTAGAGTTATACATATGTTCCTATACTGCAACAAATTAGAAATGGCATCGGTGATCACTGGGCGCATTTGATATCAATTGTTATACATACATATATATCAATATATATTATCAACTAATATTTTATTTGTATATACATATCGAAGAAGAAAGAAGAGCTTGAGATGCTGGCGCGTAGGAACAATGCTCGAAAATTCTATCAAAAAATCAGGCGGATGACTGAAGGTTTCAAGACCGGGGCAAATTCCTGCCGGAATGATAACGGCGAGCTGGTAACTGATGTCCAGAGTGTACTTAAGTTGTGGAGGGATCACTTCTCCTCCCTGCTAGATAATGGCAATAGTGATATTGCTGAAGAAGATGTACGACCCGAATCCCCAATAGCAGATGATGGTATGCATGTTCCACCACCCGATAATGACGAAGTGCGAATAGCAGTATCTCGGCTTAAAAATAATAAAGCACCGGGCACTGACGGCTTGCCAGCCGAGCTATTCAAACATGGTGGCGAAGAGTTGATAAGGAGCATGCATCAACTTCTCTGCAGAATATGGTCGCTCATCCGACGATTGGAACTTAAGTGTGCTCTGCCCAATCCACAAAAAAGGAGACTCCACAGTACGCGCCAATTATCGTCGGATAAACCTTCTGAATATCGCATATAAGGTCTTAGCAAGTGTATTGTGCGAAAGACTGAAGCCCACCGTCAACCAGCTGATTGGACCTTATCAGTGTGGCTTCAGACCTGGTAAACCTACCATCGACCAGATCTTCACAATACGCCAAATCCTGGAAAAACTCATGAAAAAGGAACCGACACACACCATCTCTTTGTCGATTTTAAAGCCGCTTTTGATAGCACGAATAGGAATTGCCTATATGCCGCAATGTCTGAATTTGGTTTCGCTGCAAAACTTATACGGCTATGCCAAATGACGTTGACTAACACCACCAGCTCCGTCAGAATTGGGAAGGACCTCTCCGAACCGTTCGAGACCAAACGAGGTTTCAGACAAGGTGACTCCCTTTCGTGTGACTTCTTCAATTTGATGCTGGAAAAGATAATACGAGCTGCAGAACTTAACCATACAGGAAGCATTTTATACCACAAGAGTGTACAACTGCTGGCGTACGCCGATGATATCGAAATCATTGGCACTAATACTCGCGCCGTATGTTCTGCCTTCTCCAAGCTGGATAAAGAGGCTAAGAAATGGGTTTGGCGGTTAACGAGGACAAGACGAAGTACCTCCAGTCATCACACAAAGAAACAGCACGCCCTGGCAGCCACGTCACTGTTGACAGCTACAAATTCGAAACTGTTAAGGACTTCGTCTATTTGGGAACCAGCATTAACACCAAGAATGATGTCAACACGGAGATCCAACGAAGAATCACGCTTGCTAATAAATGCTACTTCGGACAAAGTAGGCAACTGAAAAGTAAAGTCCTCTCTCGACGAACCAAAATCACACTCTACAGGACGCTCATCGTTCCAGTCCTCACGTGCGGCGCAGAAGCATGGACTATATCAAAAGCAGATGAGATGGCGCTTGGAGTATTCGAGAGGAAAGTTCTTCGGAGGATTTATGGACCTTTGCGTGTTGGCGAGGGCGAGTATCGACGGAGATTTAACGATGAGTTGTACGAGCTTTACGCAGACATCGACATTGTTCAGCGAATAAAGATCCAGCGGCTGCGTTGGGCAGGTCATGTCGCGAGAATGGACGAAGGCGCTCCGGCCAAGAAAGCATTTCTATCGAAACCCCCTGAACGCAAAAGAAAAGGGAGACCTCCACTGCGATGGGAAGATCAGGTGGACAGTGATGCTGACTCCCTAGGTATTCCCAAATGGCGCCACGCTGCACGAAACAGAAATAGCTGGCGCGCTATGTTGGATTCGGCCAAAATCGTCTAGACGGTTACGTGCCAATTAAGTAAGTAAGTAAGTAAGTAAGTAAGTAAATCGAGTCCAATTTAATCTACCTGAGTACAGAATGGCTAAGGACTTGATATTACCTGCGTACAGAATGCCAATTATAACAATCAAAGTGATCCTGAAGAAGATGACAAGACTCCAAACGCAAGTGGTGTGTATGCTATCTTTTTAGTTCTATTAGTTGTGTTACGATGATTTTGTAAGCATCCAGGCATAATGCTTGAACTTTGACTTGATCCTTAGCTGTGGGCTTTAGATCATAAGACTTTGGGACAACTTCTTGTAATGGACCCATTAGAGGAAGGATGTTAAGAACTATTCTAAGATCTATGTCTATAAATATTGGCGGTGGTTTGGATACTTTTTCAGAAAAAGTAGGTACATGTTATAGTGGTCCGATCTCGCCAATTTTCGGTGACATTATTTTGGTCAATATATTTACAAATATCGCAAAGTTTCCAGCTATGTATATGTTATAGTGGTCCGATTTAGCCGATTACGATGAATGATCAGCTTCTCTTAAAAAAAGGCACACGGACAACGTATTTCAAGCATATATCTCAAAAACTGAGAGACTAGTTTGCGTTCACACAGACAGACGGACATGGCGCTGAATGTGCTTTTTGAACAAATGGAAGACAGTACAGCGTCACAAAAGAGAATCGTTCGATAATAGCTTTGTTCAACAACTTTACTTGCAAGAAGAGCGTCAGTGACAAATTAAGAGTAAAAACGAGAAAAATTGAAATTTTTGTGATCATACGTTTTTGACGCTTCTATTTTTTTTAAAGCTGCAAGTAGTTGCAAGTGAATTTTTTCCTGGAAACTATTTTCAACTTTCTCGAAGTCTTACTCTCCCAATTTTGCTCCCTTTTGCGAATTTTTTGGGTTATTGAACATAAAATTCGCAACTATTTGTAAAAGCAATTAAAAATTTTGAGTTATTGAACAAAGCTAATTTCATGGCAGAGTTGCTGTATTTGGACGCGGGCAATGCAAAATTTGAAATTAACGGTCCCAACCGATACACAAAACGACACCGTCTGATGCCCGCACAACATGTTCACTTTACAACAAAGAACACGCGTTCGTCTTCTCAAACATGTTCGCTTCGCAACAAACAACTACAAAAACAACATTAAAATTGAGAATACTCTAATAAGAAGATGCTCTTTGTTAAATAGAATTCTCTTTATTTTTACAATTCTCTTACAAAATCGTAAACAGGTCTGCTAAATATGTAGTAGAATGTAATCAAAAGTAGCGCACGCTTTGTCATATTTGCGGCCTACTCTTGTTTGTTTGTTCGTCATTTAACGCCGTTAGAGAAGGACGTTCGTACGGTTTAGCGCGGATGTAACGAGTTTCTGTTATTTAATGGCCAAAAGAAAAAAATAAAAGAAAACGCAAAAACATATATATATGTATGTATGTATAACAAAATAAATAAATAAAAGCAAGAGTTTGAAAAAAAACAACAACAAAGACAGTTGGTTATACATAGTTGAGACAGAGCACAAGAAACACGTGCGCAATGTTTGAAATAATTTTTTTCTAATTACATACATATAACAAAAAAAAAAATTGATACATAAGAAATACATAATAACATTATTATTAACAAAACATAACTAGTTTTTTTTTTGTTTTTTTTTTTTTTTGCTAAAGCTTGATAAGCGTACATACATATGTACATACATAAGTACATTAGCCCGTCTCGCCTCATAGGGACGCAAAAATAAAATTCGCCGTACGCCCCCGCATATGATGTCTTTTTGAAAACCATTTCCGGAAAAGCTTTTTTTTTTTGGACGCCGCTAGATGTCGCTAAAATTTATTTTTCTCATATCTTCGGTATTTATAGTCCGATCTGTAAGTTTAATACACTAAAGTCTTTGGCTTGAAAGGACGCCTTATACTATGGAATATTATTAACCCTATGGGCGTCATTGGGGTCACTACCACCCAGTACTTAGTTTATTCCACCCTAATGCAATTTTTTATGCCTGCATGTTAAACGTAGTCTAAAATCATTAATCTCTTGCAAAAGAAGTATTTCGATCACTTCAGTAGAACCCGATATAATACACGTTCAACATTCCGTGGAATAAGTATATGGTGTTCGCTTCCTTTGGTCCCTTAGGTCCATTTTACAAAGATTTCTTCTGAGGAAACCCCTACTGAAATTTTATGGTGAATAATTTTCTAGAACATTTTAACCCTCTAGCACCGCAAATAAAAGGTTATTTTGACCCCTATTCTTTAGAAAATCAGGAAAAATAGTATTTTTAAGGTCGCTAGAGGGTTAAAATGTTCTAGAAAATTATTTGGCATAAAATTTTATTAGGGGTCTCCTCAGAAAATTTTTCTGTAAAATAAACCTAAAGGACCAAAGGAACTGAGAAACCTATATTCTTCGGAATGTTGAACGTGTTTTGTTTCCGGTTCTGCTCAAGCAATCGAAATACTTATTTTGCAAAAGATTAATGATTTTTGACTACGTTTAACACGCAGGCATAAAAAATTGCATTAGGGTGGTATAAACTAAGTACTGGGTGGTAGTGACCCCAATTACGCACATAGGGTTAATAATATTCCATAGTATATGCCGTCCTTTCAAGCCAAAGACTTTAGTGTATTAAACTTACAGATCGGACTACAAATACCGAAGATATGAGAAAAATAAATTTTAGCGACATCTAGCGGCGTCCAAAAAAAAATAATAAAAAAACTTTCCGGAAATGTTTTCCAAAAAGACATCATATGCGGGGGCGTACGGCGAAATTTATTTTTTGCGATACGGTCTAAAGTACATAACATGTAGCAACTGAAAACAGTATTTTGTATACAATTATTCTAAGTACATAGGTACTTCGCATTTTGTTTTTGGTGAATTGTATTGCAATAAGGTGAAGATCGGACTTGAGCGAAGGAAGCTTCATCATTGTAGACATTTTACGCCGCGCGTGTTGAATCAATTTGGAAAAAGAATGCATTTAAATGCATTTGCTGTTTAAATTGTTTTTTTTTTTTTGCTAAGGTGAGTATCTATACCGAATTTTTTTTATGTACAACTAGCTGACCCGCCAGACGTTGTTCTGCCTAAAATTTATTCCTATAAAACATAAAGGAATAGTCCTAGATTACCGTGTTGCCGTATCCCTATCCCCATCCCTATCCCTATCCTTATACCTATCCCTATCCCTATTCCTATTCCTATCGCTAACCCTATCCCTATTCCTATTCCTATTCCTATTCCTATTCCTATACCTATACCTATACCTATACCTATACCTATACCTATACCTATACCTATACCTATACCTATACCTATACCTATACCTATACCTATACCTATACCTATACCTATACCTATACCTATACCTATACCTATACCTATACCTATACCTATACCTATACCTATACCTATACCTATACCTATACCTATACCTATACCTATACCTATACCTATACCTATACCTATACCTATACCTATACCTATACCTATACCTATACCTATCCCTATCCCTATCCCTATCCCTATCCCTATCCCTATGCCTATTCTATCCCTCCAGACTTTCTAGGGTCACCCCTGGTCCGCATTTTGGTCGATAACTCGGAAAACGGGTCGCATAGGGTTTTGAAAATCACCTCTTTTTTAAATACTCACCAACACCTTTTATTTGATACCCATTTTGTAGAAAACCCGTTTGGGGTCACACTTGGTTCATATTTCAGGACATACCTCGAATTCGGGGTCTTATATGGGACCAATAACTACACCTTGTTCAAGCACTCGTCAACACCTTTCAGTTGATACCCATATCGTACGAACCCGTTATAGGGTTACCCTGGTCCACGTTTTGTGGAATATCTCCAAAACCTTCCTGGATTCTTATACTTTTTTTGGCCATAAACCATGTCGGGCTCAATCGAAAACAACGTGCAAAATTTCTTTTAATTCAGTCCAGCCGTTCTGGAGTTAAATCATCAGGGAGGAAAATGCGACTTATTTTTATATAATAGATGTACATTGTACATATGTACATTAGAGTGGCCCTTACGCCAATGGAAAAATTTTTTTTCCACTTTTTTGAGACGCTACCCCCTGAAATGGTTTCATGTACGAAGAAAATATTCCCTGTTTAATATTTGCGCGATTGGGCAACGTTAACCCGTGCCACAATGTGTTGAAATAATGAACCAAGGGTTATATGGTTCTGTGGACGTTTATATTGGACGAATTCTCTTATATTTTGAATTTTAATAGATTACAATGTTGTTATTTATTAGGCTCCATAAATAAATGATTTATGAATAAAAAATATGTACTGATATTCTATATATTGAAGTAATAAAATGTCATGGATCCTTATTTACTAGAGCTCTAGATACCCGGGTATCGAACATTTCGAATTGATCGTTTTTGTTTGAAGCCCGTTTGTTGTTCAAATACCCGTACAAACATTCGAGCATTCGAGCTTACAAACAAAAAAAATGTGTATCAAAAAAACAAAAATAAAAACAACTACATATGAAGAAGAAAAAAAAAATAAACAAAAGAAAAAAACAAACTTCAAAATGCCCGAATTGTTCAAATGCCTGTACAAACATACGGGTAATAAACAAACAAACGACTGTTCGAGCATTTGAACAACATTTGTTCGGGCTACTCGAAAATGTTCAAAAAAAATCTGGAGCTCTATTATTTACTCATATCGACGCTTCCATACAATACTGTACTAAGTCGACTTAGTACATTTTACCGTTTTTTGTAGAGCGTGCCTTAATTTAGATGCTGTCTAATTTTGGTATCAATCGGACAACCCAATCAAAAGTTATAAGCAAAAGTGTACATATAATACAACTCGAGATTTTTACAGAATAAAAACTTTGAGAGCTTGCCATGAAAAACCAAGTAGCAAATTTTTATTTCTTCTTACGGTTTTACATAAAGCGTACCCTGACTTTGATATTGTCGAGTTTTGGTGTTGATCGTTCCATCCAAACAGAAGCTACAAGTGAAAATATACTTAGCATACAATCAAAGTTTCATATCGAGTTTAAACTTTGAGAGCTTCTCCTGCAAAACACAGTTTTCAGACTTAGTACAGTTTTGTTTGGAAGCGTCGATATATACAAACAATTTAAGAAAATTCAAATTTTTAATATATATTTTTCATGTACTCGTACATACATATTTATATGGGAAATTTTAAAAATAAGTGCCCTCTATTAGTATAATGGTACATTGTTTTTCATGCATACGTACACAAATAAGAAATTCAGATTCAATTCAGAACTTTAATTCTCTTGAAAGTCCATTGAAAGCGCTTGCGGAGCAGTGTAATAACTCCCACATAAAAGGAATTAAATAACTCCCAAAGAAGGAAATGAAATAAGTCCCAAGACACTGCGGGTTATTTCATTTGCAACAGCACTTTTGAGCAAGCTAATTCTCACACAGAATGAAAGAAATATCCACAGTGTAAAACCCTCAAACAATTGCAATAGCTGTAACTTTGTATACTACTTCAACCCTCTAACTCTCCGACGATGACGTCGCTTTTACTCCTTTTTTTAGAAAGTCCGCAAAAGTTCGAAGCTCGTTAGAGGGTTAAATAGTTATAGGAAATTGTTCGCCATAGAATTTCACTAGGTATTCACCGACAAAAGTACCTAAATACCACAGTCCAGGGACCTTATGGAGGTGATTTTTGTGACAAAATTTTATTTTGGAACTTTTCTTATTTTTATATCAGAATTCAATTAAAATGGTGTGCAAATGTAGAAAATTGGAAACTTTTAATTTTCTAAGTGCCTCCTTGGATGAAATTCTTACAAAATGCCTCGAGGAAGATGAATGGGAAATCGATATTGAGGACTTCATCATGAATAGTGCTGGACCGTTTCGATATTATATTATGACTACGCGTAAAGTGACCATGATACGGACACAAACTTTCCCAATGCCGACAGAAACTCAATTTGTGCTAAAAAGGTACCTATGCGCGGCATGTCCTTCAGTTAACTGACTTCACCAGTTGCACATTTTAAAATTATTGTATTGGAAGAAAAGAATATGGACTATGATTTTAAATTAATATACAATTTTTAAGTGAAATGTTTGATTTTTTCGTTTTAATACTATGTTGCTTTATACGTAAGAACCAAAATTTAATGTCATCAACATACGTACATACATTTTCTACGATTCTTGCTACTCAAGCAATCGCAACGGTAAAATAATAAAAGTATTTTGATTAATTTTATGCAAATTTAAACTTGTAAACATCTCAGAGTTAGGTTTTCGCACATACATATATTTATCGCGGCATAACCAAAAGCAGCGCTTACTAAAACTGGTGTTGATAATTTTTCAACTTCAACTCGTTGTGGCATGGGTTAGAGTTGTTCAATCGGGCCAAAATTTTCAGGGTATTATTGTTTTATTAAACAAAAACATATCAGGGGGTAACACATGCAAATTTCCGACTTTCGAAAATAAGGGCCACTCTAATGTACATACATACATATTTATGACAAATTTGTAAACATAACCTTCAACTATGTAAAAGCTCTCACCACTTTCTTGACCCTTATAAGTTCGTCATCTTACGACCAGTAGCAAGCCAGTGTAGACTAAGCAGTCTTATTCCGCTGTTGCTTTCTGTTCGCATTAAGACACATGTTTCGAGGATCTCATAGGGTTGGGCGATATATATCGACATATCAATATATCGATATTTTTAAAATAGTACAGCCGATAATATCGACGATATTTTGAATTACCGTATATCGATAATAGATATTTTTTGCCAATTCGTGCCAAATTCGATATTTTTCATACTTTACTGATTCGCTTTGAATTTAAAAGAAGAAATTTTTGTTTGAAGTGGTATAACCATAATTTCCGCAGTGCTTGAGTTTCCATTACTTTCTCCTCCAAGTAATGCTTAATGATTCTTATTTTATTCTTCAAGATTCGTGGAATATTTATAGAGCCATCCAAATTTAACAACAAATATCTAGTAAACTATAAGCCTCCGGAAAAATTGGATTTCAGTTTGCAGATCTGTGAGAGCACCTCTAACCCCGTGAAAAAGTGGTTTTTCGCGAGTCGTGCTTCCTTAGTGGAAAGCCGACCGTTTCGATATATTGATATATCGATGTTTTTCCACGGCATAAATCGATGTTTTCTTAAATATCGATATAATATATATAGATATATTTTTCCAGTTTGCCCATCCCTCGGTTCCCATAAATCGTGAATGAAACCACGTATGTAGGTGCAAAGTTCTATCTCTAAACGGATATTTGCTGAAATATTCAATTTGATACTGATCTGGCCATGTTGTAACTAAAAGCTTCTCAATGATGTTTAAGATGACAACACATGCTGTTGGTTGTTGAAGCTATTAGCCGGAATTTGCTGACCACAAAAGCAGTAGAATAGCGCAATAGGCTTGACAGACGGCAGCGATAATCTCGATTACTGCAACACTTAATTCTATTCAAATTTTAGCCTGACAGACGGCAAGTATTGCGGATTAACAAAACAGCTGAAGGAACCCAATAAACATCAGGCCAAAAAATATCAAACGTTTGAGAAAATCTTAATTCTCAATTTGATAATTAAGATTTTCTGAAAAATTTCTCTAACGTTGGAGAAAAATTAGCCTTTTTGTTTGAGAATGCTATCAACGGTTATTTGAGATGCATTTGAGAACAAACGTTTGAGGTTTGAGAATAAGGGTATTGCTCAATCCATCTCAGGTAGAGTGTAATGTCAAAATCAAAGCGAATTTGCATCATGGTCAATAGCAATTGGCAAGTCCCAAACGAATTCAGATTTCAATCAAGGCGAAATATCATTTTGACATTTCACTCTACCATTTACAAAAACAAAATACATTGGAAATTTCTGAATTCGCCCACCTTCCTCGAACTGCTTTGGATTCTTCTTTTTCTTCACTTTCATTCACAATAGAGATGTCATTAGAAAATGACCTAATACGCTAAAATTTTGAGGTCTAACTCAAGAGATATTCGAGATTACCTCCAGTTAATTCTCAAGTTAAATCCGAATTAGCTAGATATTCCCGCTTATCGCTGCCGTCTGTCAATGCTATAACATACATATACCTGTTTTAATTAAGAATAGCAATATGAACATAAAAAGCAGTCATGTAAACCTGTCCATTAATAAAAACACACAATGCTTAAGCTCTCCACTCTGAAATGACCATGACATACGCAATACCTAGCAACATTACAGATAATTACATACAAATGTGCAAAAATAAACACAAACACAAAAAAATACGCAATATGTAATTCCTCATTGACGACCTTTACATAATTACATACAAATACGCATAGAACATCCCCCACAAAACACTACTTCATATTGGCCAAATTCTCCCACAACCAGTGAGCATGTCGGTGTTTACGCTCTTACAGCGAAACACTCACGAAGGAAACATAAAAAATGTTCTCATTTGAAAACGCAACGAAAGGCCAATGTGTATGTATGCATAAGAATTTGATGAAAGAACACCCCTAAAGGATATAAGACCTTTGCCTATCTAAAAAAAAAGTCATAAAATGAAAACAAATTGTAAAGGTATTCCCCAAACTTGCACGTCGGTTGTTGTTCTTGCTTTCTTGTTGGATTCTCTCCACTGAGATAACAACTAAAGGGTGAGAGCGGAGGTATCTACTCAATTTACAAAAAAGAGCATACATATAGCATGCACGAAAACACAGATAGTAGAGAGCGAAAGGATAATTAAATAGTAATAACGGTGTATGTAACAAAATTTAATGGGGGCATGAACATGTACATATTAATCTATATATATATATATAAATCAAGCCCATTTCTTTGTCGCCGGCTTTCGCCCAAACGCGTGGAGGGATTTTGACCAAATTTACACACCAGCTTAGTACCTTGCCCTAGATGGTTTATATATATTTTTTTTTCAAATCCGGAAGTCGGTTCCTTAGATAGAGGTCAAAACGTGGATCCGGCTTTCCCCAGAATATTTTTGGACGATATTGGTATCAAATGAAAGGTATTGAGCAGAGAATTTACATAGAATAGTACTCATTGTGATTCCTAGGTTGGGTCTCCAGATATTGGTCAAAACGTGGACCCGGATGACCCTCGAATGTTTCTGAGCGATATTGGTATCAAATGAAAAGTCTTGATGAGGCTTCAGCACAGAACTATTATAATTGTGATGCCTAGGACGGGTCCCCAAATATGAGTCAAAACGTGGACCCGAATGACCCGGGAATATTTCTCAGTGATATTGGTATCCAATGAAGAGTTTTGAGCAGGGATTTTTACATAGAAATGAACTCATTACGATACATAGGTCGGGTCCCAAGGTGTGGGTCAACACGCGGACCCGGATCACACCGGGATATTTCTCAGGTATATTGGTACCAAATGAAGTGCTGAGCAGAGCCTTTACACAGAGATGAATTGATTATGATTCCTAGGTCTGATCCCTAAATGTGGGTCAAAACGTGGACCGGGATGGCCCCGGAAAATTTCTGAACGATATTGGTGTCAACTCAAAGGCAGGGCTTTTACATAGAGATGAACTCATTATGATTCCTAGCTCAGGTCTCCAGATGTCAAAATGTCAAAATGTGGATCTGGATGACCCCGGATAATTTCTCAGCCATATTGTTATTTAATCACGGCGCATGACGATTCCTAGGTTTGATCCCAAGGTATGGGTCAATATGTGGACCCGGATAACACCGAGATATATCTTAGGAATATTGGTACCAAATGAAAGGTGTTGAGCGGACTGTCATGTAGGTCCGTACCCATTACGATTTCTTGGCCAAGTCTCCAGATACCGTACGCATTATGGTTCCTAGGTCAAGTTCCCAGATGTGGGTCAATAAGTGGACTCGGATGAGCCCGGGATGCTTCTGAGCAATACTGATATAAAATGAAAGTGTTGACCGGGTCTGCTACATATATAGAGATATTTTCATAGTGATTCTTAGTCCCGATACCCAATTATGGGTAAAAGAGACGATTCGTACACCACGGAATGTTTTTAAGCAATGATGGTATCAAAAGAGAAGTGGAATGCAGGGTATGTTATGCTAAACCCAGTTCCCTAGGGAAAGAGGAAGAGTAATGAGACTGGGAAAGGCAAAGGCAAAGGGACGGAAAAGGAGAGGGAGAATATAATAAAAATGGAATGAAGAGGATGGGGAGACAGTAAGACAGGGAATTAGAGAAGGAATAAGAGGGGGAATAAAAAGGAGAAAGACAGAAAAGGAGAGGTAAGAGAGAGCGGTAGAGAAAGGGAAGCGGAAATGTGATGGGAAAGGAAAAAGGAAACGGAAATGAAAGGAAAGATAAATGGAAAGGGAAAGAGAAAGAGAAAAGTAGAGGGAAAGGCATTTGGAGACTAATACGAAGAAAAATAACATAAGATAATGAAGAGGGCAAACTTTTGAAAATATCAATTTTTTCCTTCACTTTTTTGAACTTATCTGAATTGTGCTGAGCACTGCAGCCCGAGGTAATTTCGGTTTCTAGATACTTCCAACATATTTTAAAGTGTGCCGATTTCCGCTTCAAGTACCTATAATTGGAAGTGTGCCAAAGCAAAGCTTGGCCGGGTACAGCTAGTTATAAATAAATGACAAAGTAAATAGAGTAAACGTTAGGTTTTGAACGATAAGTAAAGCAGATGGCTGAGAACTGTACAGACCAAAGCCTAATACTATGTAGACTTGATAAGTCCAGAACAAACTCGAGGCAACTTCCTAATATTTTAAATGATCTACGGAAAATTGTACAAGTTTTAGACTATTAAAGGAACATTCTATGAATCAACGAGAAAAAAAGTACTACACCCTAACAATGCAATGATTGTCGCGGACCTAAGTAGGCTCTAATACAACCAAAAATTTCTATTAATGCCCTACATATCTATATATATATATGTATGTACATACATATATTA
The DNA here is from genome assembly GCA_960531455.1 of Urophora cardui. Classification (NCBI taxonomy): domain Eukaryota; kingdom Metazoa; phylum Arthropoda; class Insecta; order Diptera; family Tephritidae; genus Urophora; species Urophora cardui. The sequence continues at coordinate 119,102,694 of OY482670.1, read as the reverse complement.
AAAGGACAGTTCCATAAATGCTGTCTCACTTAGAGAAATTTTATTTGAAGAAAGTAGACGAAGCCAAGAAAAAATACGGAAACCACACCGAGACAATAAGATCAAACCAGAACAGGTACCAAGCAAAGAAAATACGGAGGCAAAATGGAGATAAGACTACGATAAATCAGAAGCAAAGCGAAGACAGACCGGTGATCGTTAAGAGAACGAAGATAAGCTGCAAACAAAAGGAAAAGAAGACGAAAACAAGTCAAGATACTTAGCTTTGTATATCTATGTACGATGAAGACGAAATGGAGGCAAAACAAAAGACGAAAACACAACATAGACAAAATTGCGACAATACAAATAGAGAACGAGTATGAGCAAAAATTAAAAACAAGAAGCAGACTTTTCGAAGAATATGCAAAAAATTATGAAACCAATTGCTCAGACAACATCATTCGGTGACGGAGGCAACATTTTGTGATTGAGTGAATATTTAGGGACTTTGAAAACAATCATTAAATGAGTCTGGGAGGAACAGTTTTTTTCACACATTTTAAAAGAAAATTTTTCTCCGTCGGATATTTTAAATTACGAATCTTTTAGAAGAGGGTATCTTAATGGAGTACTTTCCGGACAAAACAATTAGTTTTACATATGTCCTACCTATTTCTAATATCTTTTTAAATGCGATCCTAAAGTTTAAAGTTATCATATTAAATATGTACGAGTATTTTACTTTTCCTTTTCTTTTTTTTTTTGCAGGCAAATAATTTAACAAAAATTAGTATTCTTCTAAATCTAAATTTGAAACGTAAAACATATCAACGAATATATTTAAGAAACAATAACGAATAAAAAGGATGCTTAGTGTGTGAGATTGCTAAGGAAAAATAAAAATTAATTGTGTGTGGAGCAACAAAGAATAAATCAGAACTTTGTAGTTCAAAGCAGAGCAAACCATTACAGCTGCTAAAGCAACAATAACAGTAATATGACTTTTAAAAATCGACAAGAAAAACAACAACAATAATAATGTCGTTATTCTATGCAAATTACACGAAGCGTACAACGTCTCGGCTAATGCCCACAACACCCAAAATGAACCTGGCGCTGCCTTCGTCGTCGTCGTCGAGGCTGTTTAAAGGAAATTTGCCATAAAGCAGCACATCCATACTTATTCAAGTCATTAATAGTTATAAATACATACATACATACATATGTATGTACAATGTACATGGATACATATGTATATGTAGTGTGAACACAAAGCATTCGCTCAACAAATGAAAAATATGTGTGTGTAAAATTTAATGTAAATGCCGTGACGTTTTATTTATTGTCTAGCGAGAAAACAGCAAAATACAAACATACGTATTAACAAAGCCAATAACAACAAGTGTCAAAGTGAAATAATAAATAATAGTACATAATAGAAAAAACGCGCAGCACATAAACGGCAACGTAAGTGGGTGCTACGTTACGTACATACATACATGCACACCTATATACGTTATTGAGGCGTAGTAAAAGGCAAAATACCTACAAAGAAACAACAAGAACAATAACGAGTAACGAGAACGAGTACATTTTTGTGTAGGTAATACGTCAAGGACATTGACGAGCTACATACATACATATGTATGTAAGCAGACGACGCCAAGTTTGAGTGAACCGAAGGGATACATCGTACATACAAACCTAAAAGAAGACGAAAGGATACGAAACGGCTGCGAACGACAGCGGCAATAAGAACAATAACAAAAATACAAACAACAACAAAACAAACCACAACAGCGTGAAATTCACAAAAAGTCTGTCAGTCAACCACAAGCGGAAGCGAGGCCAGCCAAGCCAAGCCAAGCCAAGCAAAGGAGTCAAATTGTTGTGATGTTGTTGGTGTTGGTGGCGATTGAAATACATATCAATATTCAAGGAGTAGAAGAGTTGAAAGTGGCAGAAAAACAAGAAATAACACAACAACAAAATACAAGCATAAATATAAATTAGTTATGGCACGTCAATGAAACCATTGAAGGACAGATAAGTCACCCTGTTGCTGCTGAACAAAAATTTGTGTGCGCCGACAAAGGCAAGGCGAGGCAAGGCGAGGCAAGGCAAGTCTGCTTTGTGTTCTACAATTACATTAGAAGAAGAAGACAAGGGTTTCTTCGGCACGCCGACAATAGCAATTTTAAAATCAATCTTAACAATTTGCGATTACAAACAACTGCAGTTAACAGCAACGAGGGCTGAAAGCACACAAAAAAGTTTGTAAGTAACTAACTAAACAAGAAAACGCACCAAACACATTAGCGCAAACGGCAAAACAAACCAGGAAAACTAACCAACCACCAGTGTTGCCAGAACTTTTCCAGAGTTCCAGCTAGATTCTCAAAAAAAAAAAAGCTAGAAAAAGCTAAAAAAAAATGTTTCACACATCAAAATAAAATTTAAAGCTACAAAAAGAAGCTAAAAAAAAATTACGAAATTAGCCAGTAGAACTTGGAGCGAGATCTCCCCAAGCGAGGGCAGAAGGGTAATCTATTTGATATCATTTCCGAGCAATACCAAAATTTTTTCAGTTTTATTTTATTTTGTTTGTGTTTATTACTTCCCTTCCTAGGACATACAATGTTAAAAGCAAGTATACAAAATTGTATGCTTATAGACGAAGTATAGGAATTATTTATTGACAAGTACTTCCAGATTAATAAAACGATGATCCCAAGTCCTACTGCGTATTTTAATGCTTTATTAATAGGTGATTTCCCATAGCAGTGATCCGGACAAAAAAATTGCAAGCAACTGCAACAACAATTTTTTGATCCTGATGTTTATCTGGATCAAAAAATCTCTTACAATCTATACGGACCCGAAATGGATCCAGATAAACATCAGGATCACAAAATTGTTGTTCCATTTGCATGGAACATTTTCATGCGGATCTGGATCACAGCCAGGGGAACTGGCCTAATGTGTTTTCAAAACACACATAAATTCAAGGTCAATTTAACAGGTCGGTTCAAGATACATACACACATACACGCCGTGAGCTTAATGTCGAACTCTCATGACCAATATGTCAAAACTGTAAGGAAGACGAAATAATTTTACATTCGGCTCACGAATTTGGCGAACTGTAAAAACGAAGGCATGTATAGAATATGCAGAAGTAAACAAATTGGATAGCTGTCGAAGAAGAACAAGAAGTCAGCTGATCTGACGAACCGACGTGTTTAGTGGAGCCTGCATAAGTTATTTATTTTCATATACTATATGTAAATTTGTACTTCAGTGTCAATAAAAATAACGAAATGTTAAAAAAAATGTTTTACATTCAAATAATGGTAACTATGATGACTGTATGTATGTATATGAGCAGTGAGCAGCGCTCATTTTTTGGGGAGATTTAGCAAATAAAAAAGCTAAAAAAAAAAGCCAAAGCTAAATCAAATTTTTGCAGCTAAAAGACAAGAAAAAAAGCTAAATCTAGCTTGAAAAAAGCTAGAATGGCAACGCTGCCAACCACCCACCAAACAAACGAATATCTCCACACACATACACACACAACTATCGTGGCCGATACCCAACTCAACTCATTCAACTTCTTGGTTATTTATTTGGCTTTAAGAACTAAAGCAAATATTAATATCAAACAACGCGAGCGAAAAAATAAGGCCCAAACGGCGCAAAGAACAAAAAGTGTATATGTATAAATAAAGAAAAAATAAAAACAAATATAACGAATAAAATATTTATTAGTAAGTAAAAACGAGCGGCTGATGCAAAGAACCAACCAACCGTGTAACGAGCAAGGCGCGTGTTTCTATGACAATGTTCCAGTGACAGTGTGTGTGTTTTTTTTTTTTTTTGTAATTTAAGCCTAATGTCGAGTGAAAGAATGTATTTACTTACTTCTTTGTAAATACATAATAAATAATCAATGAATTTGGCTTGAATATAGCCATACAAGTGTACAAGGATACATACGCAGCTACAAAATAATTATCCAAAAACATTGGATAGGAGCATCCCATTAAAATGGCACGACGTAAAGGCAGCGGAAGAGGAAGTAAGTTAATATATGTACATAAGTACTTATTGATATTTACATACATAAATGTATAATGTATATTATAATTGAATTTTTGTAGGGACATATAATTTATATTACACTGGTCGACAAGTTTTTGTTACAGAAATAAAATTATACTTTTCTAAAGGATTTCGGTACGCTGAATCCGAATCTGAATCTCAATTCAATTCAATTCAATTCAATTCAATTCAGTTCAATTCAATTCAATTCAAGTCAAGTCAAGCCAAGTCAAGTCAAGCCAAGTTAAGTTAAGTTATTCCGGGGTTATCTGGATCCACTTGATGGTCTAGCCATCACTACAGCTCTATATTGAAGCCGTTCCCAACACTTTTCATTTGATACCAATACCACTTAAAAATATCCGGGTGCGCATTTTGACCGATATCTGGGTATCCGGCCAAGGAATCATTATGAAGAGAACTCCAAGTAAAAGCTTTGTTCATAACCTTTCATTTCATACCAATATTGATCCGAAACATTCCGGGTTAATCCGGGGTCACATTTTGACCCATATTTGGGGACCCGGCCCAGGTATCACAAATAACATAATTCTACGTCGAAGTCCTCATCAATACCTTTCATTTGGTAGCAATATCGCTCAGAAATATTCGAGGGTCATCCGGTACACCTGTTGACCCTTATCTGGAGACCCGGCCTAGGCATCACTATTAAAAGAGCTCTATATTAAAGTCCAGATCAAGAACTTTCATCGATACCAATATCGCTCAAACACATCCCGACGTCATCCAGATCCACCTTTTAACCCATATAAGGAGACCCGGCATGGAAATCACAATAAAAATAGGTCTGTGTTAAAGCCCTGCTCAATACCTTCAATTTCATACCAATATCGTTCAAAAACATTCCCGAGTTATCTGGGTCCACATTTTAGCCCATACCTCGGGAGGATGTCTAGGCATCACAATGAAAATAACTCTATGTTGAAGTCCTGCTCAACACCTCTCATTTGATGCCAATATCGTAGGTGTAGGTGCAGACGTTCTTGAGTTATAGCACAGTATGCATGTGTAAACAGGTTTTTGATTGCCACCGAGACAAACAAGAAACCGTGCAAAAACAAACATATGAGTCCCCTACGCGGCGCCGCCTGGCACGACTGCGACGCCTCCACTGAACACGGCAAATGACCAAACGAATCTGTCTATGCTTGCGCTTTTTTGAGTTTTTCGAAATTTAAAACCGGGAAAAAGGTATTAAAGTCTTAGAAATGCGCAAAAAAAAGTACATGGTTCTCGAGAATTTACAATTTTGTGACATTATAAAAAAAGAATTATTAAAATCCGTCCAGTACTTTTTGAGTTATCGCGTTACATACATTTTCCATACAATCAATTTTATATAATTAGTATAGATACATATGAATGTAATTAGACAGCACGGACTTTTTTCCCGAAAAATCAGTAGAATATAGATAAATTTCTCATTCCAGCAAACATTCTCTGCACCCTCATAATCTGGAGTCCGATATGAGTCTGAAATATTTGTATAATACTCATGAGCCTTGAGCTTTTGGAATCCAACATTAGGCAAAAATATGTGTGAAATATGAGCTCAATATTTTTTTTCAAATGACTTTTTTGTTTTTTTAAAATAATAATTGCAATTCATAGATTCTGCTTCGAACAAAGGGAAGTATAAAATTATCGCTAAAGTATGTCCAATATAATGTTGAATGTTCCACTATATGATGGCATTGGATTGAATTTCAGGTTGATGGCAGATTCGAATTCCGTGGAGAAGAAGAACTCGAAAAGAAGAGGAGGAGTGAGGCTGTATTTGAAGAGAACTTGGTGAGGGGAAGGAAAATGCAAAAAAAAAATAATGATTTTTTGATTTTACTAATCATTGAAGATCCAAAAAAGAGTCATACATATGAGTCCAATACGTGTATTTTATGACTCTTATTCAGGCTGGGCGACCAGCTTAGGAACAGAAATACATACATTTCGGACTTCAAAATGAGCTCATAATGAGTGTGAACGCTCCGGCTTAGGATTCTTTTATGACTCCGAATGTTTACTGGGATATGACAATATTTTGGATCAATGGTGTAAAACACAGCGGATTCGCCTCGTATTCGAGAAGAGTTCGCTTCTCTGTTTCTATTATTGCGGCGATACTTCACGACGTTTGATAGGCGAATCCAAATTCCCAGGCGCCCATTTGCGTATTCTCGGATCATTGGCTATTCTGCGAATACGCCTCGTAAATTTAAGTCCAAAGAGAATTTTATCGCGAAAACTAAGATTTATCAAAATAAAAAAATGCTACTCCGAGAATTAGTTTTTTCACGAGTCCACAAAATTACATTCACCTACGCGAATTCATCTCGAATTCGCCACGATATCATCCTCGCTTAAGTGTTTGTTGTGTACACATACATATTTACCCATCTCCCTGCTCTCAAATCACAGCATGCTGCGCCGTGAAAATGATTACCCAGCTGAATTGTGTTGAATTCACAATGAATTCACGTGCACACGCGTCTCAACAAGAATAACAAAAACTTAATAGTCTTGGTCCTTGCCGTTAAATTTATTATTGGCCGAAGTGTTTTGTAATCGAGACATTAATTTTTCTCCTACATAAAATATATACATACATACATACTTGTAGTTAGATACATATGCCCAGCAAACACAGTCTCTAACGTTAGAAATTTTGTCGAGATTACCTTAGATAACTAGTGTAATTCTCTATATATTCTCAAATCGATAATTAGGGTTGAAAACTACACTAGAATTCGATTAGCGAGTGATTAGAGAAGGAGCCAAATCTCACGCCTTTTATCAATTCTCAATATATTTCTGTGATATATTGAATATACATACATACATATATTGAAATTAGATACTAAAAAATGGTGAAGTTAATATTACCGTAGTACAATGTTTTCCATTAAAAAGTACAAGAAGTACCTTTAGTTTAAATAATAAGACTGAATTTTGTTTAAATTTCAGTTCTTATAAATGTGGTAAACATATACATGTCAATATATATAATCATATACAATTTAGGCACATATTGCGCTAATAAAATCTAAACAATGAAAAAATCATATAAAAGGAGACAAAGCTTTGTTTTTCATTTCAATTGGAAGTATTTGCCAATTCTGATTAGAATCTCATTAGAGAACTACATTAGAATTCGATTCGAGAATTACAATTTTCTCGATTTGAGAATTAGGTACCCTTTTGTTTGAGAACGCTATGATTTTCGATAGATTTTCGAGTCGTCCTCTAACGTTAGAGGTTTGAGAATGAGGCTAGTTCTCGAGTCATTCTCAAATCGATAACTAACCTCAGTGTTTGTTGGGTGAACATATTAGATAAAAACTCAAGGTCAAACCAAAGTAGGGAATATATCTTATTCTTGTTCTTGCTGAGTTGCTTGACTCCGATTAACGTCGCTGACACGAAACAAATTGCCTGCCAATACAAACATGAGCGAATAATAAATTCGATAGAAAGTAAATTAATGCCAGTTCCGAGCAAGATTTAACACCCACACACACATGGATGGAAGAAGCAACAGTTCTAATAACAACAACAAACAGCAACAGGCCTATATTTATTCATTTTGTTGTATGCCACTCCTGGGAAGATTGTAGTCCGTGGCTCCTTGACACATTTTTTGTGCTTATATTATAATTTCATTTACATACTTATACTCGTATATGTACTACATTTGTGCTGTATACATATGTACATATGTATGTATATCTGTACATCGGTATGTATGTAACCTACATTGATAAAAAAAAATAATGTAAATTTCATCGATATTTGCATGCCGTATACCCAGCAAACACAGTCTCTAACGTTAGAAATTTTGTCGAGATTACCTTAGATAACTAGTGTAATTCTCTATATATTCTCAAATCGATAACTAGGGTTGAAAACTACACTAGAATTCGATTAGCGAGTGATTAGAGAAGGAGCCAAATCTCACGCCTTTTATCAATTCTCAATATATTTCTGTGATATATTGAATATACATACATATATTGAAATTAGATACTAAAAAATGGTAAAGTTAATATTACCGTAGTACAATGTTTTCCATTAAAAAGTACAAGAAGTACCTTTAATTTAAATAATAAGACTGAATTTAGTTTAAATTTCAGTTCTTATAAATGTGATAAACATATACATACATGCGAATATAAGTATATAATCATATGCAATTTGGCACTAATAAAATCTAAACAATGAAAAAATCATGTAAAAGGAGACAAAGCTTTGTTTTTCATTTCAATTGGAAGTATTTGCCAATTCTGATTAGAATCTCATTAGAGAACTACATTAGAATTCGATTCGAGAATTACAATTTTCTCGATTTGAGAATTAGGTACCCTTTTGTTTGAGAACGCTATGATTCTTGATAGATTTTCGAGTCGTCCTCTAACGTTAGAGGTTTGAGAATGAGGCTAGTTCTCGAGTCATTCTCAAATCGATAACTAACCTCAGTGTTTGTTGGGTAGATGGCGGCGCAGACAAGTTGGAATGGCGTTTCTTGTGCCTAGCATTGAATGACGACAGCTTGACAAAGCGTAACGATATAAACACTTATGTGTGTACTTATCCCTGCAGGAAATGAATCTAACGTAAAAATAACTTTAAGTTGCTTACAAATCAACTGGTATTGACTATTTACTGTAAATTTCCATATACTCGGACTAACTATTTTTGTTCGGTGATGGCCACAATCCGGTCAACTATGGTTACTTCTGCATGAGATGTCAACCAACTATTATGTAGCTACTTTTCGAACACAAAAAAGTCAATGGCTATTTTCTGACTACATCTAAACCAGCTAGTTGGTTTGACATTACTTAGAAATTAGTAAAAAAGGTTGTAGTTTAATAACAACTAATAAAAACCAGATTTAAACCCGCTGTTAAAATAAATAATTTCTGTTTATTTAAATTAATACTCCACTTATTATTCACATTAATTAATACAGATCTATGTATGTACATATATATTCTGGAAATCAAGGTGAAGATCATCACCTAAAGCAGCCATGGGCGATTGAGCCCATATGGGTATTTACCCGTACGGGTCGCGTCGGCTCATTGCATGGGGATGGTGAAATAGGTAAATGTACCAGCTGGTGGGGAGAAGGACGAACTCAAACTGAGCATATGGTTGCCACACTTGGTAATTAATTCCAAAATAGGTATTTTTTTGCGGTTGGTAATTTGGTAACTATCAAATGATTTTAGTATTTTTCTTTTTCAATATGACAAAATTATTCTAAGGTATACTTAATTTGTTAATGTTAAAAATGTTTTTTTTGTTGGGGTAAGTGGAAAAAAATTCAACAACTATTTACAGCGAAGGTTGAGTGTATAGCTATTTCACGAAAAACCATTTTCGATCATCAGCACTCTTTTCGGAAGTGGATGCACCGGGGATTGAACCCGAGTCCATTCCAACTTCAGCCGCAATGACCCAACGGATAAACACACTCGGCCATTGAGACTCTGTGCAAGCTGTTGGATTTTCGGGTTCAATCCCCGGTGCATCCACTTCCGAAAAGAGTGCTGATGATCGAAAATGGTTTTCGTGAAATAGCTATACACTCAACCTTCGCTGTAAATAGTTGTTGAATTTTTTTCCACTTACCCCAACAATTAAAAATTTAATTAAAAATAAAAATTTCGTGCTAAGCACTAAAAACTCTTTCAAATGTTTTTTTTTAATTTCTACTAAAGCTATGACCAAAGAAAAATCAAACGAACTACAAACAAAATTCATTCATAGATGTGATTTACGTTTCAGATAATTTTTTTTTGTAAACCAAAGCAGGTGTACTTCTTTTAAGTTTCTTTTATCATTCGAATTATGAAGGCGATAATTTGTTAGTCTGTTTGTAATTTTTTGGTTATTTTGTTGGGAATTATTATCAACATTTTTTTAGGATAGTGGCAACCAATATGAACCAATATTGAGCGCGCTAATGCATATTCGGTATTGAGAACAAGAGAGCATATATATATATACATATGTACATTAAGGTGGGGCCAATTTTTTTTTTTTGGAAATTCAATTTGTTCCAAAGCCAGAACGGCACCTTCCTATCCCAGAAATAAGCCTGTAAAATTTTATTGACCTACTCGCATGTATTTTCCCTTAAATTTGGTAAACATTTTATATATGAAAAGTAAGGTGGGTAAAAGGGGGTTGACCCCCGCTGGGGGGTGTTATGGAACGCACTGTAAAATGTATATGAAATTAAAGGGAATCAAAATACCTATCGAATGGTATAAAAATATTCGAAATCGGTTCAGTAGTTTTTAAGTAATTGCAATTTAAAGAATGCATAATATAAACTTTGACCTTTAATAACTTTTGTTGTTGTTGTTTCCAAAAAAAAATTCACTTTAATACTCAGCTTAGCCATGTTTATCAATCCTCATACTTGGTTTTGTGCTTTTATAATTTTCAAAATTTCATATTTGTACCAGATCGTGCTTTCAACTTTGCGGGGCTGGGGGCAGTTCAAAATGTCATCCTATGGCCATAAAATTTTGTGGGGTTCATTAAGGCAACTTTTCATTGGTACGTTCAAAAAAAAAAAAAAACAAAAAAAAGCTCCATATGTATTCACTCCACCTTAATGTACATGCCAAAAGCACAAAGCACACTTGCTTCAATAACGACACAACACAATTTTCTGAATCGATACTTAGTAGTGAGAATCAGTGTTATTTATTTGTTATGAAATTTTATGGTCATAGATGAAAATTAAAGGCTTTATTTAAAAAATATTGTTGCTTTAGTATAGTAGCTTACTTCCATATATAGCGAAGAAAACATAAATTGGTTTTTTTAAATTATGACACTAATGAAGTAAATGGCATCGGAGTTCGAAAGCAATAGCGAGAAAGAAACTGCAAAATTAACGATTGTACAGAGTTGCCGCTGAGGCCACTAAAGTGACAATTTGAACCTTTTTTAAGAGCCAGGCTACCGGAACCCAACTTTTTGAAAATATGCAATATTTGAACCTTTTTAAACATTTGGGCCACTTTTGGTCCTTTTTTACTTTCAAACCTATAATGTAATAAATATTTTTTAGTTTTTTTCTTAAATATAAAAAAAGCTTTTTTACGTTTGTTTTTACATGGCCGTTTTCTGCTACTGTTGTTGGTATGTAAATTGTAATAAAAGGAAAATTGAGAATTAAGCAAAACAAAGCTGACGGCGGTGGTAGCTCAATGGGATGCTATTGGCTTACCAATCGAAACGACTTAAGTTCGATCCTCGGTTGAGGCCGCCTGAAGAAGTCTGATGAGGGGATGTGGTGGTCTCCGAAATGGATCCATAACCTCCACCAAAAAAAATTTTTTAAATTTTTCTTAATTAAAAACTGGCCAATAGCTCATATAAAATTCACATAAAAAAGCCTCTTTGTTACCTTTTCACTTTTCATTAGCAATTCTCCGCTGCGAAGGAAAACCCCGAAAAAGTTATTTGGGAGTAAAAATTTTTAGAATGCAAGAAAATTGTTTTAATAAACCGAAATAGAAGAGTTTTCGCACAACGTGGGGGAATGAAAAACAACTTAAATGAGAACTAGTTGTGAATTTGTTGCAAATATGTTAACGCTGCCAGCAGTACATCAACAGAAAGATTATTTTCAAAACTTTCACTATTTAAGACCAAGGGTACAAACCGCTTGCAAATTGCTTTAAGCATTAAATAAACCATAAAAATATATAAAAATGTGTTTCTAGCTAAAAAAAATTTGGGAAACACTTTTTTACTTTTTTCGGCCACTTTTCGAAATTTTTTAGCGGCAACACTGCACATTTTATTATTGGTGAATTCCTCTCTCTATATAAAACAATGTGGTTTTCATTTTTAGTGTTTCCGCAATTTTAATATTATAAATACTTACTTTTACACAAAATTTACAATTCAACACACAAATTAAACTTTTTACGCGGCCGGTTGAAAATTAAATTTTGTTTGACTTCATCAAACAGCTGATTGCTGTCATTGGCATCTGTGCTGCCACATTGCCATTTTAATTTACTAACGAGTAAAAGTGGTAATCGAATTTTGGATTCCTCTGCATGACTTATGGTCCACTTAGACGTTAGTTATTCTAAATACATTAAAAATTAACTATTTTCTGCAATTGCCACAAAGTAGTTACTTATAAGCTAGCTATTTTTCGCAATTAATATTTTTTTACTGCAGGGATATTACTAAGTATAAAAACATACATACATTCAAATGTATTTAGATACATCACCACAAACATTGCGGTTAAATATCCATTTGAGAATGACTCGAGAACTAGCCCTTTTCTCAAACCTCTGACGTTAGAAGGCGATTCGAGAAACTCTCGTAAATCATAAGGGATACCTCAAACCAGGGCTGAAATTTATTGATATTTTTAACGATAAACAAAAAATAATTTTGTTTATGTTGAAACTTTTCATTTTAAAAGCATAAAAAATTTAACAAAATTCAGACTGCTTCAACAAAAATCAAAAAAATTATCAAAATTTTTTTCGTTTCGATAATTGCCGAAACAAAATTTGTTTAAAAATATTGTTTCAGCTGCAAACAAAAAATTGATTACCAAAATAATTTTGTTTCCTGTGCCTATAAAAAAAAAAACTGAAAACCTACCATATAAATATGTATTCATACATACATATGGACATACATATATATGTACATATATCTTAGCAACAAACAAACAAACATAAACAAAACGAAATCATTTTTGTTATTTTGTTTTGATATCAAATTAGCAAAATTAATTGTGATACAATTTTATTGATAATTTTGGAATCGGAAATATTTTGGTTTTGATAAGCAGTAAAGCAATATAAATTTTTGATATTTTTTTTTATATGTTTATTGAAACAAATTTTTTTTTGTTTATTTTGTTGAGCAGCCTTGCCTCAAACAAAATGGTATCCAGTTCTCAAATCAAATCAAATTACATAAAAGTCTCGAATCAAAATCTAGCGTAGTTCTCTCATAAGAATTTGCAAATACTTCTCTGTCCAATCAGTTTCCAATTGATTTCTAGTGTTGTTTTCTACCTTCGCTTTCGATTAGAGAATAGTTTGAGAATAACACTAGTTATCTAATGTAATCACTACAAATTCTCTAATATTAGAGATTGTGTTGGCTGGGAGAGTCTATAAAGGATATCGCATAATAAAAACCTATTTATATGCAAATTTCTTAAAAGCATACTCGTGTGTATACCAACGCAGCCTATGAAAGTGAAAGTGTTTAAAAATGAGAAGGAAACTCTTTGATTTTAGGGATGGTAAATGTTTGAAGCTGTTGCTGGATCATGTAGAACAGCACACACAAGCAAATGTGTGCATCTTCACCGCTTATTCTCTTTACTTTACTTTGAATAAATTAAAATTGTTTTTTTTTTATAGAATTCTACCTTTTTTAGAAACTTTTTTCCAGTTTGAAAAAATTATGAAAAATGTAATCAATGCATTATTTCGACATCATACTCAATTTAATGATTAATGTCAATTCCAATTTCAATTTTATTTGATAAGCCAATCTCAATTTCGATATCAATCTCAATTCCAATCTTAATCACAATCTCATTCTTAATCTATTTCAATTTTTTCAATCTCAATCTTTGTCTCAATTTTAATCTCAGTCTGAATCCATTTCAATTTGAAATTTAATATCAATTTCTCTTTCAATTTCAATCCAACTCTTAATTTAAATTTCAATCTCAATCTTACTTTTTTTCGATTTCAAAAATTAGAAAAATGTTTGAAAAATTTTATGAATTCATTGTTTTGATCCCATTCTCAATTTCATTATCAATCTACATCCCAATCTCAATCACGATCGCATTCTTAATCAATTTCAATTTTATTGTGTGAATATATTTCAATTTTAGTTTCAGTGTCAATATCAATCTCAATCTTTGTCTTAATCTTAATCTTAGTTTCAATCTTAGTCTGAATATATGTATTTTAATTTTAAATTTAATATGAATTTCTAATGCAATTTCAATCCAACTCTTAATTAAAATTAAAATTTAAATCTCAATCTTATTTTTTTTTCGATTTAAAAAATTAGAAAAATGTTCGAAAAATTTTATCAATTCGTTGTATTGATCCCATTCTTAATTTCATTATCAATCTCCATCCCAAGGCCGTATCTAGGGGGGGGGGGGGGATGGCAGGGATCAATCCCCTCCCCCCCCCCCGAAATTAATGCGATAAAATTTTTTTTAATAATATAAATATGCTTAATTGTATTTTTTAGAAGCATAGAAATCATGTAAAAAGTTAGTCTCAATTATTATTTGTATCTATGTATGTACTAGCAAGTACCCGGCTTACTTCGTTGCGCCGCAAAAATTAAATATACTGATGTTTAGCTTTGAGTAGAGTGTAAAAATGGGTTACACATTCATATTTTGTGCTTGTTTTCTGCAAGGAATGTAATATACCACCCTCCTTTAGATGAAATGCAAACACTTTAAAATTAAACAACGTTATAAACAATACATTTATTAAAAACAAAAAAACTCAAAGTTATAATAATTCAAACAACGTTTGGTACCTACACAGAGCGAAAACCACCTAATAAAATAGAACAAAAGTAAGAAGATATCTCTATAGTTTTTCTTTAAGAAGAATCCCTACTTACTTTTAATGGGATAGTCTTTTTAATAAAATCAAGAAGAAATCTTCGAATATATATGTGGATATCTCCTTGAATTAATAAAGAGGGCGTTCTTCTTATTTTTATTAGGTTATCTAATTAAATTTATTAAAAAGTTAGTCTTATATACATACATATGTAAACTGAGTTAGCGGTTCACAGTCGACAACAATAATGCGTAAAGAAAAGTTGAGTAGAAAGTTTTTTATTTATTGTAAGAAGGTATACTTTTAAATAAAATTAAAAAGATTTACCTCCCAAAAATAAGGAGAAATCTCTATGGAAATATCTTCGAAAAATTGAGTAAGAAGTTTTCTATTTATTGTGAGAAGGTATACTTTTAAATAAAATTAAAAAGAAATCTCTATGGAAATATCTTCGAAAAATTTAGTAAGAAGTTTTCTAATTATTGTAAGAAGGTATACTTTTAAATAAAATTTAAAAGATTTACCTCCCAAAAATAAGAAGAAATCTCTATGGAAATATCTTCGTCAAGAGACAATCTTCTTATTTTTATGAGGATTATTTGGCTCTGTGTACATTAGTAGGCAAATTAGTTCATAAAATAAGGTACATCTTGTTCATTAATTAAAAACTTCCGTGAACACAACATTCTTTGTTTTGTTCCCATTTCCAGGTATAAGAAAACTCTGGTTTTGTGGCGAACCAGTTCGCGACAGAGCGACATACATTTGACCGTGAGAAAACACCTCGTTGCGAAGGTCTACCCCAATATAGCTAAATGTTTGCCCTTGGGACTTAGTACAAAAAAACGCAAATTTCACTCATACGACCCATGAAAAGGGAAGAATGTTCCATATAGTTTAAATCCGGTCTGTAGTTAAATGCTGATTTCGTATGAATCGCCACATGTCTCCTCTGCATTCCACGCAACCGTGTGTTCTCTAAACGATTTGCATCTTCAGCGACTGTCCCGTTTCTTCTGAACCTAATTCGGCGCCTGTTTCCAGAAGATATAGATAACTGCGGTTTTGCTTTTGGCATGTCTAAGAAATTGTTTAACAAAATCATAAACTTATAATTAACTTAATTGGGTAAGAGCTTAATTTAAAATTTTACCATTGAAATTAATGGTGATTTCGTTTCATCAAAAAAATGCGCATTTTTGTTACACTCTTCAATTTTCCGTTTTCGTTTGCAAAATGAAGGTAAAACGTCAAACAGAATATGTTTTCTTTTTTTTAGTGGTTTTATTAGGCTAGTGGATCTAGTGGTAATTTAGTGTAAAAAAACTACATAAGTTTTTCACTTGCTACCCTGTTTTCGTTTCCTAAAAATGTACACTTCAGTGGTGTAAAAAACTCACACTTTTTACCCTCTGAAGCTTTGACAGGGTAGCTGGTTGCACTGAAAATCAGCTGACGAAAATTTTATTTGACAGATAAATATGGTGAAATTAATTGGATTTTGCAATAACAATTAAATATGGGTGATAAGCGAAACCTAATTATTCATGCACATAGCATAGCAAACGGGGCAGATATGTATGTAATTTGAATTTGAAATGTTTTTTTTTTTTAGTTAATCCCCCCCCAAAATAAAATCCTAGCTACGGCCTTGCTCCATCCCAATCTCAATCACGATCGTTTTCTTAATCAATTTCAATTTTAGTTTCAGTGTCAATATCAATATCAATCTTTGTCTTAATCTTAATCTCAATTTCAATCTCAGTCTGAGTATATTTTAATTTTAAATTTAATATGAATTTCTATCTCAATTTCAATCATAATTTAAATTTTCATTTCCATTTCAATCTCAATATTTTTTTATTTCGATTTCAGTATAAAATCTTAATCTCATTCTTAGTACTAGTTTCAGTTTCAGTCTCAATTTCAATTCAATTTAAATCTCAATCTGTTTAATCTCAGTTATTAATTAAAAATTTTAATCTTAATCTTAAACGAAATTGAAATCTCCCTCTCAATCGTAATCTTTGGCTAAAAAATGTTTAAAATTACGTTGAATGAAACATTATGATTCCAAATTTTACTAGATCCATAGGCTTAAGGGCGATCTTCAAATATTGATCTCCAGTGGTACGCCACCACCCATTTTTCCACAAAAATTTTGGCCTATATGCATCTCAAATTTGTATCAAAATTCCTTGAGTCGTTCTGCCGTTATTGAGTAACAAACATCAAATTCACAAGTTTTGCTACTGAACTTTAAAAAAAGAAAGACAAACAAATTACCAAAACTCTATAATCTAATATCCACCTTCGAGAGTTAGATAAATTAAGGTTTAAATTAGATAGTCTACAGCGTTTTGTTCAAAACATATATTTGCTGTTTATAATAGCATGTCTCCACATGACATCGTTCGCTCTTATTATCGGTGTTCGCGCTCTCAATCGTCGTTCAGGCTCAAAACCAAAGCCCAACCCCGCTAATTTCCATACAAAATGCTGAAAGCGAACGCTCGAAATTTACGAGCATTCATTCTGAACACTTTCACCAAACTCGCTTTTATAAATCGTAAATTTTCAGTTTTATTGTTTACAGCAAATCAATTAAATTACATTGAAGAAGAACAATAATGACAAATGTTAAACTGAACGACGATAGTTGCATACGCGGAGACGGTTTAGTTCATCAATAATTTGGTGAGATTGTTCGAGAGTCAATTACGTTATGTGGAGACAGGCTGTTGAGCAATTCAAATTTATCACATTTCGTATTTCCCGCAAAAATTTTACAATTTAACTCGCAATGACTCAGACCATACCTACACAGTAAAAATTTTAGTTTAATTTTAATTCCATTTTGGTATTTATATATAACAATGCCAAAAAGCATAAAATGAAAACCATTCTGGTTTAAAAAAAGAAGAGAATATTGAGAGACAGAAATTATTCTTGGTGTCAAATTAATACTTTCTTGGAATTAAATCAAAAGCAAATTTTCATTATTTTTAGAATGTTTCTGGTATTAAAAATAGTTGAAATGGTATAAGATCAATCCAAAATTGGAATAAATTCTATACTTTTATGGAATTAAGTCAAAACCAAATTTTGATTATTTTTATAATATTTTTGGTAATAAAAATGGTATTAAATCTATCCGAAAATTGGAATAAATTTTATACTTTTTTGGATTTAAAAATAAACCCCCATAAAATTTCCAGTGGATATACTGCAAATAACCCATTATCCCAAAGATTAATAAGAAATTGAATAGCGTTAACATAGTTTATTTACATAAAAATCTAAACAGTAGTAGCAAACACTAAAGTACCTTATATATCGAGCCCTAATCCTCATAAAAGTGTATCAAAAAAAAAAAAGTAAATTTTACAGGACACAGTTTTTTTTAATTTGTTTTGCATACAATTTGTATGCAGCCTTGAAACTTATTTAGTCTCTAACTTCGAAACTGCACATTTCACAGCCATGAAATTTTGGGAGTTGATTCATGTGATAGTAAATTGTCCATTTCCATAAAAAAGCTGAAATCGATCATTTTGTTGGATACACTTTTATGGCGGTTAGGTCTCGATATATATACATGTTGTCACTTTTATAACTAATATTTTGGAGGTGTTCAGGGAAATTTCGGCACCGTCGCGGTTCCTGCAGTGATACTGAAAGAGGGACCCTCAACTGCCTTATGACAGAACAAACAAAGCAAAATTTACCCTCATGATATTTAATTAATCTCCTGTATTACTTACTTGATACAATTATTCGATTCGGGCCATTTAATTGAGTAGATTTAATTACTCCCCCGGATTGCAGTTTTAGAAACATTTTGTTTGTTTTTTTTTTTTACTTTTTTCTAATAATATTTTTTTAATACTTTTTTTTGGTTTTTATTTCAAACTAAAAATACTTTTATGGTAATATAATTGAGAAAGAGAAAGTTTTTTATACTTTTCAGGATTTGTTTTTAAACCATAAATGATTAAACTTCTTTAGAGAGGATTTTAATACTTTTTAAGACTTTATTTTAAAACTACTTTGGAATAAATAAAATTGTAAAACTTCTCATAGTTTAAAAATAAGACCTTTTGGTATTAAAATTCAAATTTAATTCCAAGAATGATTAAATTAAATACCAAATGATATTAGAAATAAACTATAATTTTTTACTGTGTACATATTCGAGAATAATTTAGCAAAATTGTCATATGTGTGTATGTATGTAGCTAAGCCAACCTGTTTTCGCACTTCGCATTATGTTTTTTCTGCGTTATCTACTTTGGTCTTTGTTTGACAAGCTTGATTATTTTTTCACTTTTTTTTTATTTATTTCTGAATTGTCTATTCAAAATCTCGTTGCGCCATAAGTTGACTCATCTGGTTGCTGTTGAGCGTTGAGGGAACACCTATAATTTTTATGTGCATAGATAGTGTGTGCATGTGTAAGTATATTTATACACACGTGAAAACTTTTTCATTTATGTACATTAATGTGCGTATGAATGTATGTTATTGCGTCTGCTTGTGATCGAATGGTGACTTGTTTTGTTATGAGTCAGTGAGTCAGCTTGTCGCCAAGTTGAAAGGTAGGTATTTATGCAGGTTTTAGTACATACATATGTACTAAAATGCGTCGTCGCAAGCTAAATATAATTCTAAATGATTAGAAAACTTTCTCGATTTTGGCTTTCGGAATCTAAATGAAGTTTAAGTAAATAACAGGTTGGAGAAATATTAGTGCGATACTGGAAAAAGTTTATTGCTGAGGCTTTTAAATAAAGCTCCATAAGCTTCCTGGATGGTCTCCTTCAGCTCAAGAGCGCCTTTTACTGGAATTCTTGCGCCTCTTATTCTTAATCATCTTATATCGAACCCCTATGAATAATCTCCAATGTCATGAAGTCCAGCGAGGTCGGATCGAACAAAAATGTTCGAACCCATAATGAATAGTAGCCATATTCGCTAACTGGCCTATAAAAATTTCCCTCTGCTCGCTATTATTCACATATAAATTTGGAAGATAGAAATTTATAGCGAGCAGAGAATTTGTGAATCGAAATCGGCTATTATCTCATACAATTTTATTGACAAACTGTTTTATTTTTATTGCGTATATTTCTGTTATGTTATGTTCAGACACAACCTTAATTGAAAATTAAGAGCCTTCATTCAATTTTCAAGCCCAATAATTCTCAATTTACCATACAAAAATTGACTAAGTTAATGCTTCATTAGAAATTAATGAGTTCCTAATGAAGAGCAATTCTGCATGCAACCCTGTTAGAAGGGTTGTTTCATAAGCAAAATCAAATGTCATGTTCAGAGAAATGTCATTAGCGTCAGGGTCCACTAAACAGGTTGTTTCGTCAGATCAGCTGACTTCTTGTTCTTCTTCATCACCTATCAAACTTTTTTTTTATTTCTGCTTATTCTATACATGCATTCGTGTTTACGATTGGTAAAAGTTGTGAGCTGAATGTCAAATTATTTCGTCCTCCTTGCAGTTTTGACATTTAGGTCATGAGAGTTTGATATTTAGCTCACGGCGTGTATGTGTGTATGTATCTTGAGCCGACCTGTTAAATGGGCCAAGTAAATTAAATATGTCTGAACACCAAATCTAGAGATGTTCAATCAAGCCCAATTGACTTAATTAATTTTTATGTCTGAACATGATATTATGCGCCCATATCTCAAATAGGTAGAGAGAGAATTGAGTTGAATGAACAAACATTGGCAAAGAGAGCACAATGTGTGGCTAGCGTCAAAAATTGCGTTTTGTGAAGAAAAGCTTGTCGTTCAGAAAAAATACATATTCAGTGTAGGGATGGGCAAATTGGAAAAATATATCGATATATATTGTATCGATATTTAAAAAAAACATCGATTTATGCCGTGTAAAAACATCGATATATCAATATATCGAAAGGGCTGGCTTCACATTAAGGAACCACGTCCCGCGAAAAACCACTTCTTCACGGGGCTAGAGGTGCTCTCACAGATCTCAAAACTGGAATCCAAACTTGCCGCAGACTTATAGTTTACTAGATATTTGTTGTTAAAGTTGGATGGATCTACATATATTCTACGAATCCTGAAGTATAAACATAAAAATCATTAATAATTGCTTGAAGAAGAAAGTAATGTAAATTCAAGCACCCGGACATTATGGTTATACCACTTCTTAAAAAATGTTCTGCTGTTAAATTCGAAGCGAATCAGAAATGTATGAAAAATATCGAATTTGGCTCGAAATGGCAAAAAATTATCGATTATCGATGCACGGTAGTTCAAAATATCGTCGATATTATCGGCTGTACTATTTTAAAAATATCGATATATTGATATATCGATGTATATCGCCCAACCCTAATTCAGTGTATTTTCTACTGGCATGCAAGCAAGTGGTCTGTGCGCCGCTTATCTCATTCCGATACAGCAAAATATATTTTTTTACCATTAAATAAGCCGCAACGCTTAAGTTGTGCAAAAAATGTGAATTATTCAGCTAAACAAAAAACACCTTTTTATTATTTCTTATCATAAGGCATTTAAGTACCACAGAAGGCCTTATTATCAGAAATTATATAAGCCGTATTGCCCATGGCCGATAAGCCTTGGAAATAAGGTTTTCTCTCAGAGGGATAGAGAGAGAGAGAGTAGTCCTTACAGCCTGATGACATTTTAACACAGGAAAATCAGCCTTAGGTATTATTACATGTCTTTAAGTATATCTTCTGAAAAAAACGTGAAATAAAGCGTAGAATTTTTGCTGGGAAGCTACATTTGCTAAGCCCAATTGCTCCAAACAAACACATTTAAGCACTCATACGATTTTCATACACACACTCATAAACACTACATTTATGTAAACTTAATAATTTACGCTCCACTTATCATTCCTTTATTTACTTACTCTGCAACGCCCACCCTGCGCACATACATATGTACATTAGACCGTATCGCAAAAAATAAAGTTCGCCGTAAGCCCCCGCATATGATGTCTTTTTGGAAAACATTTCCGGAAAAGTTTTTTTATTTTTTTTTTTTGGACGCCGCTAGATGTCGCTAAAATTTATTTTTCTCATATCTTCGGTATTCATAGTCCGATCTCTAAGTTTAATACACCAATGCCTTTGGCTTGAAAGGGCGGCTTATGCGATGTAATATTATAAACCCTATGTGCGCCATTGGGGTCACTAGCACCCAGTACTTAGTTTATACCACCCTAATGTACATTTTATATGTCTGCATGTTAAACGTATTAAAAAATCATTAATCTTTTGCAAAATAAGTATTTCGATCGCTTGAGCAGATCCCAAAATAAAACACGTTCAACATTCCGAGGAATATAGGTTTTTCGGTTCCTTTGATCTTTTAGGTTAATTTTACAGAAAAATTTTCTGAGGAGACCCCTAATAAAATTTTATGCCAAATAATTTTCTAAACATTTTAACCCTCTAGGGACCTTAAAAATTCTATTTTTCCTGAGGGTTAACATGTTCTAGAAAATTATTCGCCATAAAATTTCAGTAGGGGTCTCTCCAGAAGAAATCTTTGTAAAATGAACCTAAAAGACCAAAGGAAACTAAAAACCTATATTCCTCGGAATGTTGAACGTGTTTTATTTCAGGTTCTACTGATGCGATCGAAATACTTCTTTTGCAAAAGATGAATGATTTTAGACTACGTTTAAGATGCAGACATAAAAAATTGCTAAGGGTGGTATAAACTAAGTACTGGGTGGTAGTGACCCCAATGATGCACATAGGGTTAATAATATTACATAGTATAAGGCGTCCTTTCAAGCCAAAGACATTGGTATATTAAACTTAGAGATCGGACTATGAATACCGAAGATATGATAAAAATAAATTTTAGCGACATCTAGCGGCGCACACTGGGGATTTCGCGGAAAAAAGTCAAATTGTCAACATACTCTCCATGGAATATGCAGTGATATTTTGGAGTTTTAGACTAAATGGTACTACCAAATCAAAAAGAATTATTCCGATCTGACTGCTAGTTTTTTTTTTATAGCCGTCTCAAACTCAGTACTTGTATGTTTTACCCAGACCTGTTAAATTCCGATTAGGATTAGTAATCAATTAAATTGTTTTGTTTTTTAATTGGTAATCATTATTTTAATTCTTTTGCTGAAAAAAAGTAATTTTAATGATTACCATTAAAAAAAATAAAAAAAAAATCAAAAAAAATCAAAAATAATCATAAAAATCAAAAATAATCAAAAATAATCAAAATAATTTTTTTTGATTGTTTTTGATTATTTTTGATTTTTTATGATTATTTTTGATTTTTTTTGATTTTTTATGATTTTTTTTGATTTTTTTTTATTTTGTTTGATTTTTTTCAATATTGTTGTAAAGAAATTTGGATACGCATGCACATAAGTATTCAGGTAAGCATGTATGTTTGGTCAGAGAGGCATAAAGTTTGTTTGTACAAATGTATGTGAACGCATATTAAAGTACGTAACCCTGCAGTAAATATGGGGACAGGTGTATCCAAGTCATTGTGTATTCTACAGCGACAACTGCACTAATTAAAATGTCGACAAATTTAGAAGTACAAAATTTGTATAGACCGTGGCTCGTTCGAAGTTTTTCGTACTAGATACGGATACAAACCCTTCCTACACCTGGGGAAGATTCATTTCTAGGTTCAGTATAAGGACAGGGAAGAGCGAATGAAGAATTCTGATTATGACAGAGATTATCTTTACGTAAATCTATATGCAACATAGCAAATCGTCTACTGCTTTATTATGTAGTAGGCATGCGAAGACGAATACAAATTCCCAAATAATCCTATTTGAGGAACAATGTCGGAACGTAAGTACGTAATATTTCTGCCTTTTAAAAGAATACAATAGGGCAATAACTAGGGCTGAAACGGTATGGCGTATGATGAACTATAAAAACAACTTATATGAAATTAAGAATTTTTCCTTTTTTGAAAAAATTGATGAAGTGTGAAACAGACAAAGGAAATACAACCGTGCTAATGGAGGAAGAGGAATACACCGCAAAAACAGGTCAACTAATCAAAGAAATGGGCTGCGGAGTGATGAGAAAAGACCCAACGGAAGAATACCAAATGGCAATAAAGCGTGCAATAAAACAAGCGAAAAATATAAGAGACAGCAAAGTAGCCTACACTCTCACAGCAATGAATCAATCTGCCCCATCACTGATCCAACTACCTAAAATCCACAAAAGAGGAACACCTATGCGACCAATAGTAAACCATAAATCGGCACCAGAATATAGACTTTCAAAACATCTAAATATGCTACTAGCAATCAAAAACACAACGGAACTAGTCAACAAACTGAGAATTCTGAACGTACCCAAGGACTCAAAACAGGTATCACTTTACGTGAAGGATCTATACCCCTCGATACCAAAGACAGAAATACTAAAAGCTCTAACTAAAATACTGACAGAGAAAACGAACAAAGACATTGCAACAGAGATCGTAAATACGCTGAAAATAACCCTGGACCAGAATTATTTCAAATTTGGCAATAAAATATACAGACAAACTCACGGAAAATGCAGAAGGAGGCATGACAGATCCACCAAAATATAACCGCTATGATGAGGATCATGAGCTGAGTCGTTTGTATAAACGCAAACTAATCCCTAATTTTTTGAGATATCTACTTGAAATTGGTACTTGGGTGACTTCTTAAGAGAAATTGGACCACTATAACATATAGGTCCCATACAACGGATTGTTCAGATATAGACATTTTGGACTATAACATCTCCATAAATAACACACATAATTCACTGTATAAATTAATCAAAATGAGACTATGTATCGCTTCTTTTCCTCATTCATGAATGTCATAAAGTCTCGCTACAGTCGAAGACAGCCGCTATAATAGTTGCTTTTCATTGTATACATAACTACGAGAAATTCTGTATTAAAGCCCAATTTATGAGTTAGTACAACAGCGAATGTTACACTAAAATGTTTGATTTGGCCACTTTAAACAATTTTTCATAAAGATAAATAATTAGATATAAACGTGCATCGTACCATGTACGGTCAATGACAAATTAACAATAATTCCAAGCTTGTAAGATATGTATAAATGCGTATGCCTCTCTGCACAAATATACGAGGAGGAAGCATATAGAGCCTTTATCCTGTTAGTGTGGGGCTTTAACCGCACTACACCACCTACTGACATCGTATCGAACCCCCCGGTACTACCATCAAGCTACCGTCGGGAGTCTGCCTTAAAAGGCTATATACATACCTGCATACGTACAAATGTGCATATTTCTTTAAACCATATTGATAAAAATTAAAAAAAATCAAAAAAAATCAAAAAAAAATCATAAAAAATCAAAAAAAAATCAAAAAAATCATAAATAATCAAAAATAATCAAAAACAATCAAAATAATTTTTTTTTGATTATTTTTGATTATTTTTGATTTTTTATGATTATTTTTCTTTTTTTTTGATTTTTTATGATTTTTTTTGATTTTTTTTAATGGTAATTGCAAAATAATCATTAAAATTTGAAAACAATGGGTAATCAATCATTAAATCGACAGTTGAAAAAATAATCAATCAAGCCGGTAATCATTACGATTAATAATCATTATTTAACAGGTTTGGTTTTACCGAACCAACTTAATTTAAACCTAAGAATTTCAAAATGAATAATCTTTTATTATGTGAGCTTACGTTTTCCTTTTCATTTTTTATTTAAAGTAGGATATTTCAGTCTACAAAAATTGAAAAAATAAACTCTGCAGAGACTTGAGTTTTTTTTTTTTTTTTTTTTTGTTCATTTTTATGAACATATCGCACGTTTTATGCAATAGGGATTTAACTCAAAAAAATTTTTTTTGGGGAAAACGCAAATAAAGTTTTATAATTTCAAATAGTTTCCTTCTACGGCTAACTACAAAATCACTTCTATTTCCGCCATTTTTATCTTTTTGAGTATTTTATAGGACTAGACTCAAAGGCACTAACCAGTTATTGAAATATGTGGCCAAATCCCAGAAATCGAAAATTTCGAGTTAAATCCCTATTGCATAAAACGGGCGATATAACAAAAATCCATTTTTTCTCCAAATATTTGGACCTGCAATTTTAGCTCCGCTTGCCTCCAGTTGGAAATCACTACTAATACATTGTCTCATATCTGTTTTTACATTTTTAATCAATTTCAAGTGCCCCCAGGTGCCCCCTCTCAATTTATTGTATTATAAAGTACAGCAGTTTTCAGCTAATTGATTCGCGACTCAATTCTGATAAGGCTCTTTTGTTTAACATAACTCAAGAACCACTACACGGAGCCAAAAAGTTCACCTACAATCAAAGAGACTGCCATCTAATAAAGCTATTTGGCCAAGGAGAGCGAGAGGAGACAAAATTGAAGAAATTTTTGCTAGAAAATCTTCTAGATTTTAGCTTGAACTTCTTCTTAAATTTATTGAAAAGGATACCGTCTGAAAACGAGGAGACAACTTCTTATTTATTAATTTTTTATGTCATTTTGTCAAAAAAATTAAATTGTTGGTTTTTTGAGAAAATTTTTATAAAGCAAATTAATAAGGACATCCTCTAATTTTTATTAGAACCTTTTTGAATTTATTAAAAAGGAAAACTTTTTATTTTTAAAAGAGCCCTTATTAATTAAAATTTTGCTATAAACGTCTTAACGTACGTACATGTATGGATATACTCGTACATACTAGAAATATGCATAACAGTTATTGCATCAGCCACTTTTTATGTATGTGTGCAATAATATGTTCAAGAAATTAAAAGGGAGAACTTTTTATTTTTAAAAGAGCTCTTATGTGTTTCCTCCGTTCGTCAATTTCACTACGGCTTTGCACATTTCTAAAATTCTCAAACGATTAGTGAAGCACTTGGTATAAAGAGTTTATTATGTCCATCTGCACTTATATGAAATGAAATGTTGCGCTTTGTCTGAATAAGTCCTAGGAAAATACTAGTTGACTAATTATGTTTTCCGATGAAAATCAATATTCTCTTCTTAATAATATTAAACAGGGTTTCTTCTTAATTTTACAGGTTATCTGCTAAATTTATGTGAAAAGGTTTCCATACTTATTCTAGGAGCCATCTTCTTAATTTTATATAAGAGGTTTTCATCTTAGTTTTATAGGTTATCCATTAAATTTTACTGAAAATGATTTCATCTAAAATCCACGGGTTATCTTCTTAATAATATTGAAAAGGTTTTCATATTAGTTTTACAGTATATCTACTTAGTTTTATTAAAATGAGATATCCAGTCATAATAAGACGGGCATCTTATTGGAGAGAAAGCGTAGAGAAATCCGCTAAACTTTGTTCTGATTTATAGAGCATTTTAGGTGGCCTTTTGGCTCTATGTAGTCAGATTTTGTTTAAACGCATTTAGAAAAATCAAGAATTACAAGTACTTTCATCTGTTTATATAACGTTTCGCAATATAGGCAACAGTTTCGCAGTTATAAATAAATGTAAGGAGAAAAAAAATATTTTTTGCCTAAAAATAAATTTTTTTTTTTTAATTCATAAAAAATCGAAAACGGTAAAAAAGTTCAAAGTCCTATTATTTTCACGTAAATTCGCATAACTTATGAACAAAATGATACATAAATCATGAAAATCGATGAACGCGTTTCGCTTTTATTCACAATTAAGTACAGGTATGAATTTAAATTATTTTTATTTTTTACTATAGGTCCAAGGGAGGTACCCCTAGGGAGTGGCCGATTTCAATTATTTCTTGTACCGTCAATGCCCTTTATGAGGGTAACTGATATGCAAAGTTTCGTAAAGATATCTTACTTTTTTGAGCTGAAATTAAAATTTGTATTTAAAATTTTTTTTTAATTTTTTACTATAGGTCCAAGGGAGGTAACCCTAAGGAGTGGCCGATTTCAATTAGTTTTTGTACCGTCAATGCCCTTTATGAGGGTAACTGATATGCAAAGTTTTGTAAAGATATCTTACCTTTTTGAGCTGAAATTAAAATTTGTATTTCAATTTTTTTTTTAATTTTTTACTATAGGTCCAAGGGAGGTACCCCTAGGAGTTGACGGATTTCAACCATTTTTGGAGATTTTCTTAACTAGCTCATATATAACCTGTGTGCAAAATTTCAAAGCCCTACGACAACTCCTTCTATTTTTTTCCGCTGAATGTATGGAAGCTGCCCCACTGTGCGGCGTCCAAAAAAAAAATAAAAAACTTTTCCGGAAATGTTTTCCAAAAATACATCATATGCGGGGGCGTACGGCGAACTTTATTCTTGCGTCATATAAGGCGAGACGGCCTAATGTACATATACATATATATAAGGGTGGGGCGATTTGTATGGAAGAAAATCAATATCGAAACTCTTCCACCACATTTGTCTAAAATTAATTTTGACAAAAATTTAAGATATATTGTACACAGCAAGAGATAAACGCGAAAATATGCGATTTTAGGCATTCAGCCTACAAAACAGGAAATCAGGATATATCTAGAAAACGACTGATGCGATTTTAATTCTGATTTCATATCTGGATTCAGCATAAAATTCTGATTCAATTCTGATGTGCATATTGGCCTGGTTATTTTTATGTCGATTTTTGTCCATTTTATATTTTCACAAATTCGACTTGGTCCATAAAAACCAAATTCCAATAAAAATAAAATTAAAAATTATGTTTAGACAAATGTCGTGGAAGAGTTTGCTACTCAGAAAAATGAGATGAATCACAATTTCTATGGCGCGATATCGATTTCCCTCCATACAAATCGCCCCACCCTAATATATATACATATGGTTACCTACATACCCCAAATCTTATTCATTCAGCAACAATTTGGCGCTATAAATACAATCTACAAGTATTATATGTGTGTGTGTACATTGATTCTCGTTAAAAGTAAATATAAACAACCTGTTTCCATTTCCAATTCACCACCACCCCCCCTTCTCCATTCTCCATATGCTTCATCTTTGTCCACAACCCAGAAAATTACTACAACAAATTCAGTTGGGAATAAACGTCTACAACAGAATAATAGATTAAGTAAACGACAAAGTTTTTTGGCAACACAAACAAACAGACAAACATAAAACAAAGCCAAGAAAAAAAGGGAAAGGAAGGACAACTCGAGTTTCAGAGTGAAGCATCGGCACTAGGAAATTATATTTACGTACGTGAGTTATCCGTACATTGAAATTTTCGCTCTGCGGCGACGAGCAGGACGAGTGGGGGTGTGGCGGCTTGGAGGAGGCCGAAATCTCTTTTTAATATTTACAATAACAAGGGTGAATGACGAAGTGATGATGATCCTTGGATGACGAAAGGAGAGGAGGAAAACTGTGCAAAGCGAAAGACAAACACGACAAGGCGAGCGAGCAACAGTGCCCCCACCCCCCCGTTTTCATGTGTGTGAAGTGAGCGCTGAGGCGGCGCCAAAGCAATTTGGGCGCAAATCAAAAAAGAAAGTTTGCAAACATTTAAAGATGATTGCAGGCAGTTTGGGAGTGGGAAATGAGGAAAAGGACGCGTGCAGCGAAGCCCGAATGTTATTTGGCGTTTTGAGTACAAGGATAGAAGGTTATGTACACAGTAAAAATTTTAGTTTAATTTTAATACCATTTTGGTATTTATATATAACAATGCCAAAAAGTATAAAATTAAAACCATTCTGGGTTAAAAAAAGAAGAGAATATGAGAGACCGAAATTATTCTTAGTGTAAAATCAATATTTTTTTGGAATTAAATCAAAACCAAATTTTAATTATTTTTAGAATATTTTTGGTATTAAAAATAGTTGAAATGGTATAAGATCTATCCGAAAATTGGAATAAATTCTATACTTTTTTGGAATTAAATCAAAACCAAAAATATGTAGAAATGCTCATTTTATTTAATATACTATATGTAATATTACAAAGATAGGAATTATAACATAGTCCTTGTTGTTTGTATTCCTCGATAATAGGATGGGCTGCTCCCTTGTCGAACTGTACCACCGTCAGTATAAAAACTGCAACAGCCTGGCCTTTGCCAGATAAATTTCGGCACCATCGCGGTCTTACAGGGATATTGTGGTATGAAGATAGACCATCAGCTGCCTCAAAATTAAAAAAAAAAATAAATAAAACAAATTTACCCTCAAAATATTCACTTAATCTCCTGTATTACTTACTTGATACAATTGTTCTATCAGGCTTGTAAAATTCGCTTTGCGGGTAATTTGTTTTACTAAATATAATTTCTCCATCGTACCTATTTCACTTTAAAAAAACATTTTGTATTTACATATTTTTATACTCAGCTGTACTAGTACACAGAGTATTATAATTTTGATTTCCTAACGGTGGATTGTAACAGAACGAAATAATCGAGATAGATATAGACTTATATATATCAAAATGATCAGCGTGAAAAGAGAAATCGATTGAGCCATGTCCGTCCGTCCGTCCTTCTGTCCGTCCGTCCGTCTGTCCGTCTGTCCGTCTGTACGCACGATAACTCACGCAAAAATCGAAATATTTTGATGAAATTTGGAATGCAAGTTGGTATCAAGACGAGAACGGATGGTATTGAAAATGGGCGAAATCGGACCATGACCACGCCCACCTCCCCTATATAGTAAAAATCGGAAATTTGGTATCTCAGTCACTAATATAGCTGGAGCGATGAAATTTTACCCACGTGTTGAGCTCAGGCCCCTATGAAGAAATTTGATGAAATTTTGGAAAATGGGCGGTGCCACGCCCACTTATTAAGGGGCAAACATTGAAAGTTTTATGAGTCATAACTCAGAAACTATTGAAGATATATAGATGAAATTTGGTACGCGTGATATATTTGCTTACGCAAATGTTTTTACGAAAAATTGCCAAAATCGGTTAACGACCACGCCCACTTTTATATATGGGTATTATAAAGTGACCTAATAAAAACATTTGAAGCGATATCTCTGTCAAATATAAAGATATATCAATGAAATTTTATGGCAAGATTCCAACTAAGGACATAAAACAAAAAACACAAAAATTTTGGAAAATGGGCGTGGCACCGCCTCCTTTTAGGAGCAGGAATATACGAGATTTTGGAGCCCATATCTCGACAAATAATTGATATATTATGACGAAACTTGGTGTATACACTTTTATTACTTGTAGCAATACATGTTGAAAATTTTAGCGAAATCGGTTGACGACCACGCCCACTTGTATATATGGGTATTATAAAGTGGCCTAATAAAAACATTTTAAGCGATATCTTTGTCAAATATAAAGATAATTCATTGAAATTTTGTGGCATGAGTTCTACAATAGACTGGAAACAAAAAATAGAAAAATTTTGGAAAATGGGCGTGGATACGCCCACTTCATGCAGCACTCGCTTTATATAAAGTACACCGTGTTTCCATCAAAGGCAAACAAACAATAAGCATACAGCTGAGTATCTTATGTTCGATTCCACTCGAACTTAGGCTTCCTTACTTGTTTCTAATATTTTTTTGGTTTTGATTTCAAACCAAAAGTGAGAAAGAGAGAATTTTAATACTTTTCAAGACTTTATTTTAAACTATTTTGGATTAAATAAAATTGTAAAACTTCTCATAGTTTTAAAATAAGAATTTTTGGTATTAAAATTCATATTTAATTCCAAGAATGATTAAATTAAGTACCAAATGATATCAGAAATAAACTATCATTTTTTACTGTGTATGTATGTATGTAATAGAGATGTATGTACAAGGATATTTTCAGATAACACTACGTGCCTGGATGTCTAAATGTAGCAATTTTATGTGTAGATATGTACATATGTAGTTATATGCATATGTATGTATTTAATTACATTATATTGGCGCATAGCAAAGCTTTATTTACGAAGCTTGGGATTACTTTTATGCCTGCACCAATTTCAGGCATTTAATGTAATAATTTTTAATTAAGTTTCTCTTTTTTTATTGCACAGCATGCGAAATAAATTAATAAATTGCAACGGCGGTAATAGACTAACCACCGGAATGTAGAATTTTCTGACAAGAAAAAGCATCTAACCAAAAAGCTATCGGTCTTTCCAAACGCCATTAGAAAAGTCGCAAAGTCTATCCAGTTCGTACGAAATTATTCAGGAGCTTACTACTCGCCAACGCGCAAAGGTCCATAAATCCTCACCAGAACTTTCCTCTCGAATACTCCAAGCGCCATCTCATCTTCTTTTGATATAGTCCATGCTTCTGCGCCGTACATGAGGACTGGAACGATGAGCGTCCTGTAGAGTGTGATTTTTGTTCGTCGAGAGAGGATCTTACCTTTCAATTGCCTACTTACTCCAAAGTAGCGTTTATCGGCAAGAGTGATACTTCGTTGGATTTCAGTGCTGCCATTATTTCTGGTGTTAATGCTGGTTCCCAATTGGACGAGGTTGTTAATGGTTTCGAATTTGTAGCTATCAACATTGACGTGGCTGCCAAGGCGTGCTGTTTCTTTGTGTGATGACAGGAGGTACTTCGTCTTGTCCTCGTTAACCGCCAAACCCATTTTCTTAGCCTCTTTATCCAGCTTGGAGAAGGCAGAACATACAGCGCGCATGTTAGTGCCAATGATGTCGATGTCATCGGCGTACGCCAGCAGTTGAACACTCTTGTGGTATAAGATGATTCCTATACGGTGGAGTTCTGCAGCTCGTATTATCTTTTTCAGCATCAAGTTGAAGAAATCACACGAGAGGGAGTCACCTTGTCTGAAACCTCGTTTGGTCTCGGAAGGCTCGGAGAGGTGGGTTTTTGCACCACTCTTTTACTAGATATTATTAGGTCCATTTATATATACATATATAAAGGTACATACATACATACTACATGCTATTTTTATAATCCAGGCAAATTTAATTTTGGCTTTTATTCAAATAGAAAATAATCACCCACAGCCAAAACAATATTAACAAATTACAAATTTCTGAAATGGAATATCTAAAATATATAAAAAACAATTCTCCACTTCACCATTGTTGTGCGCAACAAGCTCCCACATTTCCAAATAGGTATTTATGTACATATGTACAGTGGCTCTCAGAAGTATTTTGCATAATTCATTTATTAAGAAAACGTTAGAAATTCGCCTTTTTTTCGAATTCTTTTGCAAATTTTTTTAATGTGGTATTATAGCTGAATCTTCATACTACAAAAACACATTCATTAAAAAACCAAAATGCATTTCATCTTTTTTAGAAAATTAAAGAAACGAAAAAAGGCATACATTTTTGCTCACAAAAGTATTTTGCATATTGGTATTTTTGGTGAATAAATGCATCTACAGCCTCTTTAATATTATTTATGATATCCGTTCTTTTTCGAAATGGCTTCCAAGAGTCTAGGGATGCGCTCTGCTAGTTTTTGACAAAATCTCGAAGGTATTTTGTCCCATTCCTCGGCCAAAACCGCATTTGGATAATTTTTTGGGGAAATCTTCGATTTGCTCACATGATCTTCAAGATAGGATCAACAATTTTTAATGGTTCTTATATCGGAGCTTTGAACACAAACTTGGAAGTGGTTTTTATTCGAAAGTGTTGACATTTTAACATTATGAGTGATATTTTTCGGAAAAAAGTTGCTAGGACAAAGAAGAACGTCGCTAGAAGAACGCGAAATATTGAGAGAAAATCAACTAAACGCTCACACATAAGCTCCTACAATAAACAGAAAACTAAAACCAATACTCAATAATCAAGTATCGGACGAGGCAGTGCACAGAGTACCGAGAAAAACCATATTCACCGCCAAGTACTGCGCAACCAACTCTCTATCTCAAAGAAAGTGTCTTAATTTCCCCAACAAACACAAAATAAAGAAGAATTTGACATTTCTAAAATCATAATTTTAAGTGCCGAAAGCAAATATAATATTTTTTAGTCGTATTTCATGGTGGAAGCCCAATTAACAGCTGAAAATCAAAAAAAAATTAAAGCGACTGTTAAGCACTGTAGGAGTTTGTGATCAATCGAGGCTCAGGGAGATTGTATATCACCTTATTTTAGTGGATAGTACGATGGACGAGCTTTCTCGATTTTCCATTTCCAGGGAAAACCTAGGTTCTAGTGCAGAAAAAATGGGTATGATATACAATGGGTTTTTAATTCAACAAGATAATAATCCGAAAAATACCGCTAATGATGCTAAAATGTGAACACTTTGGAATAAAAAACACTTCCAAACTCTTTTTCAAATCCCTGATATAAGAACCAATCAAAATTTTTAGTCCTGTCTTGGAGATCACGTGAGAAAATCGCAGATTTCCCCAAAAAGTAACCCAAATGCGGGTTTGACCGGGGAATGGGACAAAATACCTCCGGAAATTTTGCCAAAAATTAGCAGAGCCCATTCCTAGACTCTTGGAAGCCATTTCGAAAAAGAACGGATATCATAAAAAATATTAAACGGGTTGTAGATGCATTTATTCACCAAAATTACTAATATGCAAAATACTTTTGTGAGCAAAAATGTATGCCTTCTTTCGTTTCTTTAATTTTATAAAACAGATGAAATGCATTTTGGTTTTTTAATGAATGTATTTTTGTAGTATGAAGATTCAGCTATAATACCACATTAAAAAAATTTGCAAAAGAATTCGAAAAAAAGGCGAATTTCTAACGTTTTCTTAATAAATGAATTATGCAAAATACTTCTGAGAGCCACTGTATGTAGGTATGTATATATACAAAACATTCTGCGCATATTGGCTCATGCCCCGACTTTGTAGGTTGGTATGTATATTAAAATGTGTGAATCAACAAAGTCGACACAACAAGTTTAGCAACAATAACAACAACAAGAAATATCGTACAACCAAAACAACAACAATAAATACAACCAAACAAAAACAACCACAACAAACCTCGATGTTACGTTGAGAGCACTAACCGTAGTAATCAACGAACTCCATTGTTGAGCAGATCAAGTTTGCTGAAATACAAACGCATACATATGTACGTATGTACATACCCTGCAGGGAACTCAATAACTAGTGAGCAAAATTTCTAGTTACGAACTAGCGAAAAGGTGTCAAAGGGGAACTAGATCAATTGTAGTTAGACCCTCACCAGTTCAGAAGGAGTGAATTGAGTGACCATTATAAGACATACTTTGATTTGTATGCAATTTCGAAGTAACAAAAATTCTATGAAAATTTTTCGTTCGTTCAGTTGCCGTCGGCTTTGTATTTTTCTGCAATTCTCAGATGTTTAGTGAAGCATTTTATATAAAGAGTTTTCTATTTGCATCTTGTATGAAATGAAATGTTCCCCTAATTATGCTTTTCCGATCCCTCAGGCGTATTTTTAATTTTTTTCATTTTATTACTTTTTAAATATTATTGTAAATTTTTATTAAATAAATAAATAAAAAAATATTAGTTAAAAAAAAAAAATAAAAAAAAACAAGTAAGGAAGCCTAAGTTCGAGTGGAATCGAACATTAGATACTCAGCTGTATGCTTTCATTGTTTGTTTGCATTTGATGGAATCACGGTGTACTTTATATAAAGCGAGTGCTGCATAAAGTGGGCGTAGCCACGCCCATTTTCTAAATTATTATCAGTCATCCAACTAAGCTTATGAATATTATAATAATAATAATACAATGGCGCTATTATAACTCTGACGAGTTTTATGGCCGAGCTTCTCTCCCAATTCTAGGTGTGCTCCTTTTTGTTTTTCCTACTAATTGGGTGGACCTACAGTTTTATGCCGGCTCCGAACGGCGAATGCATTTTTTGTGAGAAGCTTTTTCATGGCAGAAATACTCTCGGAGAGTATGCCGCCCACTGCCGAGAGGTGACCGCTGCTCTTAAAAAACCCAATAATTGGATTTTTACTAATTAGAAAAATTTTTTTGGTGTTTGCTCGGACTGGGGTTTGAACCCGAGACCTCTGGCATAGTAGGCGAGCACTCTACCCACTGCACCACAGCGGCCACTGAATATTATTCTTTGTGCAAAATTTCATCCCTTTATGAGTTACAAAGATGTCACGTTACAAATTCCCAAAGGGTGTTCCAGAAATATCTTTGTTAAAAAGTAGGCGTGGTCATAAACCGATTTCAATAAATTTTTTTCGTGTCTATTAACACAAGTTATAAAAGTGTATAAACAAAGTTTCGTCATTTGTCGAGTTATGGGCTCCGAAATCTCGTTGATTCCTTTGTCTGAAAAGAGGCGGTGCCACGCCCATTTTCCGAAATTTTTCTATTTTTTGTTTCCGATCTATTGTAGAACTCATGCCACAACATTTCAATGAATTATCTTTATATTTGACAAAGATATCGCTTAAAATGTTTTTATTAGGCCCCTTTATAGTTCCCATATATAAAAGTGGGCGTGGTCGTCAACCGATTTTGCTAAAATTTTGAACATGTATTACCACAAGTAGTGAAAGTGTATACACCTGGCTTCGTCATAATATATCGATTATTTGTCGAGTTATGGGCTCAGAAATCTCGTATATTCCTGCTTCTAAAAGGAGGCGGTGCCACGCCCATTTTCCAAAATTTTTACGGTTTTTGTCTTATGTTCGTAGTTAGACTCCTGCCATAAAATTTTAATGATATATCTTTATATTTGACAGAGATATCGCTTAAAATGTTTTTATTAGGTCACTTTATAAGACCCATATATAAAAGTGGGCGTGGTCGTCAACCGATTTTGGAAATTTTTCGTCCACACATTTGCCTAAGTAAGTATATTACGCCTACCAAATTTCATCGATATATCTTCAACGGTTTCTGAGTTATGACTCATAAAACTTTCAATGTTTGCCCCTTAATAAGTGGGCGTGGCACCGCCCATTTTCCAAAATTTCCCCATATTTCTTCATAAGGGCCTGAGCTCAATACGTGTGTGAAATTTTGTCACTCTAGCTCTATTAGTGACTGAGATACCAAATTTCCGATTTTTACTATATAGGGGAGGTGGGCGTGATCATGGTCCGATTTCGCCCATTTTCATTACCATCCGTTCCTGTCTTGATACCAACTTACATTTCAAATTTCATCAAAATATCTCAATTTTTGCGCGAGTTATCGTGCTCACAGACGGACAGACGGACAGACGGACGGACATGGCTAAATCGATTTCTCTTTTCACCCTGATCATTTTGATATATATAAGTCTATATCTATCTCGATTATTTCATTCTGTTACAATCCACCGTTAGGAAATCAAAACTATAATACTCTGTGTACTAGTACAGCTGAGTAATTATCATCCACCTTGACACCGACAAGATTCGAACCTACGCCCCTCAGATTGAAAGGCACATGCGTTAGCCAGTCGGCCATCGCGCCACTTGCATGAAGTGTGTCAAAGGCTGCACTTAAGCGGCAGATGTAAACCTGTAGAATTTGTAGGTACTTGTAGCTAGTTCAGAACTATCGAAATTGTGCCAATAAACGAACTAGTGGAAACTGTAGAATTTAGTACTAGTTCGGAACTATCGAAAATGTAGTGCAGAGAGTGACAATTGACACCTCCTAGGACATCGCCGTGTTAAATTCGCCAGTTGATAACATGCAAAAGAGATTTAGCTCGCACTAGTAGTGTCGAAAAATGCACTAGAAGCGACCTAGTTTGGAACTAGAGATTTTCCCTACAGGGTATCTACAAAAATA
Organism: Urophora cardui; assembly: GCA_960531455.1. NCBI lineage: Eukaryota > Metazoa > Arthropoda > Insecta > Diptera > Tephritidae > Urophora > Urophora cardui. Next base: position 119,065,267 of record OY482670.1, on the reverse strand, counting down.
CAGGCTGCTACCTACAAATCGTTAAAATTGTAATTGCTTATATACTTGCATGGGCATGTGTGTGCATTCGCGTGCCTTTAAAAATATATTTACAACAGCCTTTCCGCCCAATCTCCACTCTGCGCCCAATCACCTCACGCCATCTAACCACATTCACCCACAAGTTCAAACACACAATCGCAAATACACAACGAACTCTTTGCCTTGCGTTAGAGCCAACGCTAATGCATACAAACAAACATACATACATTTACTTGGCACTCTTTTGAAAAATCATGCAACTGGGTTACAAACATACAATCAAGGTGTATACATCCATACAAACATATGTACGTACATATGTACATAAATTGGTAAATGTCTGTCATTTGGCTTTAATCGTTATGCTATTCGTCGGTCGTTTGTTCATTCCTTCACCCGTTCGTTGTTATAGGGTCTATACACGATGCGTCTGATTCAAGAGTCAGTTTAGGTGTATTAGTGAAGATGTGAATGTAGTAGTTTACACCGACATGACTCTGTCATGACTCAAGAAAATCAAAACTAGTTTGATATTTTGCTGTGACGCGACGAGTCAACACGTACACAGATGACTCGCGAGTCAGACGCACTGTGTATAGACCCTATTAGTCCTCACTCGTCACACACGTCACTCGTCAATTCATTGTAGCATAGAATTGGTTGAATCAGACAGCTCTAACGAATACTTCAATGCTATCTACTTTACAATGTATGCAGATGCGAATCGTTGTCGTACTTATATACATACATACATACATATCTAATTCAACTCACCTGCCTACTCTACTAGCAATTTAACAGTCGCAGCTGCAGTCGCCATTGCCATTCGTTTTGTATGTAGATATACCCTGCAAAAAAATATGCGATCAATCCCGAAAGAGATTTGTCCCGGATTGATCTCTTTCGGGAACAATCGGTCCACAATTAGGCCCCGATTGTTCCCTCACGGGTATAAATGTAGACTAATTGTAGACCAATTGCTCCCGAACGGGTACAAATGTAGATCAATCGCATACATCCCGAACGGGTAAAAATCTAGATTGATTAAATGTAGAAATTTTACAAAAATATTCAATGTATTAAAAAAAAATTTATAACAATATGTAAAATTAATTGAACACTATTTCTCTTAATAACAGTGGTGAATAATAATTTTAACGAAATTTTACCAAAAATATCCATTGAAAAATCAATTACAATTATACACTAAAGACTGATTATTTAAAAAAATTTTAATTTATTGAATAGATTTTCTTACAAAAGTAAAACTTATTGTACAATCTATCTATAATTTTTTTTAGAGATTGGTATAAAAAAAGAGCCTTGGCTAACAACTTTGAAAAATTCCTTACATGTCTTACACTAGTATAAAGCATACCCAAAATATAAAATATTTGAAGAAAATACCTAATTTATTTAAAAGATTTCACTACAACATGAAAGATAATCGAATAAACTTCCTTCTAATATATATAACAATTTTTAAAGATTTTCATAAAAAAAATAACCTTGGCTTGCAACTTTTGATGAAAGCGATTAATCTACATTTGTACCCGTTCGGGATGTAAGCGATTGATCTAGATTTGTACCCGTTCGAGATAAAAGCAATTGATCTACATTTGTACCCGTTCGGGATGTAAGCGATTGATCTACATTTGTACCCGTTCGGGATGTAAGCGATTGATCTACATTTGTACCCGTTGGGGATGAGAGCGATTGATCTACATTTTTACCCATTCGGGATGAAAGCGATTGATCTACATTTGTACCCATTCGGGATGTAAGCGATTGATCTACATTTGTACCCGTTCGGGATGTAAGCGATTGACCTACATTTGTACTTTTTCGGGATGTAAGCGATTGGCCTACATTTGTACCCGTTCGGGTATACAAGTTGAACAATTAGTCTCTTCATAGGACATGCTCGAACAAATGCGATCAATTCACTCCATATAAAGGGATGTAAAATTGTATTAGTCGCATGCTCCCTTGCGATTGATCCCGGACACGTCCCGGATTCATCGCATTTTTTGCAGGGTATCTACATACATATATGTATATGTACATACGAGTATATGTGTTTCTCCCTGTAAAAATCATAGGATTATATGATCCATTTTGTGGTAGGTAGGAGTACTTTCAAAGTGATCATAAACATAGACCCAAGCAAGCGACTCGTTTATCTGCATCGGCTCGTAGTTAGCCGAACATTGCTACAAAAACCGAATGTATGTATATCGCGATAACGACGAAGCAAGTGCGTACATTTGTATGTATGTATGTATGTATGTATGTATGTACATATGTATGCATACTCGTTTGAACGTGCACGATCTAGTAATAAATAGACATTGAACGCAACACAACATGTTGGCGATTGCGCTAGAAAAATTTTATTATTTTATTTTTATTAAAGAAAAGCTTACTTGTATATGTATGTAATCCTAATAATCAAATTGAATTGGCAGTCGTTCAAATCTGTTCAGCGATTATTAAATTTCATTAATTTTAGTACCTACTCCATGGATTAATCCCATGTAGGTACTCCATGGATTAATCCCATGTAGTTACTCCTTGGATTACTCGGGTGTCATGCGGAAATCGGAGTATGTGATCCCTGCCTAGGACATCGCCATGTTAAATGGACCATATTTTTTATATGAAATGTGACAGGTTGAGGAGTACTCGGTTGGTCCACAGCGAGTACTCTATACACGCGTGCATGGAGTACTCGGCTTTTTTGCAGGGCTTGCTTGCCGCACACAACGCAAAATGTTGGGGATTCCCTTACGTAATTTGCACGAGCACTGTTGTTTTCAATGTGCAGCAAACAAGCGAACATACATGCATACAAACATACTTAACCATGTACATATGTATGTATGTATGTTCATAAATAAACACGACTAAGCGCAAATAAAATAAAAAATTAACAGCAAAGCAAATGCGCGCCAAAAAGAACGAACGCAAAACCCCACGAGAGCAGCCAAAGGCGAAGTACATACATACATACATACATATGTACTTGTATAAACTATGAAAATAAATGAAAAATGTAATGGGAAAGAGGGAACTGGAAGAGAGAGAAATATGTTAGCCAACGTAGTGAAATTAAGAAAATCGTGTAGTTAAAGCAGCGATGCATAATTTAAATGAGTAGATACATACATATATGTACATATGTATGCACAATAGGCCGGGCGATTTTCTAACCTATATCGAAATAAGGATTCCTCTTCTTTTCCTGCGTAAAAAACTCTACCACAAAATTTGTCTAAAATTGATTTTGATGAGTGTCAAATTAACGAGGCAACCCTGGCAGATCGGATCGGGAGCAGGTGCATAATTAATCGCTAATTAATCCCGCAAAAATTGATTTTTTCTCTCAACTGCCTCGCTAACTTGATATCATTTAATTTTGATATTCCGAAATTTGGTTTTTATGGACAAAGGCAGATTTTTGCAAATCAAAAAAGTACAAAAATCGAAAAAAACTAACCATTCCAATATGCACAACAAATTCAACCAGAATTTTACGCTGAATTCAAATATGAAATCAGAATTGAAATCGGATGAGTCATTTTCGAGATATAACCTGATTTGCAGTAGTACCCCACGGCGTATGAGTAACCTTGAGTTTTCTTAGCGTGTAATAAAGTAGAAAACAATTTTCAGGTCTACGCTTTGGGGTATAACTCTTCAATTTTTGCAGTTAAAATTCTGAAATTTTGTATTTGGAGCATTTATTGCACACAAATCGCGGTCAGCGAAATTCATCGATATCGGATGACTATAACATAGAGATCCCATACCGCGATTTTGAGCTAAAGAAAAAAGAGTGCATTCTAGTTCTCCTATAACGGAAGATAAATTATAATTTTAAAATATTGTTACCATATTGAATTTATTTTTATTTAAATAAGTAGGTACAAGAAAATTTAAGATACATTATACACAGCAAAGGATACATAATTGCGAAAATATGCGATTTTGAGCATTCAGCCTACAAAACCGAAAATCAGGCTATATCTCGAAAATGACTCATGAGATTTTAATTATGATTTCACATCTGGATTCAGCATAAAATTTGATTGAATTTGTGCATATTGGTCTGGTTATTTTTTGTCGATTTTTGTCCAGTTTTAATCTTCAAAAACTTTTTTTGTTTTGGTTCAAAAAAAAACCAAATTTCGGAATATCAAAATTAATTTTAGACAAACGTAGTGAGAGCGGTTTTTACGCAAAAAAAAAAATGAGAGCAATCCCTCTTTCGATGGCACGATATCGATTAATTTCCCTCCATATACAAATCGCCCCGGCCTAATGTAAATAGATAAATGAAATTATTAAACAAAAGAGCAAAGGAAATTTTAGCGCAGGAAAATATTGAAAAAAAAAAAACAAAACACACTGACAATAAAATGTATAATAAAAGTTGCTTTTCACAAAACTTGTGCAAGTAATGGTCTGAAAATAAATTAAAGACATGAAAATACATACATACATACATACATACATACATACATACATATGTACGTACAACTGCATACATATATGCATTTGCTTTAGAAGTAGATATTTAATTGAAACAAAAAGGATGCGATAGTGTACATACATATATTACTTTCCAGTTTCACCACATCCGCGAAATACACGCGTTGGGTTAGTTTAGGTTGCAACAGCTACTGTACCCAACAGCATACTTAGGCCCCAAGTATCCAGTTCTTATAGCACATGGATTAGAAAACCCCCTATTTAGACCATCGTGTGATTATACGAGCCTGTAACTTGCTTCAAAGCTTGCGGGTTGTTAACGAGTGGCATGCCTAGTTTCTGCCAAGACGGCAAAAGTGAAAGAGAATGCTTATTCCAACTGAATGTTTCCGGATTTTTAAATACGAATCTGAAAAGTTTCTCAACGAACCGTCTTTTACTCTTACATACCAAATTAACATTTACCGTCTATGAAAATGATTTTTGTTAGAGTTCAATAGTCGAAACAGTGATTTTATATTTGTCGATATTCGCCATCGCCAATGCGAATCCGAGTATCCTCTCAGCTGATGCTTAAGAGATGCTTTTTCATGAAAAAAAAAATTTCAGTCAGACGATGCAATGAAAGTGCTTTCCGAAAGTGTCAAATCATTGAAAGAACATTCATGAGTATCCACACGACGCAATTAAAGTGCTTTCAGAAAGCACTTTTTACTTCCACTTTCCGAAAACTTTCAGAAATTACTTTTCATTTGTCCACACGATGAAAGGGAAATGAGTTTTTGAAAGTACTTTGTGGCAGCTTTCAAATTAAATTCAAACAGCTGTGAGAGCAAGACAGATGTAGGAGAGCAAACAGATGTGCGTGGAATGGTGATGGTGGAGACTTTTGTGTTTTTTGTGTTCATATGAAAAAATATAACGTGATAATTAATTATTTTAATAATTGTATTGCATTTATACATATATAGTTTTATAAAGAAAACATATTTACATGCCAGTTCGATCATTTAGGCCACACTCTATCAGCTGGCAATTTTCAGAAAATAAAACACTTTCAGCTGTAACAATTGAAAGTGAAAAGTATTTCTGAAAAGTATTTTTCTCGCAGCTAAATAGACGATGAAAGTTTTTCGTATGAAAGTAATTGCTGAAATTTCGGAAAACACTTTCAGAAAGTACTTTTTCGGTGGCTACACGAGAAAATTTTACTTTTTCACTTTCTGAAAGCACTTCCATTGCATCGTCTGGCAGTACCTTAAGTTTTCACAGTTTTGAAATTGTAATTCTCAACTGCAATGTGGCCACCCAATCTTTATCTTGTCCAAGTTCAACGTTAAACCCATTCTTTTCGCAATTACATACTGGCAAATGAATACCTACAGGGCTGCCAACAAATGAATATATGTAATAGAAAACATATTACCTCTACAAAAGAGCTTAAATGCTCATAAACTTGCATACCTCTGTATAAATGCATATGTGTACTTACTTATGTATGGATATACATACATACATATATACATACATATGTGGGATATAGCCAACAACCATCCAAACTTACATGTCCTAACTACTTTGCCACTCAGCACAGTCTGTCGTGTTACTTTGGCAACGCCAACGCCAACGCCAATGCTCTGCCTGCCACAATTCCGCCACTTTATCCACTGCAGATGAAGGCTCAGCCGCAGGGATGGAAAATGAAAATTTCAAATTGTGCCAAATTTATCCAAAATATTGTGCATTTTTGAAGGTAATCAATTTAAAAATCGTCTATAGTTACCATCACTTTAAAAAATAAATTTACAGTAATATTTTATAATAAAGATCTCACACAGCTATTCTACAATCCCTCGGAACTCCGATCGCGGCGACGCCGACTGCTACGACAAAACGAAAATTGGTATTCTGGTTTACGACGTTTCGAACATAAGTGTTGTTAAGTGTTAAACTATGTTCGAATCAGTGTTAGATAGCGTTTATGCGAAATAATATGTATTTTTTGACAGCACATTTGTATTTTTGACAGCAAATTTATATTTTCAGTAAATTTTAGATTAAATTTTCAGAAAGAATATATTAAATGGTTAAAAAATGGATTCCATTGCTGCAGCAGCTTTTTTAGTTGAAAAATAAATGGAAGAACAAAGGAATTTAGACATTAATTTTAATTCATTTTTTTTAAATATTGCTTTCTATTATAAAAAAAAGTGCCAGCATATACGAAAACGGCATTTATAGAATAATGTCACCAAGTTTCATGAGAGAATACCTTGTAATTCGGAAATTAACACCGGCTAAGCTTGGGTAGAATGAACCAATTTTATTTATTTACAAACTACTAGAAATTTTTCAGTGAAACTTTCAGGAAATATTCTTTGGATGATAATTCATCTACCTTTAACGCTTTCAACTATTATTAAATTATAATATTAAAGTTTTCCAAAAGGAGAATTCTGCCGGCTGAGGTTTTTTTGAAGCGCGGTCGAAGGCCGGTGACACAAAAAAGTCTTCTACATACACATTGCTTTAACAAGGAATATCTCTTGCACTATAATCGTCTGGCGAGAGCGACTTTTTTATGATCTGTGCTAGGATCGTGGTTCATTATATACAAATTTTCCTTTAACACCAGTGGTACATTATTGCGATTCCCACCTTAACTATTAGTAATTTTAAATTATGAAAAAACTGGACTCCATGAACTCAATGGAAAAAAAATGCCAACTTTAGTGAAAATAACATTTACAGCTTATTCCCACAAAGTTTCATGCGAAAACCTCTTACAGTTTGTTTGTTTTACACTATTTATAGTACATAATATGTTATACTGATGCAATCCATGGATGACGCTCTACACTGTTCGCATATCAAAAAGTTTTTATGGATCGCAAAATATAAAAGCAAATTTGGGATCCAGGGCCCTCACGCTGTAGTTCTATTCGAAAGCGAAATTCGATTCGAAAGCACATTCGTACTCTATAGAATATATGGAATAGAACTCGAAAGCGAAAAAATTTTCTTTCGAATCGAACTACAGAGTGAGGGCTCAGGTTGCGATCAATCAAATCATGAATATGTACATATCGTGTAGCAGCAATTTTGTGACTCGCCAGGACGCGTCGAGCATGAACGGACATAGAAAGTGAGCACGTTTCTTCGATTTGTTAGTTTCTCGTGCAAACGTTTGTAAATCATGTCGCATGGCGGTATTTAAATCTTTAAAAAGACACAATCAGGCAAAAATGCTTAAAGGAGTACATCCTGGCACAGAAATTATGCCCGAGTTGCGATACCCACTCATATTACATAATCGTAGTAATAATCTATATATATAAAAATGATTTGGTATTTAATTGTAACGCTAAAACTTGAAAACGGCTGAACCAAATCAAATACTTCCTTAGGGGGGTTTATTTGTTGTTACCCCGCGAAGGTTTAGACGAAGAAAAAATTAAAAAATGTTAGGGGGGCGTGGCACCTCCCATACAACCTTACTTTTTAAAGCTGATTATCTCTAAAACAGTTCAAGGTAGGGAGCTGAAACTTGGTACAGAGGTAGGTGATATCAAAACCCTTCTCACTCAGAAAAGTGGGGGTTATCAAAAAAGGGGGCGTGGCACCTCCCATACAACCTTACTTTTTAAAGCTGATTATCTCTAAAACAGTTCAAGGTAGGGAGCTGAAAATTGGTACAGAGTTAGGTGATATCAAAACCCTTCTCACTCAGAAAAGTGGGGGTTATCAAAAAAGGGGGCGTGGCACCTCCCATACAATCTTAATTTTTAAAGCTGATTATCTCTAAAACAGTTTAAGTTAGGGAGCTGAAAATTGCTATAGAGGTAGGTGATATCAAACCCCTTCTCACTCAGAAAAGTGGGGGTTATCAAAAAAGGGGGCGTGGCACCTCCCATACAACCTTACTTTTTAAAGCTGATTATCTCTAAAACAGTTCAAGGTAGGGAGCTGAAAATTGGTACAGAGGTAGGTGATATCAAAACCCTTCTCACTCAGAAAAGTGGGGGTTATCAAAAAAGGGGGCGTGGCACCTCCCATACAATCTTAATTTTTAAAGCTGATTATCTCTAAAACAGTTTAAGGTAGGGAGCTGAAAATTGGTACAGAGGTAGGTGATATCAAAACCCTTCTCACTCAGAAAAGTGGAGGTTATCAGAAAAGGGGACGTAGCACCTCCCATACAACCTTAATTTTTAAAGCTGATTATCTCTAAAATAGTTTAAGGTAGGGAGCTGAAAATTGGTATAGAGGTAGGTGATATCAAAACCCTCCTCACTCAGAAAAGTGGGGGTTATCAGAAAAGGGGGCGTGGCACCTCCCATACAACCTTAATTTTGAAAGCTGCTTATCTCTAAAACAGTTCAAGGTAGGGAGCTGAAAATTGGTATAGAGCTAAATGATATCAAAACCACGCATATAAGTGGGGGTTATCGGAAAAAGGGGCGTGGCACCTCCCATACAAACTTAATTTTTCATGCTGCATACTCTAAAATTGTTTACGCTAGGGACTTGGAAATTGGTGTGGAGATAAACGATAACAATTCCATATTAACGGAAAATAATAGGAGTTATACGAAAAGGGGGCGTGGCACTTCCCAACAACACTTAATTTTTTAAGCTGAATATCTTTAAAAGGATTTAAGTGAGGGACCTGGAAATTGGTACAGAGCTATATGATATCAAAACAATTTTTGCGCATAAAAGTGTAGGTTATCGGAAAAGGGGGCGTGGCACCTCCCATACAAACTTAATTTTTCAAGCTGAATATCTATAAAAGCCTTTAAGGTTGGGACCTGAAAGTTGATCAGGAGGTTAACGATATCAATAGCATGCTTATGAAAAAAACAGTAGTTTTGGGAAAAGGGGGCGTGGCACCTCCCATGCGTTCTTAATTTTTAAGGCTAAATATCCCTAAAAGCGTTCATGGCATGTACATAGAAATCACTATGCAGATATACGATATCAATACCATGTTCACCCAAAAAAAAAAGAAAAGATTTATCGAAAAATGGGGCATTGCACCTCCCATACGTACTAAACTTTTGAGGCTGAATATATCTAAAAGGGTTTGAGGAAGGGCCTGAAAACCATTATGGAGGTATACTATACGTATCAATACTCTTACTTACTTGGTTAAAATAGCCAATACTCATTGAAAATAAATATCCGGAACAGAAAACTAAAAATGTTGTGTATCGTGCAGCCTTAAACTGAATACTAAAATTATATATTTTTGAAATTGTATACACAATGAAGTAGTGAAAAATCGTTAATTTTCTATTAAAAACAATACCGGTGTAATAACAATTTTTGAAATGAAATTAATAAAAAAATCTATTTTGGGCAGAACGAAGTTTGCCGGGTCAGCTAGTACACAATTAAAATTATTTTCAGAAGCTTTTATTAAAAAATAATAATAAAAGGAAGATAAATTTTATTATTAAATAAAGGTTCAATACATTGAAACTCCTTGTACTTATTTCCCTCTATTCAGTCTATTGTACTAAAGCAGATTCCTTTTGTTCACTTATATTGCAAAGAAAAGGCAAGTAGCATAGCTAAACCAAGCCCGTTTTGTATAATAATGTTGCATAAATTTAAAAATCATAGTTTAATTACATTAAATTGGTAATATTTCCAAAAATAATCAAAATTTCTATTGCCTCCGACACACAAAAGCTGACGGAAAGAATCGCTCCGATAAACTGTCAAAAATCCGATCCATCGTGAACCAGAATGCCGATTTCCGAACTTCGAAAAAATCTGACATTCATCGGACGTCAATCGAATTGCAGAATGCCATTTGATCCGATTCACCTCCGATGAAAGTGGATCGTAAACCGGAATAGATGTGTCATACAAGATCTTTAAGATAAAAATGGATTTATTCAAATTATTTTATGTATTTTTTTAGGGCTGGCCAATAGAGTTTTTATTTAAGAAAAATTGAAAAAAAAAATTATTTTTTTCTCAAATTATTTTTATTTGCTGAATATGGCAAAGCTAAGCTCAGGATGATAGAAGAGGATCCCAGCTAATATTCTAAGTCATATAGGATTCAGAGATGAATCATAAACTGAAGCATTCACACCCATTTCGGAGTCCGAAATACATGTCGTCGGTGATACTGCAATACTTTCCATGTCACTTTTCACTTCTTCCTGAATACACCTAAATAACTTTTTACACTTTTGTCAATCACATAGATTTTGCTTTTATATATAACTTCGCTTTTATATATACTATAAAAAATGTAAAAAAACACCGCGAAAAGTGAAAATATATATGTAGTATTTTCTCCTTCCTCAAAAATTTAGTCACGGTGACATAGCACGTTTTGCAGTATCGCCGACGATGTACCTATTTCCATTCTTAAGGTGGTTGCCCGATATGAGCCTAATTTCATACATCATATGAGACTGAATAAGAGTCATAAAAGACTCATATTGCACTCATCTTTCATACATAGTTGGGACTCATATAGGACTCGAAAATTATGAGGGATCCTAGAATGTTTGCTGTGATAGGAGAGGTGGTTGAAATACAGTTGGAAAATAAAGCAAAAAAAAATACTCGAAAACGATCAGAAAACGATTACAAAATTATTCAAAAATACATTCGAAAGAGATTCAAAAATGATTAAAATACGGTTGAAATACATCTCCCGGAAACGACTCCCCAAGAAGAGCCGCGCGCAGGGCACCATTTTCTATCGACAAATGATCAGAAAATAAGCGCATATAAGCTCATTTTAATCGTACAGTGGGGTCGAAAAAGGCTCAAATATGATTTCATAGAATACTGTAGAATAGTTGTTTTTGGTTTACGCTGTAGCAAACAAAAATGGCATTGTGATGAAGAAAATATTAGAATAGTGCCGAAAATCGGTCGATTGTGCATAAGTGCCAAGCTAATTACGAAAGGGCCGAAAAGTGCACAGGCACGAGTCATTTTCCAACACTGCTCAGTCGTAGAGCACAGCAAAACACAGTGAGCGCGTGACACGAGACAGTCAAGAACACAATAAAATACAGAAATATAACTTTTTAATTTATACAAATGGAAAATATATGTATGTATACGCGCTAACATACATATGTACATATGTACATATGTATATGGATGTAGCCATAAAATCGTACCACCTTCGCCGCCCCGTTGAATGCCTTTTTATTTTGCCCACAACACCACTGAAAAAGTTAGTCTACCAATTCCATTCGCTTATTACTTATTTGTCGATTATTTGTGGGTTGGCGTGTGATGGCGTTAGCTGTTTTGGAAATGGAAATGGTTTGCAGGCACAGCGATAGAAAGCCAGCCGAGCTGAGCCGGTTGTCAGTTGTGCGCTGGTCTCGTACGCCGGTTGTACGGTTTTCATCGTTTTTAGATACCTTGTTGTTGTTGTTGATGTTTTTCTTTTGTGTTTGTTGTTGGAGTTCTTGTTGTTGTTGTTGTTTACTGTCAGTCATTGGCTGCATACCGATGCCAAACGTAAGAATGTGTCTAACCAACCACCCACTTGGGTAAATGAGTGACTCTGACGAAGGATGCTTCATGCACACATGAATATACTACTTCTGTATACATATGTACCCTGCAGGGAACTCAATAACTAGTGAGCAAAATTTCTAGTTCCGAACTAGCGAAAAGGTGTCAAAAGGGAACTAGATTAATTGTAGCTAGACCGTCACCAGTTCAGAAGGAGTGAATTGAGTGACCATTATTAGCACACTTTGATTTGTATGCAAGTGACAAAAATTCTACGAAAATTTTTCGTTCGTTCTATTACCTTCGGCTTTGTATATTTTTGCAATACTCAGATGTTTAATGAAGGATTTTATATAAAGAGTTTGGTGCAGTGAAATAACGCCCGTGGAATTAACGCCCGTGGGCGTTTTTTCCTTTCTTGAAAAAGAAATAGCGCCTGCGAATAAAACGAAATTAAACCCGTGGGTTTTATTTCCATTCACAAAGGGAAAGAACGCCCGCGCGCCCTATTCGGCGATATGGGCTTTATTTCCCTTTCGAAAGGGCAATTAAGCCCGCAGACGAGGTTTTTTTTTTAAATATGGTGTATTAGTAAGAAAAGCGCCGCAGGCGAAAACTTGGAATAAAAAACCGCGCGATTTTTAATTCCAATTTTTGGTTTTTTTTTTTTAAATATGGTGTATTACTATTAGAAAAAGCGCCGCAGGCGAATCAAATAAGTAATCCCGAAAATAAGACATGTGACACAGAAGACATTGATGTATCCGAAATGGATTGTTCTGACTATGAAGAAACGGCAGACAATTTTGGGAGAGTCACAGCATGTTGTTGTGTGTTATTTGTTTTATCAAGCCACGCGATGTTCTCTTAAGCCCATGCAATCACTTTAAATTGTGTGCGGATTGCTTTGGAGAGCACAGTAAGGTTGCAATTTTAAATGGCAATATAAATATTTTGTGCCCGGTTTGTTGTCAAATTTTTGAAAACTCTATAAGAGTATTTGTTTAGATTGTGGTCTGAAAGTGACAATATGTATGTAATGAAGTTTTATTTATTTTGATTGAGTATTTAAATATTTACTTACTTACAGACCTTAAAATTGTTACTAATAAATGATTATAGAAATTTACTGAAGCTTTGTTTATTTTGATTGAGTATTTGAATATTTAGAAGGGGATTTAAAAAAAATATAAAGAATCGAAAAATTGGAATTAAAAATCACGCGATTTTTTATTCCAATTTTTCGCCTGCGGCGCTTTTTCAATAACAATACGCCATATTCAGATAAAACGAAAAATTGGAATTAAAAATCGCGCGATTTTTTATTCCAATTTTTCGCCTGCAGCGCTTTTTCCAATAATAATACACCGTATTTAAAAAAACAAAAATTGGAATTTAAAATCGCGCTATTTTTTATTCCAATTTTTCGCCTGCGGCGCTTTTTCCAATAATAATACACCATATTTAAAAAAAAAACCTGCGGCGATTTTTTCCCTAATACACCATATTTAAAAAAAGCCCGTCTGCGGGCTTAATTGCCCTTCCGAAAGAGAAATAAAGCCCGTGGATCAAACGAAATAACGCCCGCGGGAATTATTTCTTTTTCAAGAAAGGAAAAAACGCCCTTTTTTTTGGGAAATAACGCCCGCGGGCGTTAATTCCACGGGCGTTATTTCACTGCACCAAAGAGTTTTCTATTTGCATCTCTTATGAAATGAAACGTTCCCCTAATTATGCTTTTCCGATCCCTCAGGCTTATTTTTAATTTTTTTTTATTTTATTACTTTTTAAATATTATTGTAAATTTTTATTAAATAAATAAATAAAAAAATATTAGTTAAAAAAAAATTTTTTTTAGGATTCGCACCCGAGACCCTCAGATTGAAAGGCAAATGCGTTAGCCAGTCGGCCATCGCGCCACTTGCATGAAGTGTGTCAAAGGCTGCACTTAAGCGGCAGATGTAAAACTGTAGAATTTGTAGGTACTTGGAGCTAGTTCAGAACTATCGAAATTGTGCCAATAAACGAACTAGTGAAAACTGTAGACTTTAGTACTAGTTCGGAACTATCGAAAATGTAGTGCAGAGGGCGACAATTGACACCGCCTAGGACATCGCCGTGTTAAATTCGCCAGTTGATAACATGTAAAAGAGATTTAGCTCGCAGTAGTAGTGTCGAAAAATGCACTAGAGGCGACCTAGTACGGAACTAGAGATTTTCCCTACAGGGTATGTATATGTACATACATGTAAAACAATGTCAGTTGATTCGTTCGTGTGGGGTCGCCCTTTTATTTGTGAGTAAGAAAATCCAACAAGGAAAACAGCAAAAGCACATGCAGCCGAACAGACAAGCAGGCGGACGGTTTGTCTGTCAGTTAGCGAAAATGTAATGAACTACATGCATATATACATACATATACAGATTTGTATCTATGTATGTGCATTGCAGATGTTGGGGATTTTCTGAAAATTCATGGACAGTTGTGGGGGTACACACATACATACTGTATATATGTACTTGGTGGGCGTTAAGGTGGATGTGCGGGCATTTTGAGACATAACTTGACTGGCATTTGTTGCGCGCCTGAAATTCGTAAACAGCCAGAGTTTGCAAATAAATACAATTCCTTGCCAACTGATACATATATATATATGTACATACATACAATACATATACATATCTAATACGTACACATTAAATATGGGTATACCTACTTGTAAAATTAAATGGAAATTTTAGAATCGAGCTTTCTACAAACATTGAACGCAGTAGATTTTTCTTCTTCTTCTTTTTTTCTTCTTCTTCTTAATTGGCGCGTAAGTGTCTAGACGATTTTGGCGGAGTCCAGTAAAGCGCACAACTCGTTTCTGTGTCTTGCTACCTGGCGCCAATTGGAAATTACACGAGGGGACGAGTCATACTTCATCTGATCTTGTCAATGCAGTGGCGGTCTCCCATTTCTTCTGCGTTCAGCGGGTTTCGACAGAAACACATTCTTGGCCGAAGCACCTTCTTCCATTCTCAAGACATGACCTGCCCAGCGGAGCCGCTGGATCTTTATTCGCTGGACAATGTCGATGTCTGCGTACAGCTCGTACAGCTCATTATTAAATCTCCGTCAATATTCGCTCTCGCCAACGCACAAAGGTCCATAAATCTTCCGAAGAACTTTTCTCTCGAATAGTTCTCATCTCATTTTGACATCGTCCATGCTACTGCGCCGTACATAAGCACTGCAACGATGAGCGTCCTGTAGAACATGCAGTAGATTAGGTTAGATTAAGTTGACTAAATCAAAGATTCTTATAGACCCGAATTGATCTATCGTAGTACCAACAGCACTGTGGATTGCAGGTCTTTGCGAGTTTGCGAAGTGTGCAGAGCCGAGGCATCTGAGTCATTGCCTTCATTGCAAGCCACACACGCTAGACTATGAGTCAGTGCCATTTTTAAGGCATCGTATGGTGTGAAACAACGTCCTGTTAGTTTGCGCAAGATAGAAGCATGATTACGGCAATCTAACAGGACGATAGGCACTTCCGCTGTTATTCGTTTTTACGTAACACCATTGGAGCTCGTTGGAGAATTTTGTAAGACTTCCCTTGCCAGTGCCATTTGTTAGATTAGTCCAAATGGTGACGGCAGCTACGGCATTAACTCAATTTTCGCATAACTCTTCTTGTTCAAGCTTATTCGGTCGAAGACTTCGCCTTTCGAGTCAGAATAAGAAAAATTACCTTGTATTTCGGGAAAGGGCCAAATGAATTGCCACTGGGTATAAAACAAATGAGATCTATCTTTATGTACATATGTATGTATATATGTACTCTCCCAGCTGTCTTTATCTGCTGCCATGCATTCTAATTTAAAGCTGTGTTGTTGTACCTAAAGACCAAATGTGCTGTGCTGTGCTGCGAGCAACTATCAAAAAGTTATCAAAACTTTTTGTACAAACTTTTTAAAAAATATGTACATATGTACTGTATGCAGCTGAATACATACATACATACATACATACATTCATACTTATAAGTACTTCTGCACAATCTATAACTACGAATTTATGTATGTATGTACATATAAAATACTATATACTATATATAGTATATAGTATGCACAGGCGCGGATCCAGGATTTCGGCAAGGGGGGGGGGGTTTTGAAAATTTCTTTTTTTGGAAGATGTTTTTAAGGGCAGACGCTGCACATAAGTAGATTTTACGAATTTATGCGGCCAAAATTGAAAATTTTAAAATTGGTGCAAATACAAAATCCAAAATCGCTCTGCGTTTATAATAGACCGGGCGATAAAAAACCGGTCTTCTCGGCTTTTATAGACAACGGGGGTGTCTCTGCCGCTAGTCGAAACTTATTATTCTCCCACTTTTTCGATTTTTTATTTTTTACGTATTTTAAGTAAACCATTTTTAAACGTCAATATTTTCAGTTTTAAGAGAGTTATCAAAGTAAACATCATGGATTCGAGTTCTTCAGGTAAATATCATTATTTATTGAAGAAATCGTCAACCTAGCATAATAAAAGACCCACCATTTTGAAGCTTTTAAGCATATTGGCCTTTCTTGAAAAAATATTGTTAATTTTTTAATTCAAAAGCATTTTAGTTATATTATCGCCTCCCGTCAATTTCTCTACGGAAAAATGCAAAGCCAGAAATTATCAACAATGGGTCGTATTAATAAAAACGAAGCAAATACTTTTACTCAAGATTTTAGAAATTTGACATCAATTTGTATGAACCAAATTTCAAAATTTGAGTAAAAGGTCTCAAATTTTAAGTAAAAGCAAATGCTCAGCTTTTAGTAATATGACCGAGTGGATTAAAAATTGGCCTATTTGGAAAATTACCTGCTTTCGTATTTTTAGTATTTCCAATTTTTCAAAGTCAAGGAAATACTTATCATAAAAAGGGGCTAGGAATCCTAAAGCTACATTTTTTAGAAGAGTTTTGAGTATGCAATTTTGCAGCTCATTCAATTTTAATATAATAATATGCAACATTCAACTTTTTGAAAATTTTCATTGGCTTTTCGGAAATTTTAATTGGAACGGTCTCACCCTACACCCTACAGAAAAAAACTTATAAAATCGACGGAATTTTTCACAGCATTGAGAATTTAATTTTTTACACTAAAATTGGTTGGCTACATAACAGTACACTTAGAAATCTCCTCAAAATCTTCTATAAATTATGGCCTTGCTTTGAAATTTTTAATCCACTTTCAGAAATGTCTACGATTTTTCAGATTTTTTCCATAAGCTCAGAAATCCTGCTTAAAACGATTTTTATTGAAAAATTTTCTATATTTTGAAATTAAAATAAAAAAGTAAAATTTTCGACAGAACTCTTTGAAATAAATTTAAAAACTTTGGCGTATGATTTTTTTTTTTTTGAGTCACTATATATTTTTCAATAAAATCGACTTTTAACTCAAATGATTAAAAATTTTGCATTAAACAAGCAATTTGGAATAGATGTAGACAATAAAATACTTTTGGCCGCATAAAACTTGAAAATCTAGCTATGTGCGCTGGTGAAAATATGGACTAATACCACCTACTATTATTATTCTATATACTAGTTGCGCCATTTCCCGCACCTTAAAAACACCAAATTCAAAACACTCCAAATTAACAATATGTATGTCATCACATAAAGTGCAGGAGATTTCAATTGAAGTTCTAAATAACATGTATAACGTATGTATGTATATTTTTGCATTGGTACGTGGGAATGAGTATCGTATGGTATTGGTGGCAAATTGATCCTCAATTTCACTTACCCTTGCATTTAAAGCCAAAATAAATAAGAATATATGTATGTAGTACTTTTTGGTTATATTTATATTTTTAATAGAATTTTTACTTTATTGAAGTTCTTGTGTTTATATACTCAAATTTTTAAAAGATTAATTTAAACAAGTATTGCGAAATGCCTCTGAAAAAGGCAATTTCTCCAACGATTCAGACATTTCTAACCAAATTAATTCTGCACAATCCCGATAAAAGTAGGGATAAGAAAGAAAAGAAAATAAATTTGCGATTTGGCAATTTGCGAATAGCATTTGACAAATTTGATTTTATACGCGTGCGTCCAAAGGTACCTACATGAACTTTTTTCGCATGTAGGTACATATTTTGGATGTTATGTGGTCCAAACATTGCTTTTGGAATTATAGAGTTTTCCTTGATCAGTTTGGGAAATTTGGGCGCAGAATCTATAAAGGCATTAATTTGGGATCTATGATAAACCACAAGGGGGGGGTTTGAACCCCCAAAACGCCCCCCCCGTGGATCCGCCACTGAGTATGCAGTAGCCTTGCTCACGCGTTGCACTGCGTTAAATTTGAAAATTGAATTTGTAAAAGCTGTTTGCTTGCAACTTTGTGTTGCAACTCAACCGCACGTTCGCACTAACAGACAGACAGACATATGTACATTCATATATATGTACATAAATGCATGTGCTCGAAAACTAAGTCTATGCTAGTGCTTGTGTCATGTGCACATGGCGTATATTTGACTTTTTACTCATTTTGCGGATACATACTAACTTATGTCTGTAGAAGTGCTTGTATATTTCATTTTACCATTTTACCTTTTTATTGCTTTATTATTTATTTAACTTTTTGCATTCTAAACGAACTTTTCAGC
The DNA here is from genome assembly GCA_960531455.1 of Urophora cardui. Lineage (NCBI taxonomy): Eukaryota > Metazoa > Arthropoda > Insecta > Diptera > Tephritidae > Urophora > Urophora cardui. Next base: position 119,046,573 of record OY482670.1, on the reverse strand, counting down.
TTGTGTGTATGTATGTACATGAATACAATGTGTGTATGCACTTTACGCGTTTGCGTTTGTTGCCCCCCAGCTGTGGCTTCGGCTTGCAATGTTGGCGCTGTGGCATTGCCACGCTTCAATTGCCGCAAAGTGAAATAAAATTGCACACATTTGTATAGGTATATGTATATGTTTATATGTATGTATGTTTCATTGCAGCGGCACATTGTCCAAACACTTGCAATTCTGCAGTTGCAATCTATCGCAAGCCAAACTCTACAGGCACATTTACTTATGTGTACACATTCATACATACGTATACCCTCCGAAAAGTGGTGTAAGCAGTTTGAAGAAATAAGAAATAGGCACATACATCAGCAACTCTTTTTGATGAAAGGAAAAAAAATGTTTGAATTGCTTACCGTTATTCGTTCGTTGAGAAATGAAAACGCAAAGCACAAACCGGTAAAATGGAATTCGAGGCAGAGCTAGTCGGGTGCCCAGATATGGGTCAAAATATGGACCCGGATGACCGCGAAATGCTTCTAAACAATATTGGTATCAAATGAATGGCGGAAATCAGGGCTTCAATATAAAGCTACCTTCGATGTAATGCTCAATCCGCTTACCCGGAAACTGGATAAGAAAGGGAGAGGGAAAGACGATTTGAATTAAATGGGAATGGGAAATAAAAAGGGAAAGGGTGTGAAAAGGAGAGTGAAAAATATGCGAATATGGAATGTGAGAAGGAAGTCGAAAGAGAGAGATTGGGAGTGGGAGAGGTAAAAGGAAAACGATTAGGAGGGGGGAATAAAAGGAGTAAGGAAGCGGTAAGGGAGAGTAATAAGGAAAGGGAAGAGGAAATGGAAATGAAAACGAAACGGGAAAATAAAGCGAAAGGTAAAGAGAATAGAAGTGGAAGATTAAGACGAAGAGGAAAGTAAGAATGAAGAGGTGAGGGTATTGCAGCGAAGTGCGACGCATTTACTTTAGTTCTGAATCTCAGAAAGGGCTCCAAGAATTTTTATTAAATTTAGTATACAAGAGGTCTCTTGACTGCACTTCTGAACTTCCATTTTTCCATTCACTTTTTTTTGAGCTTTTATTTGAGTTTTTCGAAAAAATGGCGCTTCTATTTATTGCTTTATTTTTATTTGTGTCTGCATTTTCAATTTTTTATTTGCATTTTTTGCATTGTTCTGAAATGATATTTTAAATTAATAAGCTTTATAATGAGGTAATGAAACTCCAGATAAGCGCCTAGTACACGGATAGATGTAAGCCTTATTTGCCATGGCGAATATGCCTTAGGTGTAAGGATTCCTCACAGCGAGAGAGAGAGAGAGAGAGAGAAAAAAAGAAAGAGAGAGAGTTATAAACTGATGACAGCAACGCAACAAAATCAGGCTTAAGATAAGAAATACCCCATACAACTAACATTCCTTAGAGATTTGGGGCATTAAATTAAAACCTTATGATCACACGAAATATGCCTCATACACTGAGAGAAAAAAAATATATGGAGGGGTCAAAGAAATTGTTTACCTATTTTGAACACTACTTTCTTTGTTTTGAGTAAATTTTCCTTAAAACATGTTAAAAGGTTTATAAAATATTGTTGTTACATGCGTTACCATGGTTTCATATACTTGTTTTGAAAAAATTCATACATTAAAATAATGAAAAATTCTTAAAGCGCCATTCCATTCCCAACTTTCCTTGTTTTGAAGACTTGATTTCTATAATTTTGAGAAATTAAATTCCCATACAAATTCCCATGGCAACGAATTTGTTTGAATGTTTTTTTATGTTTTTTCCACATTTTTGAGAAAATTTACACAAAACAAAGAAAATTTTGTATTGGGACGCGTGTTCAAAATAAGGAAAATTATGTCTTTGATCGAGAGAAATTTTTTTTTTTTGAGTGTATGAAGCGTAAATTGTTTAGAGGGTGTGTATGTGTTGTATGTTCATTGCGTTCTTTTTCGTTTCTTACAACATGCGTTGTTGCGTGCGCTGAACTGTTATGTATGACTCCAGACAAGCTACATTCAAGCTACAGCGGGAGAAAAACTTTATTATTACGATACTTTGTTTTTTAATTAATATACATATTTCTTACGCGTTTTTAGTTCTTTTTTAATTCTTCCATTCTCATTTTCATAGATTTTTGTTTCTGTTATCAAATCTTTAACTTTTCTCACTGCGTTGGGCTTTCTTGGGCCCTTTCATTGTGTAGTCCGAATAAAATTGTATTTCCGAGATATCTATGAATATAGAGGATTACAGTGTTCTTCAAAAATTCCAAACTGTTAAGAATGTACCCTCTACACAAATTTCCCTTTTCCCCGCCTCGTCGATGGCCCTATCATGTCCGTGTCTCTGTATCTGCATCTGTATCGGTCTCTGTCTCTGTGTCTATCTCTTTGTCTGTCTTTGTATCTTTTCCTGTCTCTGTCTATGTCCCTTTCGCTGTCCAAATTGAAATGTAAAAGTTTAAGTAATTAGATTTAAATAACATGAAAGGCAAAACAGACAAAACAGAAAAATGAAGCTAGAACATGAAAACTAAAAACAAAAAGTAATCTAAAATATTTTTAATGCAAAGTTGCCAAATATCCGTTACCAAGCGCATGAGAGAAAAGTTAGCTACAACTTTTCTGTTTTTCTTGGCACTTGGTTTAATAAGTACAAATTTACTTCCACGGGAATTTTTGGCGAAAAAAGTTTCGAAAATTCATAATAATAATAAAAATAGTAGTCTGACACAATTATAGTTGAACTATTTTGAGCCCTGAAGTTTTTTGTGTTGCTATAATAAGAAAAACCCAACTCCAGAAGTTCTGCCGCGTTCAGAAGCCAGAACGGCAATCATTGGAGGGATATAAATCCAGGTGCTTATGGTACTTGGACCCGAATGCTGTTTCTTATTTATATTTCATTTATTCCGCAAAAAAAAAATATTCTAACAAAAACAAAAATATTCCGATACACATATTAAATGTATTCATAAGTATTTATTTTATGTCAAATAAAATTGCTTTTCATCCAAATGTTATTTGAAGCAGTGGCAACGAATAACGTCATTGTATACTAGGTTAAGATTTTATAAAAATTGTCATATTCTTTAAGAATAATAAATAATAAAACAATAAAAACTATATCCGAGAAAAAAAAAAAAAATTTATTCCGCTTATTACTTTACCAGGAAAAACTTGCTTTCTACTTGACAGCCGTGCGAACTAACATACCCGTTAATTGGGCGTATTTTGCTTGACCATCCCCTATAAAGATTGCTAAGTGTCTATGTATACCTACCATTAGAAGCTGTATCTGCTTGTTTGTGAATATTTATTCGTCAAACTAAAGGTCATTCCCATTTTACAACTTCCTTTCATATTGAAATCGCACTTAGCAGATATTGCGGTGCTCAACCAGCCTTAGAGCAAGTTTTTGAGCTCCAGAGAACCTTCCTTCAGCTTTGATTCATTGCTGTAGATGGAAAAGCTTTCTGTTTGAAAATAATCTACAACATACTCTTCTAGATCTTCTAGAGGGAAAAGCAGTGGCTTTTACTTCTAGTCAAAAATCCAAACTTTTTGAATTTCAGAGGAAATTAAGATTATGAATAACACACAGCCTAGTCCGAATGACTTATGCTGTTCTATTCTTTCGACAGAGAAGATACAAGTTGGGAACGGGTCTATGAAATAACTTCTACGAAATAAGTCCCACTTTTAAAAACGAAATAAGTCCCACCAAAATGAAATGATTTAAAAATTTACTTGAAATTAAACAACTCCCACTCAAAATGAAATAACTCCCCCTTGAATAATATATTTCTTAAATGAAATAAGTCCCACTTTCATAAACGAAATATGTCCAACTTTTTCACTGTTTAATGCGATTTCAAATAAGAAGTATTTGGCTCTTCGAAAAAAAAACACACGTCGAATAATATGAATAGTCAAAGCAGAGGAATAATAAAAAGATAAGGACAAAAAATTACGGTTGTCCCTTTTACGAAATGTGCAATATATAACTTTTTCCATAAGAAAAAAATGAGAAATAAAGCCATAATGGCCTTATATTTCATGGCTCTATCGCACCCCTCCATAAAAAAATCATTTATTTATCAGATAAATATTTGAAGCGGTATGAAATAACTCCCACTTTGCAAAACAAATTTATTCCCACTCAAAATGAAATAAGTCCCACTTAAAATAAAAACGCGTAACGAAATAAGTCCCTCCAATTGACGAAATAAGTCCTACTTTTAAAAACGAAATAACTCCCACTTTCAAAATAGCAATTTTTGGTGGGACTTATTTAATTTTTAAAAGTGGGACTTATTTCGTGGGAATTATTTCGTAGACCCGTTGGGAACACATACTTCTCGAGTGCGAAGCCAAAACTGGAAGGAGGCACTGTTCACACGGCTCATATAAAGATCAGGGCCGAGCACAGTTCTGGTTTTCCTGAAGGAAATCGGTCTCAAGTAGGTGATGTAAATATCTGAACACAGTGCGCATCCTCCAGTTTTTGGCTATCTATCCTAGAGTTCTGGCGTCCTATCTGGATTTTATCAGATACTACCAAACCCGCTCTATAGATAATAATAGACTTTCATTTGGTGTCTGCTAATGCTCTATTATACTGAAACTGGTACTTTTAGAGAATAGAGCTAATACACAACCCACAATCAAGCGAGTCAAAACCAACTAAGTAGAATGTCGAATAATTGTCAGCTCCGGAATGGGAGCACTGAAATAATTAAAACGCGAGCGAATGCATTAAAGCAGACGAAAAGACACAAATGCCACCACATCTTAAATTACGTAAATGACATTCCATTCGCGGAGAAAAAAATGCAAAATTACAATAGAAGACAAATGAAAGAATGAAAATAATGAAAATGATTTAAATGAACGAAGATAGACTATAGTATAGGCATTTATGTATGTAGGTGTGGATGTGAATGTGCTTCGCTGCAAAAAGGTCAGGACCTCAAGGAATGAAGGAAAAAGAAACTTTTTTAATGTGCAAAAGAAGCACTAAAAGAAAGTCAAATAACAACACTAAATGCATGCGCGCCAAACAGCAAAAGAGACCAAAACAAAATGAAAAGAACATGAAAATGCGAAAAATATAAGCGTTGCACTAAAATGGAAAGCAATAAACTGTAAGCAGGCAAAAGGAGGTTGTTGGTGCATACTTTCCTCATTCAGTGCGAATATTTATCCTTCACCGCTATACGACACCGCTGCCCCCTTTAACCTCACACTCTGGCAACCTTATTTAATACAGCTTTTTGCTGCACGTTACGCTCGCTTTTTAAAAGTTGTAAAGTGGAACATTTGGGTGGACGCACTCAATGTCGGCAAAACAATAGTAGAAAAGAGAGAAAGAGAGAGGGGAAGGGAAAGGGAAAGGGAGAGAAAAGGTAAAATAGGAATGGAAAGTGTTCAATCAACCAAAGAAAAAAGAAGGATACAATGACATAGTAAAAGGATAAAAAGAAATTTTTATTTGCAAGTTTGTTGGCTGACTGGAAGCGTAGAGTTGAGTAGCGTGTAGACGAGACGCGACGGTGACATAGCATGAAGGCGCAAAATTGGTTACGTTGAATGGGAAAGTGTTTGTGTAAGCGAAGTAAAGCGCAGCAATACCAATAAATCTTTGTATGGATGAAAGTTTTTGTCACTTCACAATGAAGCAGACAGATGCAGTTTGAAAATGGTGAACGACCACCACAAAGACTGGAGGTAATCCGGAATATCTCTTGAGTTAGTCCTAAAAATTTTAGCGGATTAGGGCATTTTCTAATGGCATCTCTGGCGACAAGTCTCTATTGTGAATTAAAGTGAAGAAAAAGAAGAATCCAAAGAAGATTTAGGAAGGTGGGCGCATAGACGAATTCAGAAATTTTCAATGTATTTGTTATTGTAATTGGTAGAGTGTAATGTCAAAATGATCTTTCGCCTTGATTGAAACTGAATTATCTTTGGACTCGCCCATTCCTATTGACCATGATGTGAATTCGCTTTAATTTTGACATTACACTCCACCTTTGGAAGTAAAAAAAAAGTTTTTGAATTTGCCGCGGCGCCTACCTTCCATCAGCTGGTTTGTTAATCCGCAATATTTGCCGTCTGTCAGGGTAAAATTTGGATCGGATTAAGAGTAGCGGTAATCGGGATTATGGCTGCCGTCTGTCAATGCTATTACTCATTATTGATTATACGATTGCTGATTAATGATTACGGAATAATTAGTAATATTAATTTCTTTCTCGATTACTGATTACTGATTACTAAATACCAAATACTGATCTCCGTAGCAATCAGTAATCAAAATACCTAGTATATAATAGTGATTAATGATTAATGATTAATGATTAATGATTAATGATTAATGATTAATTATTAATGATTAATGATTAATGATTAATGACTAATGATTCATGATTAATAATTAATGATTAATGATTAATTATTAATGATTAATGATTAATGATTAATTATTCATGATCCACGATTCATGATTAATTATTAATTATTAATTATATATGATTAATGATTAACGATTAATAATTAATGATTAATGATTACGGAATAATTAGTAATATTAATTTCTTTCTCGAACACTGATTACGAAATACCAAATACTGATCTCCGTTGCAATCAGTAATCAAAATACCTAGTATATGATAGTGATTAATGACTAATGATTAATGATTAATGATTAATTATTAATGATTAATGACTAATGATTAATGACTAATGGTTAATAATTAATGATTAATGATTAATCATTAAAGATTAATGATTAATGATTAATTATTCATGATCCACGATTCATGATTAATTATTAATTATATATGATTAATGATTAACGATTAATAATTAATGATTAATATTAATGATTAATGATTAATGATTACGGAATAATTAGTAGAATTAATTTCTTTCTCGAACACTGATTACGAAATACCAAATACTGATCTCCGTAGCAATCAGTAATCAAAATACCTAGTATATAATAGTGATTAATGATTAATGATTAATGATTAATTATTAATGATTAATGATTAATGATAAATGATGAATGATGAATGATTAATGATTAATGATTAATGATTAATGATTAATGATTAATGATTAATGATTAATGATTAATGATTAATGATTAATGATTAATGATTAATGATTAATGATTAATGGTTAATGATTAATGATTAATGATTAATGATTAATGATTAATGATTAATGATAAATGATAAATGATTAATGATAAATGATAAATGATAAATGATAAATGATAAATGATTAATGATTAATTATTAATTATTCATGATCCACGATTCATGATTAATTATTTATTATATATGATTAATGATTAACGATTAATAATTAATGATTAATGATTAATGATTAATAATTAGTGATTAATGATTAATGATTAATGATTAATGATTAATGATTAATGGTTAATGATTAATGAGTAATCATTAATGATTAATGATTAGTGATTAATGATTAATCACTAATGATTAATGATTAGTGATAAATGATTAATATTTAAAGATTAATGGTTAATCATTAACGATGGACGATTAACGATTAGTGATTCATATTTAATGATTACTCATTTTTAAAATTAGATGATTACACTGCTCTACAGCCAAAAAATACTCTGAACGCGACCATCTTTTCTATATGTAAAATCGGTCGCTGATTCCGAAAATCGGGTTCATTTTTAATTCTATGGGAAGGTTTTTGAGATATCGGCAATTTACCGTTATTTGGCCAATGGGTCCACTTAATCCTGTATATCTCTTTAACAGAGTGAGTTATCTTCCTTGGGGTGACACCAAACGAAAGCAAATTAAATTTCCTTTTCACGGCTCCTATAAAATTTTTCTCTAGCTCTTATAGTTTCTGAAATATTGACGATTCAATTTGAATTTTTTCGATTTTTTACGATTTTGTGAAGAAAAATTTGATTTGTCAGGCAATATCTTTAAAACCAATGTTTTCACCTTCGGTTTTACTCCTTTGCGTGAAGCTCCATTCTATTACCAAAAAAATAAGCTATCAACGATTAAAATCCATTGTAAAATGGAAAAGTTATAGGCGATCAAGTAAATACAGCCAGGTCGCGCAATGCCTATGCGCGTACATTCTATGCATATTGTACCAATACCTACACATCTGCAGTAGCAGCACATTGGCAGCGCAGTAGATACAAGCGCATTTACGGGTATAACATGCATAGAATATACCCGTGCAGAGGCATTGCGCGACTTGGCTGTATTTACTTGATCGCCTAAAACTTTTCCATTTTGCCATGGATTTTCTTCGTTGATAGCTTAACTTTTTCCCAATAGAATGGAGCTTCACGTAAAAGAGTAAAACCGAAGGTGAAGACATTGGTTTTAAAGATATTGTCTGACAAACTCAATTTTTTCTTCAAAAAATCGTAAAAAATCGAAAAAATTCAAATTTAATCGTCAATATTTCAGAAACTATACGAGTTAGAGAAAAATGTTATAGGAACCGTGAAAAGGAAATTTAATTTTCTTTCGTTTGGTGTCACCCTAAGGAAGATAACTCACTGTGTTAAAGAGATATACGGGATTAAGTGGACCCATTGGCCAAATAACGGTAAATTGCCTATATCTCAAAAACCTTCCCATAGAATTAAAAATGAACCCGATTTTCGGAATCAGCGACCGATTTTACATATAGATAGGATAGTCGCGTCCAAAGTACAGACAAAAAATTTCATTTTGTGATCCAGTGTTATTAATTAGCTACTAATTGATTTTTCCTAGACAATTTTCTAAATCTTAAAACCAATTTTAAATCCAAATAAGCAATTTTAACGCAACACCGTTGCATAAGTAGCGCAAAAATGTCAAAGCCATTTGCCAATAATCCACCAACGAAATGCAAAACAAGCAAGAGGGCTTCCCCAAAACTATGTATAAGCCTTTATTGCTGCGGGTGGATATGTTTGCATGTACGTACGTACATACATATGTATGTCCAATGTACATGAAAGCATTTATGTGTTTTCAATTTTACACACATACCAACATACATACACATTTATAAATTTAAATATCCCAAGCACAACAATGGCAAACCCCCCACTGCGTATGAGTAAAGCAGACGCACAAGGAAACGACAAAAAAGGAGAAAACAAAATAATAAAAAAAAAAACAGAAAAAAGGCAGCTCGGAATCACCGCTGCAGCAGAGCAACTACGTCACCATAAACTTTTGAGGCTTCTGGCAATGCGCTGGTGGTGGCGGTGGTGGTGGTGGTGCAATGGTGGTTTTCATGCGCTTTTGTAAAGAAAATGCTGCGAAAGGTGGATGGAGCGGGCGAAGAGCAGCGTTAATGGAAACCGCATAAAAAGGAAATAAGCGAGCAAAAAAGTTTTTCGTTTGTGCGCTTTTGGCAAATAGCGAAGTAGGACAAAGTTTATGAGCACACAGCACAGCACAGCTCAGTGGATGTTTTAAAAATGAGAGCGAAAAAGAAAAATAAACAACTGCGACGAACGAGAAAAGTTAAAGCCAGAAAAGCAAAAGGAAAAACACACAAAAAAAACATAAAAGCATTAATAAAGAGAATGACTCGTTATTATGTTGCTCAGGCACAAACAGCTTGTACCATGTACATACATACATACATACATACATACATATTAACTTTTGTATAATAAAACGTGGCAGCAGAAACAGCAGAATTATTACAACCCACGTGTTATTAACCGCCTTCACCTCCTGCAGCTTTTATTCCCTCTCCCCTTGCATCATCAACGCCAGCACAATATCCATCGTCCGTCGACTGCATGCCGACGAGTTTTCGTGCGTTGTGTGCGGCCATGAAAGGCCATTTGCCTTGCCACATTTTACTTACTCTATTTGTTTGTCTAAGTGCTCACACAGCTTTGTTGGGTTGGGATAAGGATAACACATTTTACTTGTGGGTGTGGCTGTTTGTAATTTTTTATTGAATTTAGATACATACCTACATATGTATGTTTATATGTATATAAAGGATATGCAAATAAATTTTTAATGCTGCAAGGATGACTACCCACCAAAAAAATCTAAGCGTTATTTAAGAATTAAAACAATAGATTCCCAGCAAACACAGTCTCTAACGTTAGAAATTTTGTCGAGATTACCTTAGATAACTAGTGTAATTCTCTATATATTCTCAAATCGATAGCTAGGGTTGAAAACTACACTAGAATTCGATTAGCGAGTGATTAGAGAAGGAGCCAAATCTCACGCCTTTTATCAATTCTCAATATATTTCTGTGATATATTGAATATACATACATATATTGAAATTAGATACTAAAAAATGGTAAAGTTAATATTACCGTAGTACAATGTTTTCCATTAAAAAGTACAAGAAGTACCTTTAATTTAAATAAAAAAATCGGTAAACAAACTTTTTAAGTTAAACGGTTTTATGTTATACATACATTGCAATGTTTAAGATAAATGTACTAAAAGCCAAAAAATAATAAAATAGATACAGTCGTGGGAATTATAAACATTTGCATAGACTAGACTAAAATAAAACCGGGGGGCACGTCAATTGTCTACAAATTATCGACTTAATGTGCGATAGAAGAATCGTTTAATTCGTCGTTAGGCAGTTGGCCCTCAGACGGTGAGGAAATTACTTACTATTTTCTTGCTCATGGAAATTCCAATAGTTATACACTCCATGTTAATAAAAGAGATGTTTCAACTAGTTTATCGTTGGACATTCACACGAGGAATCGTTTCACTGCTCGTAGTTTGTCTTTAATCGACAAAACATATGATAAAAGTACTACTCGCTCACCACTATGAAACCCTAAAACTCGCTTATAATCGAGCTTGCTAGCTTTTTTCCATATTCTAGCCCTACTTATCACACGTCCATCGTTGTCGGTTGAACAACTGCCTAATTATAGTGTAACATTACAAAACAAACATTTTAATCAACGATTGTAGACAATTGACGTGCCCCACGGTTTTATTTTAGTCTAGTCTATGCAAATGTTTATAATTCCCACGACTGTATCTATTTTATTATTTTTTGGTTTTTAGTACATTTATCTTAAACATTGCAATGTATGTATAACATAAAACCGTTTAACTTAAAAAGTTTTTTTACCTATTTTTATTTTCTAGTTTTTAGTTTTTATTTCGCATTCTGTTTAATTCATTTAGTGCTTCATTATTGCAAGGTTTCTTGCCCGTTAGTTTATTGCAGTCCAACGCCTCTATACGTAGTCCCTGCAAAGTTCTTACTCTACTAAGAGCCACGTAGGCTTGACCTTCTTCAAACAGTTTCGCACCTAAGATTTTCTTTTTTAATTACCCCGATCTCAGCTCCACCTAGCGGAATTTTTTTTTAAGAAAATATTTCTTTTCAAGGTAGTAATACATGTTCCGAATTTCAGCCAAATCGGACCATAAATGCGATTTTTGTAAATATAGCGACCCACGCGCCACCTATCGGAAGTTTTTTTAGGAAAATATTTCCTTTCAAGGTAGTAATACATGTTCCGAATTTCAGCCAAATCGGACCATAAATGCGATTTTTGTAAATATAGCGACCCACGCGCCACCTAGCGGAATTTTTTTTTAAGAAAATATTTCTTTTCAAGGTAGTAATACACGTTCCGAATTTCAGCCAAATCGGACCATAAATGCGATTTTTGTAAATATAGCGACCCACGCGCCACCTAGCGGCATTTTTTTTTAAAGAAAATATTTCTTTTCAAGGTAGTAATACATGTTCCGAATTTCAGCCAAATCGGACCATAAATGCGATTTTTGTAAATATAGCGACCCACGCGCCACCTATCGGAATTTTTTTTCATAATATTGCATTGTCATCGGGGTTATACATGCGTACAAAATTTCAGATTAATCGGTTGACAGGAAGAGGGTGAAATTTGAATTACTAAATTTGACCCAAGAATAAATAATAAATAAAACAAACGGGGTGAGCTAAATAAAACCGTTTAATAAGACTGAGTTTTGTTTAAATTTCAGTTCTTATAAATGTGGTAAACATATACATGTCAATATGTCATATATGCAATTTAGGCACATATTGCGTTAATAAAATCTAAACAATGAAAAAATCATGTAAAAGGAGACAAAGCTTTGTTTTTCATTTCAATTGGAAGTATTTGCAAATTCTGATTAGAATCTCATTAGAGAACTACATTAGAATTCGATTCGAGAATTATAATTTTCTCGATTTGAGAATTAGGTACCCTTTTGTTTGAGAACGCTATGATTCTCGATAGATTTTCGAGTCGTCCTCTAACGTTAGAGGTTTGAGAATGAGGCTAGTTCTCGAGTCATTCTCAAATCGATAACTAACCTCCGTGTTTGTTGGGTTTAAAGGCTTACGAAATAAGGCCTGAAAATTATAAGGGTAGCAGCAAATTTGTATGACGTATAGCTTAAAATAAGGTTGATTGTCCTGTGTTGATGTCATCAGGCCATAAAGAGTTCTCTCTCTCTGAGAGCACAACTTATTACAAGGGCTTATCCGCCATGCGAAATAAGGCCTAGATAAGTATTAGGCAGTTAGGAGCAGACAGAGTGAGTGCATAACAGAAGCAGAGCTGCCAGCGTACTCGTTTTTTAGACCTGATTTGTCAACAAAAAGCAAAACTTTTTTGCAGGGTAGGTACATATGTACATATGTATGTACATATACCCTGCAAAAAAGCCGAGTACTCCATACACGCGTGTATAGAGTACTCGCTATGGACCAACCGAGTACTGCTCAACCTGCCACATTTCATATAAAAAATATGGTCCATTTAACATGTCCTAGGCAGGGATCACATACTCCGATTTCCGCATGACACCCGAGTAATCCAAGGAGTACCTATATGGAAATAATCCATGGAGTAGGTACTAAAATTAATGAAATTTAATAATCGCTGAACAGATTTGAACGACTGCCAATTCAATTTGATTATTAGCATTAGGTACATACATACATCACTAAGCTTTTCTTTAATAAAAATAAAATAATAAAATTTTTCTAGCGCAATCACCAACATGTTGTGTCGCGTTCAATGTCTCTTTATTACTAAATCCAGTGATGATAGATACTTTTTTCGAAATTCCCTACAGAGCAAGAAAAAAATCCCTACTTTTCCCTACGTAATTCCCTACACTTTTTTTTAGTTATTTCCATGCTAGAAAAATGAAAAAACCGCACGGCAGTATATGAACGTCTTTTCTTTTACTAAATAATGAAAATCGGCTGTTCTACTGCGTACTGCATACACACTGGCTCTCAAAGAAATAAAAAAAAAATAACAATGAAATACTGATGATTTACTGTTTTGAACAATTATTATAATAAAAAAAAATATATGTATTAATGCGTTGTATGTAACATACTTTTTTCATTTCAAATGAAACCTTTTTCAAATTAAATGAAACCTTGTTTAGTTAATACTATTAACTTAATACAATAATATTCTTATATGAATTTTAGGAACACGGCTTTTACACATCGAAAGTTAACAATTCAAAATATTTTACACAATTTGCACTCTAAGTTAGCGATATGTATGTATAAAAGTTCGACATCACCTCAGAACTTTTTGCATTTCAATGTTTTTGTTGCTTTATTGTTGGTTGAATTAACAATGAATTGATTATTGGTAATTTTTACTCTTGAGAAATGTTAGAAACGTCGAATTGCACGCTCAGTTAACCACCCAACTTTCTTCAGGACTTAACGGAGCTCCTCTCACACTCCGAGTTAGGAGAGCTTAATATCCCAGCAAACATTCGGACTCATATAAGCGTCAGTAAACATTTCTTAAGCTTATATACCACATAAGCCGCTGTGGTGCTGTGGGTAGAGTGCTCGCCTGCTGGCATAGCATCGGGTTCAAACCACAGTCCGAGCAAACACCAAAAAATTTTTTCTAATTAGTAAAAATCCAATTATTGGGTTTTTTAAGAGCAGCAGTCACCTCTCGGCAGTGGGCGGCATACCCTCCAAATGTATTTCTGCCATGAAAAAGCTTCTTACAAAAAATGCATTCGCCGTTCGGAGCCGGCGTAAAACTGTAGGTCCACCCAATTGGTAGGAAAAACAAAAGGAGCACACCTCGAATTGGGAGAGAAGCTCGGCCATAAAACTCGTCAGAGTTATAATAGCGACATTGTATTATATTATTATTATTTTATACCACATATGTCACACCTATATATTTCGGACTCATATCAGACTCCAAATTATGAGAATTTCAAGAATACGAAAACTAACATACGTTTTTTTGTGACTGACGAAAAATAACAAAATCGACTTTTGGCTGACGAAAACTATCAATTTTGTTAACACAACAACAATTTTAATGTAAAAACAGTATATAATTACTGATACTTTTCGTCAGTCAAAAGTCGATTTTGTTATTTTTCGTCGGCCAAAAGTCGAACTTGTTATTTTTCGTCAGCCAAAAGTCGAACCTGTTACTTTTCGTACAGAATTTTTTTATTGATAGCTTTCGCCAGAAATTTTAAATATGCTAGTTTTCGTATGGTACGACGATATATAAAAATAATGAAACCAATAACAAATTAAACAATTAAATTGTTGTTGTGATTATTTTGTAAATATCTATATATAGGTACATATATATTGTTGTACATAGTTACCATTACTAACATTCAAAGTTCAATAACTTTCGATGTGTAAAAGCCGTGTACAAAAAATTTATATAAGAATGTTATTGTACTAACTAAACAAGGTTTCATTTAATTTGAAAAAAGTTTCATTTGAAATAAAAAAAGTTTCATTTGAAATGAAAAAGGTTTCATTTGAAATGAAAAAAGTTTCACTTAAATTGGAAAAGGTTTAATTTTATTTGAAAAAGGTTTCACTTAATTTGAAAAAGGTTTCATTTGACCTGAAAATGCTATATACATATACCTATAGGTACCCTGCAAAAAATGTGCGATTAATACCGAAAGAGATTTGTCCCGGATTGATCTCTTTCGAGAACAATCGGTCCACAATTAGTCCCCAATTGTGCCCGTATGGGTATAAATGTAGACTAATTGTAGACCAATTGTTCCCGAACGGGTCTAAATGTAGACTAATTTTTCCCTAACGGGTATAAATGTAGAATAATCGCTTTCATCCCGAATGGGTACAAATCTAGATTCCTTAAATGTAGAAATTTTACAAAAATATGCAATGTATTTAAAAAATTGTAGAACAACCGGTAAAACGAATTGAACACCCTTTCTTTTAATAAAAATGATGAATAATAATTTTTACAAAATGTTGTCTAAAATATTCTATGAAAAAATCCTTTACATTTCGCTCATACATATAATGCATACTCAAAACCTACAATTTTTTTTATTTATTTATTGAGATTTTTTTTCAAAAGTATAACATTATATAATCTTTATTTATATATGCATGAACATTTACAATTTTTTAAAGATTGTTATTAAAAATTGCCTTGGCGAACATGGAAAAATCTACATTTGTACCCGTTCGTGCTGGAAGCGATTGATCTACATTTGTACCCATTGGGGATGAAAGCGATTGATCTACATTTGAACCCGTTCGGTATGTTAGTGATTAATCTACATTTGTACCCGTTCGGGTATAAATGTTGAACAATTAGTCTCTTCATAGGACATGCTCGAACAAATGCGATCAATTCACTCCATATAAAGGATGTAAAATTGTATTAGTCGCATGCTCCCTTGCGATTGATCCCGGACACGTCCCGGATTAATCGCATTTTTTGCAGGGTACATATGAACAAATATCTACATTTAATAAATAAGCACATTCTCCCAGTTTAAGGTAAAGTTTACACACTTGAGCACGTTGTTGTTGTTTTTTAGTATATGTATTACCACTTGATTGAGTGTGTTGTTTGCAGATGCAGAAGACCTAAAGCACACCAGTTGACTAAAAGGGAATATGATATAAGTATGTAAGTTTTCCTTTAGGGAAACACTTGTTTTTAATACCCAGTAGCGCGTTTTAGGATAATTTTTTATGAAAAAAACGGATTCGAATCGTACCACACTACCTGAGCGGGAATATACTAATGCATGTAAACAAATTTGCTTTGAATTGACCCAAAAAACATCAGACCAAAAAATCTCAAACGTTTGAGTAAACCTTAATTCTCAATTTGCTAATAAAGATTTTCTCGAAAATTTCACCAACGTTTGAGAAAAATTTGCCTTTTTGTTTGAGAACGCTATTAAGGGAAATTTGAGGTGCATTTGATAACAAACGCTTGAGGTTTGAGAATAAGGTTGGTTCTCAAATGCATCTCAAATTGAGAATTAAGAAAAATTTTCAGGGACCGTAATCATTATGAGTTTTATAATAAAAATCGCCATTTAATCATTATATGTTGAGTTTTTTTATATTTCATCAAAAATAATCATTATTTTTTGAGTTTTATTTTTTTTTTTTTGATCAGAAGTATCACTCATTCACGAAGTTATATCGATGGGAATTTTTTAGTAATTATGTTCCAGAGCACTTCAGAAAAAATTTGAGTTTTTCGACCTAAGCAAAAAAATAAAACTCAAATAATAATGATTATTTTTGATTTTTATGGACATCGCTTAAAATTTTTCGATCATAGTGGATACGGATCGTGCTCTTTCAGACATGCACATACTCTTCTACGATGTTTGCAAGTATTTGATTTTTGTCACTGAAAATATAACGAATAATGATTATTATGGGTCCCCGAAAATTTTTATGGGGGATTCACATTTTTGTGCAGCATAAAATTTGTTGTGCATATTAGCTTCGGTATTTTTTTGTGCATTTTTGGTTTTCAAAAATCCGTCTTGGTCCATAAAAATCAAATTCTCGAATATCAAAATTAAATTCAGACAAATGTCGTGGAGCAGGAATACCAATTTCTATACGCCGATAGCGATTAATTTACTTTCATACAAATCGAGCCGGCCTAATGTATACATGTTAATAGCAAATGTAGTACCCGTTCCAAAAACTAAATATCCTAACTCCCCCGAGCACTTTAGGCCAATAAGCATTTTACCTGCCCCCTCTAAAGTGTTCCTATCACGGCAAATTAACTGTCATCTGAATGACAATAGTCTTCTGAGTGAATTTCAGTCGGGATTTAGAAGTCAGCACAGCTGCTCCACAGCAATGTTGAAAGTCCTAGAAGATATACGTCCGGATTTTGATAAAAATCACTTAACCATACTAGTATTGCTTGATTTCTCGAAACCATTTGACACTGTAGATCACGATAAGCTATTGGAAAAATTAGGTAGTCTCTTTAAGTTCGGGTCGTTTTCTTTGCAATTATTACAAAGCTATTTGAAAGGCAGGTTTCAGCAAGTTCAATGTGGTGAAAGTTTTCCGAGCTTAAAGCCTGTAACATCTGGTGTGCCGCAAGGTTCCATTCTCGGTCCTATATTGTTCTGTACAAGGGCAGTTCTAAATTTTAAATTTTCTTTAACCTTCCACATTTTACTCGATCTAAAATTCTGGATATTTTCTCAAATTTATTTATTATCGTAGACAATCAATTTCTCTCTGCTTCTTTATTAAGCATCATTAGTCTATAAGTTAAAATTGAATACTTCGTTAATGTTACTACCATAAGATGTACTACAAAAAGACTTGGTCTTACTATGTACGAAACCTTAAATAAATAAATAGGTAAATAAATAAATAAATAAATAAATAAATAAATATACACACACTAAGTAGCTGACCCGCCAGACGTTGTTCTACCTAAAATTTATTCCTATAAATCCTAAAGGAAAAGTCCTAAATTACCATGTTACTCACCATTATATCCCTACCCCTATCCCTATCCCTATCCCTATCCCTATCCCTATGCCTATCCCTATCCCTATCCCTATCCGTATCCTTATCCCTATCCCTATCCGTATCCTTATCCGTATCCGTATCCGTATCCCTAACCCTATCCCTATCCCTATCTCTATCTCTATCTCTATCTCTATCTCTATCTCTATCTCTATCTCTATCCCTATCCCTATCCCTATCCCTATCCCTATCCCTATCCCTATCCCTATCCCTATCCCTATCCCTATCCCTATCCCTATCCCTATCCCTATCCCTATCCCTATCCCTATCCCTATCCATATCCCTATCCCTATCCCTATCCCTATCCCTCTCCCTATCCCTATCCGCATCCCCATCCCTATCCCCATCTCTATCCCCATCCCCATCCCCATCCCTAACCCTATCCCTAATCCCTATGCATATCCCTATCCCTATCCCTAGCCCTATCCTATCCCTCCACACCTTCTAGGGTCACCCCTGGTCCACATTTTGATCGATATCTGGGAAAATGGGTCGCATAGGGTCTTGAAAATTGCCTCATTTTTAAATACCCATTTTGTAGAAAACCCGTCTGGGGTCAAACCTGGTTCATATTTCGGGAAATACATCGAATACGGGTCTTATATGGTACCAATAACTACACCATGTCCAAGCACTCGTCAACACCTTTCATTGGATACCCATATCGTGCGAACCCGTTATAGGGCTACCCTGTTCCACATTTTGTGGAATATCTCCAAACCCTTCCCGGATTCTTATACTTTTTTTTAGCCATAAACCATGTTGGGCTCAATCGAAAACTACGTGCAAAATTTCATTTAATTCAGTCCAGCCGTTCTGGAGTTACAGCGTCAGGGAGGAAAACGTGACTTATTTTTATATAATAGATAGTACACCACCTGCTTGCGATTTGAATGCGCTATGCAGCCATACAAGTGACATTAAAAATACGAGTAAATTGTAGTAAAAAGGCAAGTGATTTTTGCAGTTAGATGATGATGTTGCGCCTTTAAATTTTTACATGCTACCTTGACAGGTCTTTGCAACAAAAATATACTACTTTTATATACGCACAAAGTAAACGTTTTTATATAAAGGAAATACGTACATAAAGTAAAAGAAACGTCATTTTAACTGCAAAGGCGCATTAGAAAATAAATACTTGCATGTATAAAGTGAATGGAAAAGGCGGAAAGTTGGGAATGCCGCACAAGTTTTTTTGATTTGCAGGCAGGCAGGCAGGCAGGCAGGCACACAAAAGGTTAAGCAAACATGTCGGTTCAGCGGAAAGCAAAGTAAAGTACAAAGGTAAAATGCGAAAGCAAAGGCAAACGAGAAAATCCAAAAACAAAGTTATAAAAGCGTTAAGTTTTGAGGATTAAAATAAATGTTGTAGGTAGTAGATGGGAGCGGTGCGAGGGTGGGGGCAATGATAGTTGCTTGAAATTATCAAAGTAAATTGGAATAAAGGGGTTGACATGGGACACTTTTCGACTTATTTATGCACGCATAAGCGATCTTATAGTTTATGCTTGATGTGCCTGAAGCCAGGCACGTTTTTTATGTAATTTCACAAGACACTTAGACGAACTTGCAAGAAAGCGCTAAGGCAGGCTGCTCGCTAACTGAAGGCACATTTTGTGAGAACTGATACTTAAAGAAACTGATACTTAAAGAAACTTTAGTAGAATAGTGTTTAGAGATAAATCAGCATTTGTTGGTGTGATGGTAGCAGAGTTCGCAGAGAGCGCCTCCAGAGTCACGTGGCATCACAGTGGAATGCATACAAGAGGGTGCTTAGTGAGTTCGGTTGCGGGCAGCCACGGTGAATACACTTAAGCTAAATGGGAATGCATCCTTTTTTAAAGGTATTCCCGAAAAAAAAAATGGTTTTCCAACTAAGGTCAAAATGTGTTTTATTTCGGGTTCTGCTGAATTGCAAATAATCGTTATTTTTTAAATTTGACTAAAAAAATCATACTAAAGGAGAAATGCTAAACGCAAAAGAAGTACACAGATGTAATCACCGCAACGCAGACTATCTCTAGGTGTATTGACTTTTATTTTTTCGATTTTTATAAAAAAAAATGATTTTTAATCATTATTTTCTGCTCGGAAAATAAATGTTATTTCTTGAATTTTATTTTTCCCTCAGAAACTAAAAGTTATTTCTTGAGTTTTATTTTTCCATCAGAAAATAAAAGTTATTTTTTGAGATTTATTTTTCGATCAGAAAATAAAAGTTATTTTCTGAGTTTTATCTTATTGCTCAGAGAATAAAAGTTGCTTCAGTTTAATTTTAGCTGCAGCTGTCGATTTTGCCACATTAACACGTAGGTAAAGTTTATAAGTAAAAAAATCAAAAATTTATTTATCTACTTTACCTATTTATATAGCAAAATCTACAATTGCAGCTAAAATTAAACTGAAAAACTTCTATTCTCTGAGCAAAAAATAAAACTCAGAAAATAACTTTTATTTTCTGATCGAAAAATAAAACTCAAAAAATAACTTTTATTTTCTGATGGAAAAATAAAACTCAAGAAATAACTTTTATTTTCTGATCGAAAAATAAAACTCAAGAAATAACTTTTATTTTCTGAGGGAAAACAAAACTCAAGAAATAACTTTTATTTTCTGATCGAAAAATAAAATTCAAAAAATAACTTTTATTTTCTGATGGAAAAATAAAACTCAAAAAATAACTTTTGTTTTCTGATGGAAAAATAAAACTCAAGAAATAACTTTTATTTTCTGAGGGAAAAATAAATCTCAAGAAATAACTTATTTTCTGAGGGAAAAATAAAACTCAAGAAATAACTTTTATTTTCTGATCGAAAAATAAAACTCAGAAAATAACTTTTTTTTTCTGAGGGAAAAATTAAACTCAAGAAATAACTTTTATTTTCTGAGGGAAAAATAAAACTCAAGAAATAACTTTTATTTTCTGATGGAAAAATAAAACCCAAGATCAGGGATTGCAAATAATCGTTATTTTTTAAATTTTGACTAAAAAAATCGTACTGAAGGAGAAACGCTAAACGCAAAAGAAGTACACAGATGTAATCACCGTAACGCAGGCTACCTCTAGGTGCATTAACTTTTATTTTTTCGATTTTTATAAAAAAATTGATTTTTAATGGTTATTTTCTGAGTTTTATTTTTCCCTCAGAAAATAAAAGTTATTTTTTGAGTTTTATTTTTCCCTCAGAAACTTTCTGAATATGAACTGTAACTTTCTGAATATTAAATGTAATTTTCTGAATATGAATTGCAATTTTCTGAATATGAATTGTAAATTTCTGAATATGAAATGTAACTTTCTGAATTTGAAATGAAATTTCTGAATATGAATTGCTACTTTCTGAATATGAAATGTAGGTTTCTGAATATAAAATGGAAATTCTGAATATGAATTGTAACCTTCTGAATATGAAATGTAACTTTCTGAATATGAATTGCAACTTTCTGAATATAAACTGTAGGTTTCTGAATATGAAATGGAAATTCTTAATATGAATTGAAATCTTCTGAATATTAATTGCAACTTTCTGAATATGAATTGCAACTTTCTGAATATGAATTGTAGGTTTCTGAATATGAAATTAAAATTCTTAATATGAATTGTAATTTTCTGAATATAAATTGCAACTTTCTGAATATAAACTACACCTTTTTCAGTTTATATTCAGAAAGTTGCAATTGATATTCAGAAAATTAAAATTCATATTCAGAATTTCCATTTCATATTCAGAAAATTACAATTCATATTCAGAATTTCCATTTCATATTCAGAAAGTTGCAGTTCATATTCAGAAAATTACAATTGATATTCAGAAAATTACAATTGATATTCGGAAAATTACAATTAATATTCAGAAAATTACAGTTAATATTCAGAAAGTTACAGTTCATATTCAGAATTTCCATTTCATATTCAGAAAGTTGCAATTGATATTCAGAAATTTACATTTCATATTCAGAAAGTTACAATTCATATTCAGAAGCTTCATTTCATATTCAGAAAGTTACAATTGATATTCAGAAAATTCCAATTGATATTCAGAAAATTGAAATTGATATTCAGAAAATTAAAATTGATATTCAGAAAATTACAATTGATATTCAGAAAATTACAATTGATATTCAGAAAATTACAATTCATATTCAGAAAATTAAAATTGATATTCAGAAAGTTGTTCAGATATTTTTTTATACGTTACATTCAAGGAAAATCTAACATGTTGGATGCATTGTATAGCTTCGCATGAATGCAGACTTTATGTATGTCGAACTTTTGGGAAAACTGATTACATAGACCTGGAGGGAGAGGAAGAGGATGAAGAAGACAGTCCCGGGGTGAAAGAGAGTCAGAAATGAAAAACCTTTCCACAAATAAACACGGCAACGAACAGTGTAATTCTTTATTTTCATACAACGCAAAATATTTACACAGTAACAATATATGTAGAAAGTGTAAAAAAATAATGTTAAGTAACAATGGTAATATTAAACATGAGCTAAGTGGTATCTTATCAGGGTGTTTCATTTTTACCTGATATTTTAAACAAAAATGTGTATGCAGTAAATATTTAATTTTGTAAATGTGTATGTGTGAATATTTAATTTTGTTATACACCGGCTGGCATATCTCGCAATGCAACTACGTCAGCATGGAAACTGAAGCAGTGCTGCGTTGCTCTAGCGCAGTCCCCACCTGTCACGGCTACCTTGGCATCATCGATTTTGGCTTCGAGGTACTGCAGCCTCTGCTCCGCCAAGCCTGGACCTTGAACCTCAGGAACATCCATATTCGACTTCACTAAAGATTTGATTTTGGACCATATCGCCTCAACCGGATTAAGCATTGGCGAGTATGGTCCCAAGCGAAGTACGGTGGCCAGCCCATTCGAGAACTCCTCGAAAGCGGCTTCGATGCTTGAGTGACATGGTGCATTATCGCAAATAATGACCATGTCACTCAAGTTATTTCCTAAATCTCGCCATTTTTCCATCACCGTTAAGATCCAGCGACGGAACGAGGCTGCAGTAAACGAGCCCCGTTGGCGATCTAAACATACAACCGCTGATGCCGCGATAGCCCCTATTAGGTGCACGTTTGCACCGCGGGAGGCTGGCAACAGCTGTACCGCCCTGTTTCCACGCTTAGCTCTGCCGCGGGAATGCCGACAAAACAAATTAAAATTTGTTTCGTCGACATATATAAGCTGTTTACCAGCCTGAATGTATGTGTTTAGCTGTGTAACGTATTGTGATCGTTTTTCCTTGTTTTGTGGTGAGTTTAATGTGATAGGCTGTGTGTGTACGTGTTTCATGGTAAACATTTTACCTTCTAAGTAATTATTTATTGTTGTGAGGGACACAGACATGTTGAATGAGGTGAGTATTTTCGCCTGTATTTGGCGGAGGGTAAGGCTACAATTATCTTCCAGCCAGGTTAGCATCTGCTCAACCTGGTCTGCTGTGAGCTTTCGCGGCTTTTTACCGCCGGCACTTTGTTTTTCCAGCCTTCCACTTTCAGCCCAAGTATAGGCCGTTTTGTAGGCGATGCCCAGCGATTTGGCTAGGGCTGGCCAATCCTCCCCTTTGTTAGCGGCACTGACAATGCGCTCCCTGTCCATCAAGGAGTAAGACTTGTAAGTTCTCCTTTCAATATCTTCGGTGTCTGGAAAAAAAGAAATAAAATGAATTGTTAAAAAAGGTTCTGAAAAACCTTGCTCAAGTTTCAAATACTTACCATCAATTGAAGCTCTGCATATTGCGCAGAGCTTGGGTATTGCCATGAGCAGCGTTTCCGCACATTGCGAATGGTAAAGATGCCTACATGGTAACACGCGGCACGCCGCTCTATATGCCATGGTTGTGAGGCATATAGAACAATTGTCTTTTAATTCCATTGCAGATTTTGTTTGTTTTATTTTATTTTTTTAATTTTAATTTTTACGTTGACGTCACGACCGTTGAGGTATGTACAAAATAACAGAATAAAAATTATATAACAAATATTCTATGTGAAACAATTGCTTCAATGCACATATGTATACAATATAAAATTTACACTCGTACAGTGAAATTTTCTGAATATCAATTGTAATTTTCTGAATATCAATTTTAATTTTCTGAATATCAATTTTAATTTTCTGAATATTAAATGTAATTTTCCGAATATCAAGTTTAATTTTCTGAATATCAATTGTAATTTTCTGAATATGAATTTTAATTTTCTGAATATCAATTGTAACTTTCTGAATATGAAATGAACATTCTGAATATCAATTGCAACTATCTGACTATGAATTGTAACTTTCTGAATATCAATTGTAACTTTCTGAATATCAATTGTAATTTTCTGAATATTAACTGCAACTTTCTGAATATAAAATGGAATTTCTGAATATCAATTTTATTTTTCTGAATATCAATTGTAAATTTCTGAATATAAACTGTAACTTTCTGAATATGAATTGTAATTTTCTGAATATGAAATGGAAATTCTGAATATGAATTTCAACTTTCTGAATATGAAATGGAAATTCTGAATATGAATTGTAACTTTCTGAATATCAATTGTAATTTTCTGAATATAAATTGTAACTTTCTGAATATAAACTCAAAAAGGTGTAGAAAAGGTGTAGAATATGTTAACCTTAAAGCGACCTCCTAAAGGCCATTTGTTGCAGTCCCCTTTCTCTTTCTACACCTTTTCCAGTTTATATTCAGAAAGTTGCAATTTATATTCAGAAAATTACAATTCATAGTCAGAATTTTCATTTCATATTCAGAAACCTACAATTCATATTCAGAAAGTTGCAATTAATATTCAGAAGATTACAATTCATATTAAGAATTTCCATTTCATATTCAGAAACCTACAGTTCATGTTCAGAAAGTTGCAATTCATATTCAGAAAGTTACATTTCATATTCAGAATTTCCATTTTATATTCAGAAACCTACAGTTCATATTCAGAAAGTTGCAATTAATATTCAGAAGATTACAATTCATATTAAGAATTTCCATTTCATATTCAGAAACCTACAGTTCATGTTCAGAAAGTTGCAATTCATATTCAGAAAGTTACATTTCATATTCAGAATTTCCATTTTATATTCAGAAACCTACAGTTCATATTCAGAAAGTTGCAATTCATATTCAGATATTTCATTTCAAATTCAGAAAGTTACATTTCATATTCAGAAATTTACAATTCATATTCAGAAAATTGCAATTCATATTCAGAAAATTACATTTAATATTCAGAAAGTTACATTTCATATTCAGAAAGTTACAATTCATATTCAGAAACATAGAACATGAGTTTCTATGTAAATTTTTCAGGTAAAAAATTACATTGTTTTTTTCAAAACTTTTTTCTTAAGGGTAGAGTTCGTCCTTCATTCAAAAGGTCGTGGGTTAGAAACCCAGTCCGAACCACATCGAAAATTTGTTTTATTTGAAATCGGGGAATTAATGTAGCGTAATCCCTCGCATTCGGTCGGCAACCATCCGAGTGTATTTCTGTTATAAAAAAACTTCTCATGCAAAATTTACATTCCTCGGTGGATGTCGTTCAGGGTCGGCATAAAACTGTAGGTCCACCGAATTCGTAAAAAAAAGTGAAGGAGTACTTAGTTATTAGGCATATGGAACAGTTATCCTTAAATGCCATTTTTATTATGAGTAGGTATAAGTATATGACCGCACACACATGTAAAATTAAACAAAGTAAAATTTATTTAAAAAAAAAACCTTTTGAACCGATGGCTTCTATGTATGTTTGAAAAAAAGAAAACTCAAAAGCGTAAAGTGAAATTTTCTGAATATGAATTGTAACTTTCTGAATATGAAATGTAACTTTCTGAATATTAAATGTAATTTTCTGAATATGAATTGCAACCTTCTGAATATGAATTGTAGGTTTCTGAATATGAAATGGAAATTCTGAATATGAAGTGTAGCTTTCTGATTATGAAATGTAACTTTCTGAATATGAATTGCAACTCTCTGAATATTAAATGTAACTTTCTGAATACGAATTGTAACTTTCTGAATTTAAAATGAAATTTCTGAATATGAATTGCAACCTTCTGAATATGAATTGTAGGTTTCTGAATATGAAATGGAAATTCTGACTATAAATTGTAATTTTCTGAATATAAATTGCAACTTTCTGAATATAAACTGGAAAAGGTGTAGAAAATTATTCGGCATAAAACTTCACTATGGGGCTCCTCGCTCAAAATCTTTGTATAAAAAATCTAGGTCCACAGAAAATGAAAATAACCAGTAACTATCTAGGTACTATATGCTTCATTTTATATTTTATTAATAAGATTCTATGGGCTTACAGCCGATTCATATTATGCCAATTTTGAGGGGAAGTCAAATTTAAAATGACAATCAAAAAAATTGTCAAATGTGGCAATAAGTAAGTGGTCTTCCACCCTCAAATCGTCTCACAGTGTAATCAAAAGCCACAGCATCGCGTGGCAGGGTTTACTAGTACATACATATTTACTTACATATGTAACTATTTTCCAGGAAGATTTAAAAGTAAACTTCAACTTAAATTTTTGATTATTTTTGTGTTGATTGTTGTCTCAGGAAAAAAAAACCTACTTTCTTACTATAAAATATTTATGTATGCATTTTTACCTTTCGTCTTAAATTCCAAAAATTCCAAGGATTTCTTGTTGGTTGCTTCAAAGGAAGTTGGTGTATTGTGAAACGAATTTCCGTCATCCCTTGACAAGCTTGATTTCGTTATAAACCAGTTTCGGCTATGTGCCAGCTTCAGTATCATGTATCCTTCTGAGAACGCAGTCCTACCCTGTGGGAGAAGCAAACAACAACAAAGAAATTAAAGTAGGTAGGTACGTGTTCTGCCAAAAAGAAGAAAATCTTTCCTTGCAAATATGTCTATTGATATCGATCTAAGTAACATCCAATCACACCCACGCGCCATACACTCAGCAAAAAACGCACGTAAATCTGACTATTTACACCTTGATTTGACTATTTTTACCAATGGTTTTGCGCCTAGGATGAAAATAGTGATTCTGACTACGTTGCACTTCATACCATCATAATAAATATTAAGTAGTTAAAATGAAAATTAACCATACTAGACTTGAAGTGTTGTCATAGTAAAAACAACTATGAAAAATAGTTGTCCTAAATATGTTGAAAAATGCAGCATATTCAAATTGAATATTTTTATAGTCAAGTTAAAGTAACAACATAGTTGTTTTAAAAAATGTTCATATTGAAGTTCAATATGTTTTTATTCAACTCTAAGAGACAGCATATTTGTTTTAAATATATTTCATATTGAATTTAACTATGTGTCTAAACTTTGTGTGCACATATGCACATACATATGTACATATGTATACATATGTGCTTTTTTAAACCCTTTTATGTATTCACGTGGGGGGAGCGCTGTAGCTCCAAGGTTCGGCGAGCGTGCCAACCTCTGGGGTACGAAAAATGGCTTTAAATAAGCAAACTCATTTCCCTTGTGGAAAATGAGTTATATTTTAGTTGCTCAATCATGCTATATAGCTCGAACAATGTACCTATAAACCATCTAAGAATTACGGAAATTTGAAAAGCCGCATTCAAATGAAGGAACGAAAATCTACACAGCATAAATTTCTTTTACTGTGCTGAATATTTAAGTTTACTATGAACCATATTCAAGTTGAAGCATCAACAGTAGTTAAAATAAATATGTTTCATCTTGAAGACGACTATTACAAATTTTATAATGACAGGTGTTAATACTTGTCCAGTTGGATTAGTATTTACTAGTCAACTCAAAGTTTTTCATATTCAAGTTGAATATCTTTCATACTTGAACGGTTGAAATAATACGTTTATATTCAGATCAAGTTGTTTCATAGTCATATTTCCGTGTTTTCATAGTAAAAAAGCGAATAGTAAAGCTGAATATTTTCATAGTCATTTTTACGATGCGGGTTTTCTCTGAGTGTAAATAGCAATAGAAACGGAATATGTACCTAATAATATTTACTTTCTAAGAAGTCACTTTCTGTGTAGCTATGAATAAAATTAATAAATTTTCCCAGAAAGCAGGCCGTACACAGTGTTACCAAGCAAACTTTAAAAGCAGCTAAATATAATTTGCTCACGTTCATACTTATAAACAAACTTATAAACTTACATACATAGGTACATACGTACGCGTTATCAAATAGCAATACTGACTCAGCGCTGAACCATATCACAGAAAAGGTTATCATCAAAATATACATACAATTGTACACATGTATGTATGTATGTTTGTAACTTTGCCAACAATTGCCTGCTTTACAGGCGTATATAGCAACAACAAAGGTGTAGATTTATGTATATAGAAATGACGTATGTATGTAGGTACCTATCTACATATGCAAAATAAACAAAGCACTTTCACTTAGACAAAAAACAAAAACAAAAAAATACACACACACACACACAAATATATAAAAATTATTATTGACTATTTACTGATAACACAAAATTTGGGGAATTCGTGCTGTGAAAGCTTTTATTTAAATAAGTACGTGTACTTAAGGCAAAATTAAAAAATGTTTGATATTGATAAATGAAATTAAGATTTTTAAATACAAGATTTACTTAAGGCGTTTTCGAAGAAAATATAAAATACTAGCTGACCCGCCAGACGTTGTTCTGCTTAAATTTATTCCTATGAAGCCTAAAGAAAAGTCTTTGATTACCGTATTGCTAACCATTATCTGAATAAAAGTTATAGATATATTCGCCGCGACAAACCTACTGCCCCGATCCCTATCTCTATCCCTATCCCTATCTCTATTTCAATTTCAATCTTAATGTCAATCTTAATCTCAAACTTAATCTCAATCTCAATCTCAAACTTAATCTAAATTTCAATCTCATCTCAATCTCAATCTCAATCTCAATCTACATCTTAATCACTATCCCTATCCGTATCCCTATCAGTATCCCTATCCCTATCCCTATCCATATCCCTATCCCTATCGCTATCCCTATCTCTATCTCTATCCCTATCCCTATCCATATCCCTATCCCTATCCCTATCTCTATCTCTATCCCTATCCCTATCCCTATCCCTATCCCTATCCCTATCCCTATCCCTATCCCTATCCCTATCCCTATCCCTATCCCTATCCCTATGCCTATCCCTCTCCCTATCCTTATCCCTATCCTTATCCCTATCCCTATCCCTATCCCTATCCCTATCCCTATCCCTATCCCTATCCCTATACCTATCTACCTTTACCTTACCGGAACCGTCCATCACCATCCGGGCCCACTACTTTAGCCATTTCTGGGAAACAGTCTTAGAAATCACAATGAAAATAGATGTATGTATGTGGAAGCCCTGTTCAACGCCTTTCATTTGCTACCAATATCGCTCGAAAACATTCAGGGGTTATCCGGGTCGACGCTTCGATCCAAATCTTGGAACCCGGCCTAGGCATCACTATTTAAAGAGCTCTTTGTTGAAGTCCTCCTCATCACCTTTCATTTGATACCAATATCGCTCAGAAATTTTCCAGGGTCACTCGGTCCCACGTTTTTACCCATATCTGGGGACCCGGCCTAGGCATCGCAATGAAAATAACTTTATGTTGAAGGCCTGTTCAACACCTTTCATTTGATACCAATATTGCTCGAAGACTTGCTGGGTCGATCTGGGTCCACATTTAGGCTTGTATTCCGGGAAGCTCCCACTTTTTCGAAATTCTATATACCCTATTATGTGCGCTAACACCACATGAATCTGCTGTGAAAATTTATATAAAGATCGCTTTATTGCTTTGGGAGTATATAAAGGACACACATGCACACTAGATGCGTTTTTTTGATCTAACATATCCCTCCGGCCACAGAATATGAAAATAGGATGTTGTAGGATAACTAAGCTGATTTTTGTTTTTGTTTTAGACAAAAAACTGAGTGGGCTACTCCAAAAACAGCGATTTTTTTTTAAATTCCATGATAGGTTTAGATTTATATATGAAAAAAACCACAGAATTAAAAATAAAAAAAACAAAAGATATATATTCTCATGTAAAATTAATAGCTTAATCGAATGGTGTACTCAGTTTTTTAGTGCGAGAACATGTGTAAATAATAAATTTTCGAATTTTGTACTTGCAACAATAAAAAATGTTGTTCAATGTGAAAGTGATTTTGGAATGTTTCATTTAAACCAAAGTAGCTTGGATAAAAAAAGCTCGATTTCGATCAAATAAACTTTTCTGAAAACTGCAAGAATTTGCGCAGATTCCTATATATTTTTAATAAAAAGAAATCTTGAAAATGCCAGGGTCCAAACTTGAAAATCCGTGACTAAAAAAAATAAAATTCCACTTTAGGCGATCGTGGTACCTTCCATATCGCTCGCACTAAAAACTGAGTACACCATTCGATTAAGCCGTTAATTTTACATCAGAATATGTATTTTTTGTTTTTTTATTTTTAATTCTATGGTTTTTTTCATATATGAATCTAAATCTATCATGGAATTTTAAAAAAAATTACTGTTTTTGGAGTAGCCCACTCAGTTTTTTGTCTAAAAAAAAACAAAAATCTGCTTAGTTATCCTACAACATCCTATTTTCATATTCTGTGGCCGGAGGGAAGATCTGAGAAACTTTGCCGAAAAAAAACGAATCTAATGCACACATACACACATACACACGTACACACGAATTTTACCAATTTTCGGACTTTTCCGGAGCGATTTTCCGTAGGAACCTTCTCCTCGAGAATACGAACAACTGGCAAAAAATTTTACAGAAATCGGCCCAGCCGTTCTCATCTGATCAGGTTAGTAACATTTTTTACACCATTTTTTATATATAAATAAAAATCATAAAATATCGATCAAGTTTCATCGGAAAAATTTAAATCCAATAACAAAAATTATTTTTGATTGAAAAAATAAAAATCATAAAATATCGATTAAGTTTCATCGGAAAAATTTAAATCCAGAAATAAAAATTATTTTTGATCGAAAAAATAAAAATCAAAGTATAACGATTAAAAATGATTTTTTTATTAAAAATTATAATCGTTATGGTCCCTGATTTAAACATATTTCGTCGGAAAATTTCGAGCTATAAAAAAACACGTAAATAACTTTTTCATAAACTTAAAAAAAAAAGCCATTTTGTCAAATGTGCCCCGTGGTAGGGATACCTGTGACATACATACATACACATACACAGTTTTTATCTAATCATCTTTACGATAATAGCCTTAATTAGTACTCAATGCACAAGCTTTAGTGAAGTCAAAAGACTAACTTTTTCATTTGCAATTAATCAAAACAACAATAAAAACTGATAAGAAGCAAAAAAAAACAAAAAAAATTCAAATAAAATATAATATATGTACTTAAAAAAACGACGCAATTTACTATGCATATGCATAAGTTTACCAAAATTAAATTAAATTTTATAGACAAAATCCAACCCTCCAATAAGAAGCGAGGCTTACAAACCTAGAAAAACTTGAACTTTTTTTTTTTGTTTGTTTGTTTTTTTTTGTGCGTTATGTGCGAGTTTGTAGGCAATTTTTTTCGCTTGTTGCGCACAATTTCTTTTTATTACACATTTTTAGAGCTTTGTTGTTTTTGTCCTTTTTTTTTTGTTTGTTCGCTCCACATTTAATTGTGTGTGCGCCCAAGTGTCGCCATAACGACCTCAAAGCGACACGAACCGACCCTCGTACCACAGCAGCAGTCTCCTGCTGAGCACACTCCACGCTCCGGGCAGGGTGAACAAAGCAACAGCATCAATTCTTGTGCCAATTTTTACATGTCCCCCCTCTCCACATATTTTGCTTACTTTTATCAAATGAAGCTTTATAATTTTTCGTTGGTTCGGCGTTTGTTCAACAATATATAGGTGATTCACAAAGTGTCATAAAGTCATATGTCATATTGAAATATTGTACGGAAATAGTTATATAAGAATTTTCCGAAGCCCTGTGAAGAAGTAAACAAAAACAGCTGATCAAATACGACGATCCAAAAACATATCGTGGAGAGTTGTATTTATTTAGTACACATATAGCCTAGAATGCAACAACAAAATATTATGACTTATGACGATATGACGCAATATGACAGGTTGTGAATCCCCTAATAGTATGTACATAATCTCCGTTGTTATTGTTAGTTATGATATAGATTCTATAGATATCCTTATATCTACATTTGTACATTAGACCGTCTCGCCTTATATGGACCAAAAAAAAAGTCAACCGTTCGCCCCCCATATGATTTCTCTTTCGAAAACATTTCTGGAAAAATTTTTTATTTTTTTTTTTGACGCCGCTAGATGTTGCTAAAATTCATTTTTTTTCATATCTTCGGTATTTATGGTCCGATCCCTAAGCTTGATACACCAATCTCTTTGGCTTGAGAGGAGGGTTCCTACTTTATAATTGTATTAGCCCTATGTGCGCCATTGGGCTCACATCCACCCAGTACTTAGTTTATACTACCTTAATGCAACTTTTTTTTGCCGGCATGTTAAACGTCTTCAAAAAACATTAATCTTTTGCAAAATAAGGATTTCGATCGATTCAGTACAACCGGAAATAAAACACATTTAACATTCCGAGGAATATAAGTTTTTCGCTTCCTGTGGTCTTTTAGGTTCATTTTACAAAGATTTTTTTCTGAAGAGACTCCTACTGAAATTTTATGGCAAATAATTTTCTATAACATGTTAGCCCTCTAGCGACCTTAAAAATACTATTTCCTGACTATACTCTATTTCCTGACTGTATAAAAAGGGGTCAACATAACCCTTTTGTAGGGGTGCTAGATTATTAAAATGTTCTAAAACTTCGAAGAGCCTGCGATCTCCACTTGAAGCTTAGCATTTGCCATAGAAAAATCCTGAAATAACTGCTCATATTTCCAACAAACATTTCACTTCTCAAGTACTTACATACATATGTACTTGTTTGTACCCTGTAGGGAAAATCTCTAGTTCCGAACAAGGTCGCTTCTAGTGCATTTTTCGACACTACTAGTGCGAGCTAAATCTCTTTTGCATGCTATCAACTGGCGAATTTAACACGGCGATGTCCTAGGCCAGCCATGGGCGATTGAGCCCATATGGGTATTTACCCGTACGGGTCGCGTCGGCTCATTGCATTGGGATGGTGAAATAGGTAAATGTACCAGCTGGTGGGGAGAAGGACGAACTCAAACTGAGCATATGGTTACCACACTTGGTAATTAATTCCAAAATAGGTATTTTTTTGCGGTTGGAAATTTGGTAACTATCAAATGATTTTAGTATTTTTCTTTTTCAATATGATAAAATTATTCTAAGGTATACTTAATTTGTTAATGTTAAAAATGTTTTTTTTTTTTTAATTTCTACTAAAGCTATGACCAAAGAAAAATCAAACGAACTACAAACAAAATTCATTCATAGATGTGATTTACGTTTCAGATAATTTTTTTTTGTAAACCAAAGCAGGTGTACTTCTTTTAAGTTTCTTTTATCATTCGAATTATGAAGGCGATAATTTATTAGTCTGTTTGTAATTTTTTGGTTATTTTGTTGGGAATTATTATCAACATTTTTTACGATAGTGGCAACCAATATCAACCAATATTGAGCGCGCTAATGCATATTCAGTATTGAGAACAAGAGAGCATATATATATATATATACATATGTACATTAAGGTGGGGCGAATTTTTTTTTTTTGGAAATTCAATTTGTTCCAAAGCCAGAACGGCACCTTCCTAGCCCAGAAATAAGCCTGTAAAATTTTATTGACCTACTCGCATGTATTTTCCCTTAAATTTGGTATACATTTTATATATGAAAAGTAAGGTGGGTAAAAGGGGGTTGACCCCCGCTGGGGGGTGTTATGGAACGCACTGTAAAATGTATATGAAATTAAAGGGAATCAAAATACCTATCGAATGGTATATTCGAAATCGGTTCAGTAGTTTTTAAGTAATTGCAATTTAAAGAATGCATAATATAAACTTTGACCTTTAATAACTTTTGTTGTTGTTGTTTCCAAAAAAAATTCACTTTAATACTCAGCTTAGCCATGTTTATCAATCCTCATACTTGGTTTTTTGCTTTTATAATTTTCAAAATTTAATATTTGTACCAGATCGTGCTTTCAACTTTGCGGGGCTGGGGGCAGTTCAAAATGTCATCCTATGGCCATAAAATTTTGTGGGGTTCATTAAGGCAACTTTTCATTGGTACGTTCAAAAAAAAAAACAAAAAAAGCTCCATATGTTTTCACTCCACCTTAATGTACATGCCAAAAGCACAAAGCACACTTGCTTCAATACAACACAATTTTCTGAATCGATACTTAGTAGTGAGAATTAGTGTTATTTATTTGTTATGAAATTTTATGGTCATAGATGAAAATTAAGGGCTTTATTTAAAAAATATTGTTGCTTTAGTATAGTAGCTTACTTCCATATATAGTGAAGAAGATATAAATTGGTTTTTTTAAATTATGACACTAATGAAGTAAATGGCATCGGAGTTCGAAAGCAATAGAGCGAGAAAAAACTGCAAAATTAGCGATTGTACAGCATTGCCGCTGAGGCCACTAAAGTGACAATTTGATCTTTTTTTAAGAGCCAGGCTACCGGAACCCAACTTTTTGAAAATATGCAATATTTGAACCTTTTTAAACATTTGGGCCACTTTTGGTCCTTTTTTACTTTCAAACCTATAATGTAATAAATATTTTTTAGTTTTTTTCTTAAATATAAAAAAAGCTTTTTTACGTTTGTTTTTACATGGCCGTTTTCTGCTACTGTTGTTGGTATGTAGATTGTAATAAAAGGAAAATTGAGAATTAAGCAAAACAAAGCTGACGGCGGTGGTAGCTCAATGGGATGCTACTGGCTTACCAATCGAAACGACTTAAGTTCGATCCTCGGTTGAGGCCGCCTGAAGAAGTCTGATGAGGGGATGTGGTGGTCTCCGAAATGGATCCATAACCTCAACCAAAAAATTTTTTTTAATTTTTCTTAATTAAAAACTGGCCAATAGCTCATATAAAAAAAAAGCATCTTTGTTACCTTTTCACTTTTCATTAGCAATTCTCCGCTGCGAAGGAAACCCCCGAAAAAGTTATTTGGGAGTAGAAATTTTTAGAATGCAAGAAAATTATTTTAACAAACTGAAATAGAAGAGTTTTCGCACAACGTGGGGGAATGAAAAACAACTTAAATGAGAACTAGTTGTGAATTTGTTGCAAATATGTTAACGCTGCCAGCAGTGCATCAGCAGAAAGATTATTTTCAAAACTTTCACTATTTAAGACCAAGGGTACAAACCGCTTGCAAATTGCTTTAAGCATTAAATAAACCACAAAAATATATAAAAATGTGTTTCTAGCTAAAAAAAAATTTGGGAAACACTTTTTTACCTTTTTTCGACTACTTTCGAAATTTTTTAGCGGCAACACTGCACATTTTATTATTGGTGAATTCCTCTCTCTATATAAAACAATGAGGTCTTCATTTTTAGTGTTTCCGTACGCGCTGTGCGATGAACATCACTTAAGGCGGAGTGTACATCAACTTCGATATCGCCTTAGCTCCCCTTTCCCCGGAAATTATGCAGTGCCCACGAAAGCCCATGATCGCCCCTCTGCTGCGTTTATGTGCCTTGCGGCGCCCATCCCTGTCCTAGGCGGTGTCAATTGTCACCCTCTGCACTACATTTTCGATAGTTCCGAACTAGTACTAAATTCTACAGTTTACACTAGTTCGTTTATGGCACATTTTCGATAGTTCTGAACTAGCTACAAGTACCTACAAATTCTACAGTTTTACATCTGCCGCTTAAGTGCAGACTTTGACACACTTCATGCAAGTGGCGCGATGGCCGACTGGCTAACGCATGTGCCTTTCAATCTGAGGGGCGCGGGTTCGAATCCTGTCGGTGTCAAGGTGGATGATATTTTTTTTTTTAATTTTTTTTTTGACTAATATTTTTTTATTTATTTATTTAATAAAATTTACAGTAATATTTAAAAAGTAATAAAATAAAAAAAATTAAAAATAAGCCTGAGGGATCGGAAAAGCATAATTAGGGGAACATTTCATTTCATACAAGTTAAGATGCAAATAGAAAACTCTTTATATGAAACGCTTCACTAAACATCTGAGAATTGCAGAAATATACAAAGCCGACGGAAATGGAACGAACGAAAAATTTTCATAGAATTCTTGTCACTTCGAATCAAAGTGTGTCTTATAATGGTCACTCAATTCACTCCTCCTGAACTGGTGAGGATCTAACTACAATTGATCTAGTTCCCTTTTGACGCCTTTTCGCTAGTTCGGAACTAGAAATTTTGCTCACTAGCTATTGAGTTCCCTGCAGGGTATAATTAAGCGTTTAAATGTATGCCATTTACATTATTCGCAAATTCATGTATATTATTATTGCCTTTTCATTTAACGCGTCTGACCTTTGCGTAAGATTTTCATACATATTCAAATATTATTTTTATTAACTTGTGTTATGTTGTGAGGATTTTTTTGAAAAAAAAAAAAATAATAAAGCAATCGAAATCAATGAGGTAACTAAATTATTGCTATTCCTGAGGAGTGATGGGTGTAGACTGCTCAGGGTGTCCTCACAGGACACCGTCTTTTAGCATCGCATGGGCGTAAAATGGGTTTAGTTGTTGATATTGGATGTCGTCATGGGGATTACTTGAAAGATAAATGCTCTGCTCGTATCCTGCGTTTTCTAGGCTACGACTTTCGCCAATAATGATAGTTTTATTCACTGATCTCAAATCAGCAACCAAAGCCTTGACACATGATCATAACCGTATTATCTAACTTTCCAGCAGTTATTTTTGCAAAAACAAAAGTGTGCTATGGTTATGAGAAGCACTATATATTACGCTAAGCGATTTTTTGTACGCACCATAACTTTTACGACGTTATACCGATTTTCGAAATTAAATTTGGAGTGTGATGCAAGGCCTAGCACTGAAGATGGGTAATAAAAGGAAAGAGAAGAGGAAAATGAAAGGGACGGATATGGCGAAGGAAAGGAAGCGAAAGAGGAAAGAATACGGAAAATAAAATGGATATTGGGAAAAGAAAGCGCAAGTAAATGGGAAAGGGGAAGAGAAAGAGAAAGAGAACTAGAAAGAAAAAGAGGAAGGCGCCAAATGGCCTTTTGGAGGTCGCTGTAAGGTTACCATAGTCTAGAAAAATATACGGCACAAAACTTCACTATGGGGCTCATCGGTCAAAATCTTTGTATAAAAAATCTAGGTCCACAGAAAATAAAAATAATCAGTAACTATGAAGGTATATCAAAAAATTTTCAAATGTGGCAATAAGTGGTCTTTCACCCTCAAATTGTCGCACAGTGTAATTGAAAGCCACAACATCGCGTGGTCGGGTTTACTAGTTAAAATTGTTTGCGATAGAACTTTAAACAAAATTATGTATGTTCGTATTACTGACTCTCTAAACTATTTACAACGAGTTTTTCCGACTATTTTTCTTCTTCCTCTTCTTTTTCTTATTCATCTTCTTCTTTTTAAATGACGTTTAGCCGCCTAAACAATTATAACCGAGTCGAACAATTTCTAAATTTCTATTCGTTGAAACAAGTCGATTGCTCTGCGCAAAGTTCATACAGTTCATCATTAAATCTTTTTCGATATTCGCACCAACGTGAAAAGGTTCATAAATGTTCCGCAGAATTCAAATCACTAAGTTACTCCAAGTGTCACCTCATCAGCACGAGTACCACCTGTAGTGAGTGCTTTTTGCTCAACGAAAGAAAACTCTAAATCTCAATGGCCTATTTAATCCCAAAGCAGACCCCGTCAAAATTATAAGAGAGATCGTGTGAGAGAGCGCATAGTGATTTGAGATACATTGGTTAAAATGTGTGTGATGTTTCTCATTTACTCACATGAGTCAAAATGCCGGGTTATGCCCCAAAGCAGGGTACGGCAAGAGTTTATGTGAGATTGTATTAGTGAGAGGAGAGAGATTTGCGCTACACTGGGGTAAGCGCAAATTATATGCAATAAATTTAACATATGTGGGAAAATTAAACTTTTTTTCTTGAAAAATTTAAGGATTTTATTTAGTTTTAGGTACAAAATTATTATTGATGTAGTACATACCAGAGCTGGAAAAAGCAAGTAAAAGTATTATTACCTTTACGAATACTCAGTAATTGAAAAAACCAATTACAAAGCATAAGAGTATTTTATTGGTAATTGATATTCAGTACATACATACATTTTTCAATTCTTTATCACTTTCAATTATTTTAAATTTAAAAAACAAAAGCAGTTACTACAAAAAACCCACCTTAATATAGATATATTAAAAAAGAGTTCTCATGAACGAATTTTCCTGATTTGTTGGTTGTAATATTTAGTGTCGGATGATTATACTCCATGTAATTGGAAAGAGTTAATGGTAATTGATGAAGGAATTTAAAATGTAATTAATTACCAATTACCAGTAAAAAGTAATTGTACTTGAACATTTTAATTATCAAGTAATTGCACTTAGACGAGGTACAATACCAAGTATTATTCATTGCTTCACAGCACTGGTACATACCATACATGTGCAATGATAAAAAAAAAAAACAGAAAAATGTACGAAATATATCATCAAATAAATTTCAATTGTGTATGTGCACGAGCACACTGTCGTTCACACAACAAATCAACACAGCCGTTGCGTGTGTTGCTTATTCGCTGTCTGAACAACGACTGATTTGAAGAGCGTAAGAATGCGTGTATGAACTCATTTGCCCGTGCGGGACAGCTTTGCCTGTCGCTGCCCCAAAGTAACACTTGTTGTTGGCAAGAGTGATTCTTCAGTGTTATCGCTGTATACGCGTTCGAAGGAAAGGCAGGTTTTGATCCTTCTTGGATTTAATATCATGCTGTGCTATACATATGTAATTGTTTTTAGCTTTTATTTCTGCTTTTTTAAAAGAGAAAATGAGAATGCAGGCACTTATATATGTAGGCTTAAACTAAAGTTTAATTTTTTTTTCCTGATACAAATCAGATCTTAATTTAATTGATATGTAGTAGAGGTCCTGCTTACAGAATAATTTTAAGTATTTCACTTTTTTTACGAAAATTGTTTTTAATTAATTCTTTGTTTTCTATTCTTATTTCAGGTAAGTTTCGGAATCATACAAATAATATGAAGAAGAATAAGATTTATATAAATACTTAATATGTACGTAGTAAGTAAAAATCATGTTTCTTTTTACAGTCTATTTATACCTTTCATGGGAATGAAATGGTATTATAACTTTGTGCCGAAACACGAATGGTGAAAGTACCAGAAGGAGGCGTGGCAGACCTATCAAAGTATATACCAATATGATCAGGATCATGAGCTGAGTCGATTAAGCCATGTCCGTCTGTCTGTCTGTCTGTCTGTTTGATCGCAAACTAGTCCCTCAGTTTTTGAGATATCTGCTTGAAATTCGGAATGTTGATGTATATTTAGGAGAAGCTGATCATTTGTCGGAATCGGCCGAATCGGACCACTATAACATATAGCTGCCATACAACCGATTTTTCAGATATGGACATTTTGGGGTATAACTTCTCCATTTGAACAGCTGCGGGAATGAAACTTTGAAGTATTTTTACACATATGGACCTAAATAATATCACCGAATTTCGTCGAGATCGGACCAATACAACATATAGCTCCCATACAACCGATTGTTCAGATACGGACATTTTGGGTTTTAAATTCTCCATTGAAATCATGAAACTTTTTTCTACTGAATCTTTGCATAAATAACTCACAGAATTGAAAGTATACATTAAACAATTTCCGACTATGCAATTTTTCATTTCTCCATTCATGAAAGGTATGAAGTCTTCGGTACGGCCGAAGACAGCCGCGCTCTTACTTGTTTTTCTCTATCATTGTTCTAGCTTCAAAATCTTGACCTCTGTTTCAGCTAAACTTAAATATGGTTGTTGAAACCGTACCTCAATCATTCACCCTCGTTCAATAACTACACCTATGCCAGAGACCTCTCGCCCAGTGTTGCCGCCTCTGTACGAAACAACCTTAACCCCGTCTTTATTTCGCACCCACAGTCATCACGCACAGAAGAGTGTTAACAGCGCCATCCTACTTCTAACTACACCAGTTTAGTTGAATTAGTCTATTCTTCAACATGGGTTGCGTCCAGATCAGCCATAGGCACGCCATACCGCAATTGTGCCCATTTGATTCACACGTTGTTTACTCCCAACCTTTCGGGAAATTTTTTTTAATTTCGAAATTGTTTAGAAGCACCTTCCATGTCGAAGACTATTTCTTGTATTTAAGTGATTATCCTATGGCGCAGAATCAGTGCAGAGCATTTTTTAGTCATCAGATAAACAGTCGTATAAATTTGCCTTTGAAAGCTTGTAATTTCTGTTCGGAGCTGTGAGTGCAATTTCATGTTAGTAAGGGCACCAAATTTCATCAATTCAGTTTTTTATAATACCCTATAAAGGAGCAGACTTCGCCGTGAAGAAAGAAATACTAAAATACAGTAACAAGTAACAAGTTTTGATTTTTATATGCAGCACTTATTAATATACTTTAATATGTGTATGTATGTATGTACATATGTATGTATGTATGTATGACGTAGAAAAACTACCTTACCACCTGCTCAATTTTCCTTTTATTTTTATCAACCAAATGTTTTATGTATTTCATTCAAAAAATGCTAAAAGTTAAGTCCTCCGATAACTGGCGTTGCGTGGATGGGAATAAGTAAAAAGAAGATTAATAATGAATAGGTATGTGTATGAATACCAAACAACAGAACATCAAGAGGCAACTAGAAGGGGGGCATCCCTCTGCAAGCAAGAGTAACTTTTCATGTTTTTGTTTTTATTTTTATTTTTTTTTTTGTAAGTCGAGGCTTGTGTGTGCTCTGCAGCTTTTGTTTGGCTGCTGTTTCTCACTCCAACCAAAAATGTACATACATACATATATCCCGCCACAGGGATGTGCAGTGTGAGCAATCAAACATCAGCTTTGTGTGTAGGTATGAGGAGAAGAAGTTGCAAGGAACTAAAACTTAAAAAAAAGCAGAATTAAAAACAAGTTTATATTGGAGTCATAAATTAAGCACAACCGTTGGAATAAGAGCAAGCGTCGGAGAAGCCATGTAGACAGAGTTCAAAAAAAAAAACAAAAAAAAAATGTTTAAACAAAGCAAAATTAAAAAGGCTATATAAACGAGTGTATATTTATATATACATATTTTTGTATATGCCTTCTTACTTACTTACTTACTTAAATATGTGTAGCTATACAGTTCGCTGGAAATCAATTTAAAAACTCAGACAAACCGGCCAATCGAAGGACACAAGCAATTCCTCTTGACAACTTTGTTCTGTAGGCTTCCTTATTCTCTTTATACGTTGGTACCTACCTATACATATGCATTTTCGTTTTTATATAATTGTTTTATGATTTTTGTTTGCTTTTATAAGATTTTTTGCTGATACCTGCTTGGTTATTTCAGATATCGAAGTTAATAAGCAGTTGTTTCTGATTTTTGTATATTATACATGAGTCTGCTTGAGCAAAGAACGCAGTAAATAATGAAACAGAATTGGTTCGTGCAATTAATTTTAATGGGTTTTAATTTTCTGTTAAATATGATTTTGCAAGGAATTTAATTAAGATACACAAATACAGAGATAGAGATAGAGGTAGAGGTAGAGATAGAGATAGAGATAGAGATAGAGATAGAGATAGAGATAGCGATAGCGATAGCGATAGAGATAGAGATAGAGATAGAGATAGCGATAGCGATAGCGATAGCGATAGCGATAGCGATAGAGATAGAGATAGAGATAGAGATAGAGATAGAGATAGAGATAGAGATAGAGATAGAGATAGAGATAGAGATAGAGATAGAGATAGAGATAGAGATAGAGATAGAGATAGAGATAGAGATAGAGATAGAGATAGAGATAGAGATAGAGATAGAGATAGAGATAGAGATAGAGATAGAGATAGGGATAGAGATAGAGATAGAGATAGAGATAGAGATAGAGATAGAGATAGAGATAGAGATAGAGATAGAGATAGAGATAGAGATAGAGATAGAGATAGAGATAGAGATAGAGATAGAGATAGAGATAGAGATAGAGATAGAGATAGAGATAGAGATAGAGATAGAGATAGCGATAGAGATAGAGATAGAGATAGAGATAGAGATAGAGATAGAGATAGAGATAGAGATAGAGATAGAGATAGAGATAGAGATAGAGATAGAGATAGAGATACAGATACAGATACAGATACAGATACAGATACAGATACAGATACAGATAGAGATACAGATAAAGATACAGATACAGATACAGATACAGATACAGATAAAGATAGATATAGAGATAGATAGAGGTAGAGATATACATACCTACCTATGCTAAACTCCATTGCGTGGAACCGGAACGTCCATCTAATATCTCCTCTACTCCGAGGTCCGCACCCAACTTTAACAGTTCATCAGCTTTCTCATTCCCATCTACATATCTCCTTGTGACCTGGGATCGATTACAAATGAACAATACCTGCATATTACTCTTAACACTAGCTTGCAGTCCGTCAAGCACCTGGATGAGGTGCTATGCGCCGGCATTACCTTTGTAGTGGTCGATCCCATGGAGCTTGCTTTTATTTAGAAATAATGGAATAAGTTTTAATAGAATATTAGAAGACTAAAACCAAGCACTTATGTAAGTATGTAAATCACAGAAGGCAACCATTACCATCCCACCACAAGCAAACACACAAAAGTCCCAAAAAAGATCGTATAGATAAAGATATCGAGTTAAAATATGCGAGAAGCGAAAAAAATGGTATTAAATAAGGTTTAATGAAATGGAAAAGTGAAAAAGCAGACACAAAAGTAATCATTTTCAAGTTAAAATGATTTTGCGCTTTGAATTCACCGCCAACAGACAAGAGACAAGTGGACGCGTCATGTACACACTACTCGTAAGAATTTATGTACATACACACGGTGCAGCAACAAGTATTTACTGCATGCCACAACATTTTATCGTGAACTTTGTGCGGAATGCCAATGAAACCGAACGAGAATGACAATGGTCGTCGGAGTAGCGCGATTACAACAAGAATTCATAACCAAAAAACAGAGCAATGACATCCTCCGTACGACATACGAAATGGGTGAAGAAATACATACATATATGCATACCTATGCACATTTTTCCACTTGGCAACTCTTCTTGAAGCTGTGCCATGCAAGTTTTGAATGTTATTCTCAACTTCATTCTATTTTCAACACCATTGTTGCCCACCCCTCCTGTAATAATACAATTTCATTTCATGCTGATTTAGCGCTTGTAAATGTTCTGTTCTGCAACGTTTATGTCTTATGTCTTGTCTCTTATATTGGCTTGTTCGTTTTTGTTTTTGTGGCATCCAACTGAAGGTGGCCAAATGCGAAAGTATTTTGCAGTACAATTCAGGCGGTGCTCAAAGTAAAATATGAGTGTAGGAATGCACAAATGCGTATCCACAAAATACCGCCATGAACTTCAGCTGCTCTCTCTCTCTCTCTCTCTCTCTCTCTCTCTCTCTCTGTGTGAATGTTTACACAATTGTGCCGTACGGTAGATATGCGAAAATGCAACCGTGCGAAATTTTTGAAATTGTATAAGAAAAGAAAACATGAAGTTTTAATAGAAGCCAAACTTTCGTCATGAAAAATAAATGACTCACATGTAAAAAGGGCAGCAGAGCTGATAGACGGTAATCCGTCACAAAGCAAACGTATTTATTTTTACAGCCGATTCTGTCTTATAGCACCTCGTCCAAGTGTACCTATGACGGACTGCAAGGAAGCCTTAAGGGCAATATGCAGAACTAGTACTGTTCATCTGTACTGTATACCAGACCACAGGGGAATAGGCTGAGAATGAGAAAGCTGATGAGCTAGCCAAGAAGGGTGCAGGTCTCGTAGTAGAAAACTCCATGGACATTCCGATGCCGCTCTGTGAAATTAAGCTTAGGTATTATGCGGCTAAGGCGTGAAAACAACCGCCAGCCTGTAAAGTGTCCAAAATTATGTTTGTTTTTACCCCTGAGAGGGAGTGAATGTAAAATTATAATCTCTTAGCATGTCATGCGTTCAAAATTGGACAAGTTGATGAAAGCGAATGCAGCGTATGCGGATGGCATGAGGAGACGATGGAGCATGTTTTCTGCTGCTGTCCAGCGGCTTCGGCTAGTAGGAGAATTTGTATTCAGGGATCTCGAAACTGTAAACAAAATAGCGATAAGGAAACTGTTGATATTTGCCAAAGAGACGGGGTTGTTCTTCAGTTTGAGTGCAGGCGGTTAATGTAGAGGTGTTCATGTTCAAGAACTTTTCTGGTAACACTACCAACTTACATACCTAGTCTATGTGCGGCCATTAATGGCTAGCTAGTTTAACCTAACCTAACCTAAATGATTCACACTGAATATGAGTGTAAATAGTTGCTAATTACAGGGACCGTAATCATTATGAGTTTTATAATAAAAATCGTCATTTAATCATTATATGCTGAGCTTTTTTATATTTCATCAGAAATAATCATTATTTTTTTAGTTTTATTTTTTTTTTTTTTTTGATCAAAAATAAAACTTTTTCCTTGAGAGATATATTTAACGTTCAGAAATAATCATTATTTTATTTTTTTCGATCAAAAATATCACTCAGTCACGAAGTTATATCGATGGGAATTTTTTAGTAATTATGTTCTAGAGCACTTCAGAGACGATTTTAGTTTTTCGACCTAAGCAAAAAAATAAAACTCAAAGAATAATTTTTATTTGTGAGCGATAAATATATCACTCAAGGAGTAAGTGTTATTTTCGATCA
The DNA here is from genome assembly GCA_960531455.1 of Urophora cardui. Classification (NCBI taxonomy): domain Eukaryota; kingdom Metazoa; phylum Arthropoda; class Insecta; order Diptera; family Tephritidae; genus Urophora; species Urophora cardui. Next base: position 119,001,689 of record OY482670.1, on the reverse strand, counting down.
AAAAAATAAAACTCAAAAAATAATGATTAAAAATTTTCGATCATAGTGGATTCGGATAGTGCTCTTTCAGACATGCACACACACAAACTGAATACTCTTCTACGATGTTTGCAAGTATTTGATTTTTTTCACCGAAAATATAACGAATATTGATTATTATGGGTCCCTGGTTAATTACAATTAAGGCATTAATTTCGATGCAAAGAGTCAACTTTTCAATTGATTTTGAGACAGTCGACGAGCACATTGATTTACTAGCTCCTGCAGTCTCGGGAATTTAAGATATTTTCATTTAAATGAAAAAATATAGTAAAGACTTTTATCGACTCAAGTTCTTCTAGTATAAACCCCGCGGCAGATTATCCATCTAGACTAAATATTTCAGAACGAGGTAAACGTACACACCATATCCCCTATGTATACTCATCATTTCATTGAATTCAAATGAAATATTGGTACGCCCTTATCGTCCCGCTCTTAACATTTTCGTTTACATTTCTTTATTTGTTGTGCTCTTTATTCTCTTTACTTTGTTTGCTTCTACTATGTGCATTTGACCTTTAATAGCCACCTCTTTCACTTTATGTAAATCAGCTCCACCACACTCAGAGAAAACCCGCATCGTAAAAATGACTATGAAAATATTCAGCTTTACTATTCACTTTTTTACTATGAAAACACGGAAATAAGACTATGAAACAACTTGATCTGAATATAAACGTATTATTTCAACCGTTCAAGTATGAAAGATATTCAACTTGAATATGAAAAACTTTGAGTTGACTAGTAAATACTAATCCAACTGGACAAGTATTAACACCTGTCATTATAAAATTTGTAATAGTCATCTTCAAGTTGAAACATATTTATTTTAACTACTGATGCTTCAACTTCAATATGATTCATAGTAAACTTAAATATTTAGCACAGTAAAAGCAATTTATGCTGCGTAGATTTTCGTTCCTTCATTTGAATGCGGCTTTTCAAATTTCCGTAATTCTTAGATGGTTTATACATTGTTCGAGCTATATAGCATGATTGAGCAACTCAAATATAACTCATTTTCCACAAGGGAAATGAGTTGGCTTATTTAAAGCCATTTTTCATACCCCAGAGGTTGGCACTCTCGCCGAACCTTGGAGCTACAGCGCTCCCCACACGTGAATACATAAAAGGGTTTAAAAAAGCACATATGTATACATATGTATGTATGTGCATATGTACACACAAAGTTTAGACACATAGTTAAATTCAATATGAAATATATTTAAAACAAATATGCTGTCTCTTAGAGTTGAATAAAAACATATTGAACTTCAATATGAATCATAGTAAACTTAAGAATATTTCATAGTCAGCTTCAATATGAACATTTTTTAAAACAACAATGTTGTAACTTTAACTTGACTATAAAAATATTCAACTTGAATATGCTGTATTTTTCAACATATTTAGGACAACTATTTTTCATAGTTGTTTTTAATATGAGAACACTTCAAGTCGAGTATGGTTAATTTTCATTTTAACTACTTAATGTTTATTATGATGGTATGAAGTGCAACGTAGTCAGAATCACTATTTTCATCCTAGGCGCAAAACCATTGGTAAAAATAGTCAAATCAAGGTGTAAATAGTCAGATTTACGTGCGTTTTTTGCTGAGTGCATTTCCAAACTGATTTGTCTGCTTTGTGCCCCTGAATGTTTAATTACACTGCTCTACAGCCAAAAAATACTCTGAACGCGACCATCCTTTCTATATGTAAAATCGGTCGCTGATTCCGAAAATCGGGTTCATTTTTAATTCTATGGGAAGGTTTTTGAAATATCGGCAATTTACCGTTATTTGGCCAATGAGTCCACTTAATCCTGTATATCTCTTTAACACAGTGAGTTATCTTCCTTAGGGTCACACCAAACGAAAGAAAATTAAATTTCCTTTTCACGGCTCCTATAACATTTTTCTCTAGTTCTTATAGTTTCTGAAATATTGCCGATTAAATTTGAATTTTTTCGATTTTTTACGATTTTTTGAAGAAAAAATTTACTTTTTCAGGCAATATCTTTAAAACCAATGATTTCACCTTCGGTTTTACTCCTTTGCGTGAAGCTCCATTCCATTTCCAAAAAAATAAGCTATCAACGAAGAAAATCCATGGTAAACTGGAAAAGTTATAGGCGATCAAGTAAATACAGCCAGGTCGCGCAATGCCTCTGCACGCGTACATTCTATGCATATTGTACCAATACCTACACATCTGCAGTAGCAGCACATTGGCAGCGCAGTAGATACAAGCGCGTTTACGGGTATAACATGCATAGAATATACCCGTGCAGAGGCACTGCGCGACTTGGCTGTATTTACTTGATCGCCTATAACTTTTCCATTTTACCATGGATTTTCTTCGTTGATAGCTTATCTTTTTCCCAATAGAATGGAGCTTCACGTAAAAGAGTAAAACCGAAGGTGAAGACATTGGTTTTAAAGATATTGTCTGACAAAGTCAATTTTTTCTTAAAAAAATCGTAAAAAATCGAAAAAATTCAAATTTAATCGTCAATATTTCAGAAACTATACGAGTTAGAGAAAAATGTTATAGGAACCGTAAAAAGGAAATTTAATTTTCTTTCGTTTGGTGTCACCCTAAGGAAGATAACTCACTGTGTTAAAGAGATATACTGGATTAAGTGGACCCATTGGCCAAATAACGGTAAATTGCCGATATCTCAAAAACCTTCCCATAGAATTAAAAATGAACCCGATTTTCGGAATCAGAGACCGATTTTACATATAGATAGGATAGTCACGTCCAAAGTACAGACAAAAAATTTCATTTTGTGATCCAGTGTTATTAATACGCACTTTGTGTAAATTATAACACAGTTAACATTATAATATCGGAAATGTTTACTTTGAGAGTATTTTTGTATTTTTGGTTTTTTTGTCATTATATGAGTTATTATCAGAGTTGTAATTATTATAAGAGAAAAAATAAATATCAAAAAATAATTATTATTGAAAGAAACATATTTTAAAAGTCTTTCCATAATAGTTATTTCTGAGATATTTTTTTTTAAGTCTTTTTGTAATTATTATGAATGAGAAATTTTGTTTTATATCTTCAAAGACTTTTTTATTGAAAAAAAGTCTTTGAGTAATTATTATCCGTAACAAATTGTTTTTTGAGTCTTCAAAGACTTTTTCATTGAGACGAATTTCAAAAATGTCTTTAACCCTAGTTAGATAATCATATTTTTACATACGTTAAAGATAATCATGCGTAAAATTGACGCATGATGGGTTTTTCAGCTATATCTTCACAGTTTATTTACAAATTTGCCCTGAACTTGCACAAACTTTATTAGAGATATGTAAAATAAATGTAAACATTATAAATAAAATATATTTAAATCTGTTTACTATAAAAAAACTAAACCAAAAGAACTTCTTCAATTTTCTCCTTAAAATTAGGAAACGCCCAATTTCCGCCCCATTTTGAATAACTTTGCTGCAAAAATCAGACTTTTTGACTTACAATCTAAATTAACTGGAAACTGATTAAGAAAAAATAAATGAAAATTTTTTTATGAAGGTCGGTCAAACACAATTTTGGAACATATCAAATATTGTCCTCGCGACATATAGCATTTTTGAACTTATTGCATGACCCATTACCTTTCGCCTTTTTTGGAAGGGCAGTATGTACAAAAGAAGAAAAGGGACACCTTCTCTGCTTTGGGAAAATCAGGTGAAGACCGACTCGTCCTGCCTAGGTATTTCCAATTGGCGCCAGGCAGCACAAAACAGACACGACTGGTGCGCTTTTTTGGACTCGGCCAAAATCGTCTAGACCCTTAAGCGCTGATTAAAAAGAAGAAGAATTATGTACAATACACAATATAATATGATACACTGGCTCTAACGAGTTTTAAGGTCGAACTTTTTTCTTAATTCGAAGCGTGCTCCTTAATTTTGTTTTTCCTACTAATGGGTGTGCCTACAGATTTATGCCGATTCCTAACGGTGAATGCATTTTTGGGAGACGCTTTTTCATGACAGAATTACACTCAGTGGGTATGCCGTCCACTACCGACAGGTGACCAATATTTTAAAAACCTAATAATTGACTTTTAACTAGAAAATTAATTAAATTAAATTTTGGTGTTGGGTCGGCTGGGGATTGAACCGGCGACCCACGGTCTGGCATGCGAGCACTTTACCCACTTTCCCATAGCTGCCACAATACAACACATATAGTTTTTTATTATACTGGTTCTTCAGTATAATGTTATGATGAATGAAAGTCATCCTTGTCCTTATGAAATACGTGAGAAATGCTTTCTGAAAGTCACGGTAAAGATAATCATGCGTAATTTTGACTCACTGACCCCTTATATTGGGAAATTTACAAGACTTACCACAGAAAATTATGTGTCACGTGAGAGATATGCAGCACAACATAAATATATATAACGTTCAGCGAAGTATTCACATAATTGGGGGAGTGAGAACAATAATTCGAAAGGGGATGCGTAATTTTGACGCAGATTATCTTTTTAGGGTTAAGTAATAATTTTGAGTAACAAATTTATTTTTTATATCTTCGATAAAAATCTTACATACAATTTCAAATTGGAAATTTGCTTGAATTTTGAAGTACTTATATGAAAGTTATTGAAAATTTTCTGAGACTTTTTTGAACCTTGTCTCAATGAAAAAGTCTTTGAAGATATAAAAAACAATTTGTTACTGATAATAATTACGCAAGGACTTTTTTCAAATTTGTCTCAATATAAAAGTCTTTGAAGACT